>JBBBDQ010001092.1:1440000-2040000 GCA_037127315.1 Ascarosepion bandense
CGTAAGTGAATGCAACAAATTCAACTGGAATTCGAGCTCGGCTCCATAATTTCTTGTTCCAAGCCAATATCCGCTGCACCACAACACACATCTGCCAATTTAGTACTGTGCTTAAATTATTAGGGAATTTAAATTAGAATTCTTAAATTCCTTTTGTAATCTATTAATTAATTTGGCTTCTATTAAGTGCAAATAAATTACCTTTGTTTTTTCACAGATCATTTTTGCTATTATTATTGTAGTAGTAGCTGTAATAATGGTATAGTGTAGCAGTGGCATAGTAATGATGAAGACAAGGGAAGAAAAATAGATATTAATTATTAGTATTAGGAACTCTATGTACATTATCATTGTAACCAGGGTTGTAGCTGATGCTAAAAAAACACCGGGCACAGAGAAAATTGCCCGGATTTATTAGTTGACAATGTGATGACGTCATCAGTGTCATCCGTTTCCAGAAACTGATTTTTTCGGCTATTCTAATGGAATTTAGGCACAGAACGTAAACAAAAGCAGGAAATTGGGTTCAAACTTTCTGAGTATAACCAGTCTTTTCTCCCAAAATTAATAAATAAACAGATTTTTACTGTGTTCATTCGGATGTTTTCTTCATTTTTCTTTCTTTCTTGCTTTCTTTATTTCTTTGTGAATTGTTTAGTTTGATTTCTGACAAAGACATTTTTCCTTGCCCGGATTTTCACTATGATGGCACAGATTGGCCCGGACATGTGCCCGGTAGTCAGATACGGCCATGATTGTAACCATCATTGTCGTTTTATGAATTAAAAAATAATTTTCAATATATAATTATTTAGTATAATAGGGCACTATAGAATAAAACTTTTTTATGTATTAAAATGATTTAATGAAAAGATGAAAACTATAAATAGTAAAATAAAGAAAATATGATGAAAGATAAAACTAGTCAAAAACTGGTAATAATGACAATAATGACTTCATCTAAACAATTTGAAGAACTTGTAATTGTTATATTTATTATTATTATTTTTAATCGTTTCACCCCAAGCAAAGTGATAATGCCACTAGGACGCAGTAGGTCACTGGGAGTGAAAGAGAATGAGAAAACTTTAGTGAGGAGAAAGGACAGTAAAAGAACTGATTTCAGGAAGACAGAAGATGGCAATTGACATTGCATTTAAATTTTTGAAGATTGTAGTTGGCAGGGAAGCAAGAAATCAGATAGGATTTCCACAGGTGAGAAGTGTGAGTAAAGAAATAATTAGAATAGAACATATTTAATTTTATTTACATTTAATTAGTTAAACAGTAAAACATTGTGGGATCTAATTGCCAATCTAGTCAATCAGTCAGTCATTTAAGTGTCTTACGCTTTGGGCAATCATGTCTCTTTCAAGACATGACTGACTGGGCAGAAGATTATCCCGCAGTAAGTTGCCATTGCTTTCTGCAGTAGACTGGTTGCTAGCCAAGGCTAGAGAACCCAATCTGTCCTATTATTTAACCCATAACTGGAGGGAAGAGATGGATTAATACCTTTCCCAAGGGTATCTGTGTGTTAGTGAATCCAAAGAATTCAATTAGAATTCAAACTTGGCACCTCGATTTGTCATTCCGCGTCAATATCCACTGAACCACAACGCACATCCTTGTTTCAAATAGTTTACTTTAAAAATCTTGATTTTATAATGCCTCTCCTCCAAATTCATTCAATTAAGTGCCATATGTAATACGCACTTGAGCAATCATTTCTAGAAAGAGACATGACTGACTAGGCAGAAGATTTTCCTGCAGTAGGTTGCCATTATTTTCTGAAGTAGACTGATTACCAACCAAGGCTATAGAACCCAGTCTCTACTGCTATTTATCCCATAGCTGGAGGGAGAACTAGCAAATGAATACCTTTCTCAGGAGTATTTGCTTGTAAGTAAATGCTGATATCCACTGCACCGCAACACACATTTTCGCTTAGTTATGTATTAGTAAAAAATTAAAATAGCTGACAAGTTCATTTTTTCATTTATATAGGCACTAATACATAAAATATGTTTCTTTGCTTCAAGAACAAGTAAAAATGATGTATAAATTGTATTAGTTATTTTTATGTCTTTAATTATTTAAAAATCTCTGCTTTTTATCATTGTTTTATTATTCCTAAAGATAGATTTAAAAAAAAAAGTTACATTTTACCAAACTAAGTTTCTGTTGTACTAACACTATTTGATGATTTTCACTGGTGAATCTACTATGAAACTGATAAAGGAACTTTTTTATATGTGAATTTTTTAACAAAATAGATGCTTATTTTCTTAAGTGTTTGTTATTAAAATAATATGGCAGCAAATGCTGCAAAGATGAAGAAGAGACTTGAAGCAACAGAAATGTGGTTCTACAGAAAAATGCTGAGGATACCATGGCTCAAAATGTGTGAGCAATGACAAGGTTTGGGAGAAAATGAAAAAAAAAGCAAACATATTTAACATCAGGAAGAGGCAGTTGAAATTTCTGGGGTGCTTAATGAGGAAAGTGGGCTTGGAAAATCTGATACTCACAGAACAGACTGAGGGACAGAGGAAAGCAATGCATAGCATACTTGACAAGTTTGAGGAAATTGATAGTAGAACAGGGTTTGGAAGAAATAACAAAAAAAAATTATCAAGAGCTACAAGGGAGAGGAAGACGTGAAGAGCCATGACTGCCTACAACCTGAAGGGAGACAACACGTAAAAGAAGTGAAATTAAATATTTTAAATTAAAAAGAAAAACTTTGCATGATTATTAGAATTCTGAGTACTAATTAATATCTAATAATTTAAATTACTGCTTTTTAAACTTGAGTCAATTAGTGAAAATTAAGAAAACTTTTCTTTCTCTTGGTAACAAAGCACCATGGAAACCAACAAACCTTTCCAAACATGCTACAACACATTAATGTCATTAATTTGCCATTCCTGTTATGTAATTCTGCATGTTTCTTAATTAATTAATATGTATGTTATACCCTACCATTACCTCAGCTATACAATGGACCATTCCTGTTTAATTTCAATGATAGACTGAGGAAAATGTGCTGTTTGATTTTAGGGAAAGGAGGGAGAAAAAGAAAGGGAAAAAGGAGATAACACTTTCAAGTGTTTAATGCCAGCTTCAGTATAGAAAACTTTGTCAATTTTTTAAATGTTTTTGTATGTATATGGCTTGCTATGAGAACTTAAACAATTTGGAAATCTCTATCATGTATTAAACTTTTCATGGCAATTTTAATCAGGTGTAGAATTTTGGACCAATTTAACAGCAGTTTAATACTTTAAACTTAGCTATTTAATAGCAATTAGGCACTTTGAAATGAGCTCTTTAACAAAGGTTAACACCTTGAACTGAAGTATTTATTTAACAGTGGTTGGAAACCCTAATGAGCTTTTATTGTGTAGACGAAATTTAATATTAAAATTAGACTGTGAATTATAATTCAAATCTTAGATTTTGAAAAATAAACATATTTATTGGTTAAATCTATCATTTCCTTACTTCTTTATTCTCTCATCATTTGTCATGCCTGCAGTCAAAGTTGAATTCATTGTTATTAAACAAAAAAAAAAACTTATGGTAAATAAATTTGTAAATGTGATAAAGTATAAAACTGCAATTTATTTATATATCTACAGCAAGGTTTTTTATATTTAAACAGAAATTATATTGATTGGAATTTAAAATTTTGAGATTTTAAAATTATTTTTTTAAATTTTTCCGCCATTTTTGAACGATCTGTTTGTAAACAAAGTTAATTCTCCGTTTTAAAAATCTTGCAAAAATAAAATATACATCTGTGACACATTATTTAAAAAAAAAACAACAACAAAATAATTAAGTAATATAAGTAAATAAATATTTAGACATTAAAACATGAAGGTATTATATTACAATTGTATTTAAAGATAAAGGACCATATTTCATTTCAATATTACAATAAGTAATAATACTATACACCCTAACACTTGTAGGGGCCTCAATGATGCTCGGTAAATTGGCCTTGTGCCAAACATGTCCAAAGTCCCCACAATTTAAATATCAAAAGGTTAAAGGTTGGGTGTTGAAATGTAGAAAGATAAAATATTTTGTTTTTACATTAAAGCAAAGATTTATTAACAGAATGACAAAATTCTAAGAAGAAAAATATAAGTGAAATTTTGTTAACTGTTAAATTTTGTAAATGCTATTACATATTATTTCATTAACTGAACACTTTGTGAGAAGAAAAATGTTCATTGAGAAAATGCATGCAGTTTTGTAGTTAAAATTGTTCAAAGAAATGTAAGTATTTAAAATGTTCACAGAAGTTTAGAGTTCATGGTTGTGTAGTATCAGAATGTAGTCTTATGTTTCTTCCTCTTTTTGGTAGGTTGGTGACAGGGTAAGAAAGAAGGTAAAATAAATAAATAAATTGTACTTAGAGTGTCCTGTTGTTGTTGTTTTTGGTGTGGAGTGAAAAAAAATAAAATAAAATTGGCAGTAAAGGTGAGATGTGACTGAGTCAGCTTGAAGTTTCTTCTTTACATTGTGAGATGCCATCCTCACATTCTGACTGCCTTTGATCAATCAGGAATGTCCTTAAGTAGTGAATCTGGTCATGTGACCGGCTCCAGCTAGCATTTTTGATTCTAGGTGTGAAAAAATGTCATATATGAATTTTCTATGTTTAATCCAATCAGGATCCAGAACTTTGCTTTTCATGCTGACTTGTGAATTTTTCTTGGTTTGGGTTTTTCCAAAATGTTTTTAGTTGTTTGAATCCACTTTTGGGGGTTGGCAATTTTATTTTGTCTGTTATAGTTGGGTTTTTCCAAAATGCTTTTAGCCTTTTGGATCTGATTTTGTGGGTATGCAATTTTACTTTGTGTGTTTTAGTTGAGGGATGATATAGGATTTGTATCCTATACATGATACACATATATCAAAAGTATTTGGTATAATAAAAATGAAAACAACTAACTTTTTATTCATAAATATATAAAATTATCTATGAAGTATAGGACAAGAAAAATTAAATAAACATAATTTTTCAGATATTATAAATTTTCTCAGATTATTTTTCTTTTTTTATGTCTAAGATAATTTCTTGTTCTTGTTTTAAGAGAAAATGAGAAATGCATGCCTGGAAAATGCATTTTTTGAAAATGTATTTATTTAGATTTTCTTGTTCACAGTTAATTTTATAAATGTATTAATTGAAAAAAATCACATTTATTAGGTTGTCCCAAAAGTTTGTAAGCGCTTGCAAAAATTGAAATTTTACTCACCAAGTAATCTAAGGTTACCAGAAAACACTTGCAAAAAATTGAAATTTTACTTGCAAAAACAACAAAAATTACTGCTCAAAATAAAAACCATCATTTTCCAAGACTTTCTGCCATCGATCTGCAAGCTTTCGGATCTGGTCAAAGAACCATTCAGGCGACTTCGAATCAAAGAATTCTTGACACGCTTCCTCGACTTCATCAAACGAGTCGAATCGGCGGCCCTTCAGAAAGTGTTGCATTGAGCAGGAAAGGCCGTAAACTGTAGGCTGGATGTGGCAGAACCTCAATGCCATTCAGCTCTTCAAACCTGTCTTTGGTCTTCCTGGCGGTGTGTGGCTTGGCATTGTCCTGCTGCATCAAAGCACAATTTCAGTTGATCAGAGCCGGGTACTTTTGCTTCAACTTTTCGTAGACCCGCTCAACTTGCTGACAGTAAAGTTCGGCACCAACTCAAAATGCACGATTCCTTCAAAGTTCCACCAAACGCACAACATGACTTTCTCTTGCCGAATCGATCTTGTTTTGGAGCAGACGGTGTCTCTTGCCCTTTCTGAACCCATCGCTTGTCTCGACTGTGCTGGACCAGATAGACCCATTTCTCAAGTGTTTACAAACTTTTGGGACAACCTAATATTTCTTTATAAAATAGTAAATAATAAATATTTTATAAATTTCTAAATATAAAAATCATTAAATAAACAATCTAATAGTGCTTAATATTTTTGTTGTCAGTTCTCAAAAACAAAAAATGTATAAATCCACTTTCTTATGTTTGTGTTTTATTCGGTCAGTCAGTTAAGTGCCATACCTGATATATGTTTGGGCGATCATGTCTCGAAAGAGACTGACTGGGCAGAAAATTATCCCGCAGTAGGTTGCTATTACTTTCTGCAGTAGACTGGTGGGCAACCAAGGCAAAAGAACCCGATCTGTCCTGTTATTTAACCTGTAACTGGAGGGAAAAGACGGAATAATATTTTTCCCAAGGGTACTTGCGCTTAAGTGAATGCAAAGAATTCAACTGGAATTCGAACTCAGCCGATATCCACTGCACCACACCACAACTTCCTGCACATAAAAATTCTAATAATCGCTTTTTAAAAAATAAAATAAAATTTGCCGAGAGAGTCCCAGGAGTATACTGTAAGCAATGTCAATGAAATAACTGTATTTTTGGCACACTTTTTTTTTCTGGAAAAAAAAGGTTTTACCAAGATGACATATTTTACTTTCCAACACAAGAAATGAGACAAGGAACAGTGGTGATTCTACCTGAGGTGGGGACAGAAGGAGCCAAGCCCCTTCCCCCGAATTTTGGATGGGTCCTCGTTTACCCTCCCCACACAGCTTAAAAAATTTGTGAAACTAATCTGCGTTTTCTTTTTCATTTAGTTTTTTAAGGACATATAGAGAGACCACTTTGAAAGAAAAATAAACAAAAACAAAACAACCAGAGAGAAACGTATGTTGTTAGAGAGGGAAAGAATCTTTTAGTCATATTTTCATATTTGAAGGAAGGCTTTAATTAGAAATAATGTCTCTATCTCGGCAGTCAGTGATTTATGGTCGAGTGAAAGAACTGGTCAGTAATGAAAAAAAAAAAAAAGAAACCTTTTACAAGCTTTTAGTGAATCGGTCAGTCAGAAGAGAGCGATAAAACGCCAATCCCCAAAATAATCAATCATCATTCACATTCACAAGTATCAGCTAATATTCGAATATCAAGCGGTCAGAGTAATAAAAAAATGTCCTTTTACTTCTCCTTTTAAAAGCAAAATCAAACAAAAGGATTAAGATACTTGATAACAAAAAAGAAAAAACGAAAAAAAAAATGAACTTACGAGTTTTTTTTTCTTAATTATTTTGATTTTTTTTTTGTTTGTTTTTTTTACGTCTCTTGTAATTTCATCAAAATGCAAACGGGCATTCACAGTCAGCCTAGGCTGACTGTGAATGCCCGAATGTCTGTGAATTATCTAGTTACCGACTATACCCCGAGTCCAAACATTCGATCAAGCTTACATTTTTGAGCTAGTCAGTCAGTTAAGTGCCATACGTGAACACGCTTGGGCGATCGTGTCTCTAAAGAGACCTGACTGACTGGGCAGAAGATTATCCCGCAGTAGGTTGCCATTGCTTTCTGCGGTAGACTGGTTGCCTGCCAAGGCTATAGAACCCAATCTGTCCTATTATTTGAACCATAATTGGAAGGAAGAGACGGATTAATACCTTTCCCAAGGTTTTTTTTTTTTTTAATCATATCACCCCAAGCAAGGCGGTAACGCCACTGATGCGCAGGGGGCTACGTAAGGGTAAAAAGAATGGAAAAGAGAAAGCCGGAAACCACATCCTAAACAGGAAACAAGGGATGAACCTCTTCACCTGTTCAATAGATGTGGGTGGAGTGTGAACCGGGCGATAGTTTAGTCTATCTACTCCAATTGAAAAAAAAAAAGAAAATAATAAAGGAAAAGCGTGAAAAGATTGGAAAAGAGAAAACCGGAAACCACATCCTAAACAGGAAACAAGGGATGAGCCTCTTCACCCGTTCAATAGATGTGGGTGGAGTGTGAACCGGGCGATAGTTATTTGCGTGTAAGTGAATGCAATGAATACAACTGAAATTCGAACTCAGCTCGCCGGTTTCTCGTTCGAGCCGATATCCACTGCACCACAATTTGACTCTGCTCTTTAAGAAGTAAATTTCTATGAATATACTGATGTAAAATAATTTATATTGACTTTTGTTGAAGTCTAGAGAAATTAGTGAAATCGAAGCAATGTATGTTAACTTGGGTTTGTGTCAACTGTCAATCCAAATGCCCTATTTGATGTTGTGATTCAGGATCATGGTGAAATGATAAATTATTTCCTTATTTCAAAGTAGTTTCTTGATAGTATGGTCAAACTTCTGCTGAAAACATAAATTAATTTTTTAGTTGATTTTTGTACGGCTGTGGTGCCCACAGCATTTTCATTGATTTCGTTTTCGTTGCATTATTTTATTTTCGCATTTTTTTCTCTCATTTATTTTGTGCTTCAAAAACGTTTTGTAGAGGAAAAAAAACCAGAGCAGACAAATCACACTGTTCTGCTATTATCAACGTTAGTGTTAACACTTTGATTTTGTTTTGAAATTAACCTCTCTTGTGTTCTAACAGCTTGAGAGTGGAAAAGAGGACAAGAATAGATTAGAACTCCACAAAACTATGAATGAAAAGTTATTCCGTTTAATTTAGTGAAGTAACATATTATACCCAAACTCATTCCTAAGTTGTGTATACGATAGTGGTGTAGTATAAAAACGAAGACGCTGCTGGAGTTTGCTCCCCCTTCCTCCTCAGAAAAATCCTGGCCCCTAAGTGTCCCCCAAACTTTGAGTTCCACAATCGCCACTGACAAGGAACAACACTAGAAGATAAGATAGTTAAAAGAATCAGCACACATTATTTACTAACAACCTCTTCAGTAGAGATGAATATTTTCTGGGAGCTTTTGATTAAGAAAAAAGGACATTCCACTACTTCAGTGCAGACATTAAGATTCAAACACGAAAATTATACCCACTGAAATAAAATTTTAGTTAAAACATACCTGCTTTACTAACGGTTGTGGGTTCAATCCCTGGATGTGGTTGCACGGAAAAATCACATTCACTGGTTCATTTGAAAAATTAGACACGCAAAGCACAAAGGTGAATACGACTGGTGGACATTAATATGAGTTATTTCTCCTAAACATGTAAAGTTGGACATACAGCCATATTCCGTTGAAACATCGGTTCCTCTATAATCACGGAAGTTAAGCAACATTGAGTCTGGTCAATTTATAAATGGATGACTGCTTTGGAAGACCAGATGCAGTAAGCTTGGATGCACAGGTGGAGTAATGGATAACGTCTCGGGATTGGAAATCCGAGAGCCATGTTTCAATTCCAATCAGGTTCGTTATATTCCCTAATGCACAAATACCCTTGAGTAAGCTATGACTCTGTGGTGATACCGAGCAAAAGCGATGGACCGGATGTTTGTGCTTTCACGACCAAAAAGCAAATGACCAAAAGTCGTCGCTGCGCCGCCGGCTCCGCGCAGATGTTCCAGTTGAAAACTAAAAATTAATTAAATATTAAATTTCCAGTTCGCGAGCCTACACGAATTTTATTTATCAGCCAATGGGAAGCCCAGAATCAAATACAAGTGTGAAATCCCAAGTGATCTGCTGTGATCCAAAAAGAAGCTATAAAAAGCGGATACAGAAAGCATCTACAGGCAGACCGACTCGAGGAGAAGAGAGTAATTAGTAGCTCCCTTGACCGAAAGTCAAGTGGCTTACTACGCTCGCCTCCCTTACCTCTTTCCTTCTTCCCTGCCTCAAAACTACTTACTGATCTAAGGAGCGACTACATCAAAGACATTCCTTACTCATAGCGCTCCCCACATTCCTAAGCATTAATTCTCTTTCAGCATTTTATTGCCATGAACATTTTAACCTCCGTTGGACCTATATTTCAAGTATTACTTCAATTGTAAAAACATTAATTGATATGGGTATATATAAAATGTTATTTTTCAACTCAATTGCTTTTCTTGATTTTATAATCATTTTATGACTTATAGTGGGCTATCTACAACAAGGCCAAATTCCGTTAATCTTCAACAATATACTACTACCCTTCACTAGAACGGACACCCACTACTAACAGAAAAAGAATAGATACCCCCACTATAACTCTACCTTTTCTCCTCCAAACTATGGGCTTAATTAGAACGGCTTGTATCGATAAATAATTATTATCTCTCAATAATTCTTACTATTTAAAAAATATTTGCTGGCTTTAAATAACCTGCAAATGAACACAAATCAATCAATCAATATCAATGAAAATAAACTACCTTTATGATTAAAAGTTTTACAAAAGTTACAAAGTACAGTGATAGATACATGAAGAAGGTTAAAGGATATCACAGCTGGAATATTGTAAGTTTAGCAAACAAGTTGAGTACATTGGTCCAAATAATAAGGTATATAATAATGATAATTCTTTATCTAAAAGATTCTGATATACGTTCATGTATCAAAGACCAGCACAATAAATTGTTTCTAAATAATTATTCGAAAATTAGGTACAGTAATTATTTGGTACAACGCATTATTTTTCAAATAATTTTCTCTGCAGCATATTCATGGAGTTCTACATTTATTAAGCATTGACTGTTGATGCCACATTTGGTCTGGTGCTTCTGCCATGTATCTAGAGATTCTTGACAAAACCCAAAAGAATTCTGCAATATTATTGGTCCTGATCTGGCATGTTGGCCTTAGTCGTTTAACATAGCTTCCCTGTACCTCTTCTATAAATATTTTAATGGTAACCCTTTTGATGGTCTTTTCTCTTTGGTACATCGATTCCACAAAATGTAAGTGCAGTACTAGACTCGGATGTGCGTTGTTAATCAGTGCATATCGACTCGGAACGAAAAATCGGGGAGCCGAGTTCGAATTCCAGTTAAATTCCTTGCATTCACTTATGCATAAATACCCATGGGAAAGGTATTAATCCGTCTCTTTCCTCTAGTTATGGGTTAAATAATAGGACAGATTGGGTTCTATAGCCTTGGCTGGGAACCAGTCTACCGCAGAAAGCAATGGCAACCTACTGCGGGATAATCTTCTGTCCAGTCAGTCATGTCTCTTTCGAGCCATGATCGCCCAAGCGTGTATCACGTATGGCACTTAACTGACTGACTGGCCCAAAACATTACTTCACTTTCCAACTACTGTTTATTAAATCATGTTAGTTGGATATTTGCATGAAGCACTCAAACTCTAGCCCATGTGTGATGAATCCAATCTATATTCAACATTAAAATGATTAAAAATTTGTTAAAATTAAAAATTCGATTAAAAATCATTAAAAATTTGTATTGTTATGAAGTTACTAAACTGATCCCCACTAATTATTGATATAACAATATGATATAACCCGTCTATTCTCCTTCCAGCTATAGCTTAAATGGCTTAAACAGAACAGACTGGGCTCTATAGTCTGTGTTGGCAACCAGTCTACCGCAGAAAACAATAGCAACCTACTGCGGGATAATCTTCTGCCCAGTCAGTCATTTCTCTTTCGTGACATTATCGCCCAAAGTGTGTATCACGTATGACACTTAACTGACTAGTGGCTAAGTTTCGCCCTTTTACAGTTGAAATTGCTACATGTAACCGTAAGTTCTATGCTAACAGTTTCATTTCTTACATTCTCACTTATGGAATTCTTTTTCAGCTTCTTACTTTCTAATTAACTTTTAATTTAGATTTTTGAATATCAATGTCAATTGTCATCTTTTGTCTCCTTAACTTCTGTTATTGTTCTCTCTTCTTAATAATAAGGCTTACAGCCACATCGCATTAGAACACCGGTTACCATACGATCACGAATGTTAAGCAGCATCAAGCCTGGTCAGTAACTACATGGGTGACCGCTTGGGAATACCAGATGCTGTAAGCTTGGATGTGCGAGGGGTGTAATGGATAATGGCTTGGAAATTATAATCGGAGAGCCGAGTTCCAATTTCAGTTAGGTTCGTTATATTCACTTATGTGCAAATGTCCTTGGTAAAGACATGGATTCACCTCATCTATGGGTTAATTAGTAAGACTTGTATCACTAAATCCTTATTATTTAAAAAAAAGTTCTTACAATCTAAAAATATTTTTCGCTTTAAATAACCTGCAAAGGGGTTGATAAGCCGTAAAAATAAATCAATTAACCTTTAATAATAATGATTTTCTCAGAGGCTTTATCACCTTGTTTGAGATGAAATAATAAAAAATAACTCGAACTGGTATTATAATTTAATAAATTATCATTAGCATGACCTCCAAATGTCTCTTGTATTTGTTACAAAAATAAAAGTGTATCTTAATTCATATTTTACAGTATTTCTTATTTTCAACATTTTTAGCTTCATGTGCATTGTGGTGCAGTGGATATCAGCTCGGAACGAGGAATCGGGGAGCCTAGTTCGAATTCCAATTGCATTCACTTATGCGCAAATACCCTTAGGAAAGGTATTAATTCGTCTCTTTAATCCGGTTATGGGTTAAATAATAGGACAGATTGGGTTCTATAGCCTTGGTCGGCCACCAGTCTACCGCAGAAAGTAATGGCAACCTACTGCGGGATAATGTTCTGCCCGGTCAGTCATATCTCTTTCTAGACATGATCGCCCAAGCGTGTGTCACGTATGGTACTTAACTGACTACCGACAATAAACAAAAATTTTTTAAAGTCTAGTAGAAATGTTGAGAGTTCTTTGCTATGTAAACATTTAGGGACACCAGACTCTGAAGCCACTTATGGCCTTGTGTCAAACTAAAATTCCTGAGACGAATGTTATCTACTCACAAGTATCCAGTCTTCTTTGTAATAGTCACTTTTAACTTCTAGGGGTCAATTCACTTTAGTAGTACACGACACCAGTCCAGACGATTTGTCTGTCTTGTTCTCTGAAACACTTGTGCGTGCTAAGGCGTGTCTCTACTTGAAAGAAAATAAAACACTAAACATAATGACCACTGTTGTGAACACATGACAACCAGCTCTTTAAGAAATCTCCTTTTCTGGTGGATACTATGATTGTCATATTGGGTTAAACGAGTTAGGGAATAAAGTAGACTCCCCACCCTTTCTGTCTGTTCTTCTCAATTGTGACCCTTGCACTTCATATGAAAATTCAGTTCATTTGACATGCGACATATCAAGAAACATCACTCTTGGCATTGATAAACTAGAAAAAGGACGAATATTGTTTTTATTGCAATAGGTATGCCAACTCAGTACAGTTGTAAAATTTAATCCAGTTAGTAACTGGCTCGTTGGTCTAAAATCCCCATAAAAAATAAATAAATAAGTTAAATGTGTATTTTTAAATCTTTAAGTACCAAAAATCAATTGAAGTAGTTTGGTTTCATCCCGTCTCTCAAAGTGCCTTTTTTCTTTCATGTTCCGGACCTCTTCAAAACGTGGGCGGTCACGGCTGTCCACAACTTCCTATCCTTTGTAGTTTTAAGTACCTGTCTCTTTACTATCCCTTCCAGCCCATATGACTTACAGTCAAATCGCACTGGAAACATCAGTTCCCGTTCAATCATGGAAGTTAA
Source organism: Ascarosepion bandense (assembly GCA_037127315.1). Lineage (NCBI taxonomy): Eukaryota > Metazoa > Mollusca > Cephalopoda > Sepiida > Sepiidae > Ascarosepion > Ascarosepion bandense. The sequence goes on from JBBBDQ010001092.1 coordinate 1,453,440, forward strand.
GCAGTATCGATCCCGGTCAATACTTAAAGAGTAGACAGCTGGGTACTGTAAGCATTATTAAACTTCTACAATGCGAAATATAACCAAGAAAAGGGGTTGATTAACCGTAAAAAAAAATACAATCAATCCGAGTTCATATTCTGCCAGCCATTTCCGGAGTTGTTAGATAGATTATTTGCTATTTCTTTATATCTTTAGTATGTTTTGCGTCAAATTCTCCAAGTCTTCTTTTCTCAGTATGTGATCAAGAAATTTCAACTGCCTTTTTCTGATCCTCAGCACATGGGTTTTTCGTGCCGAGGCAGCAGAGATGTCTCATTACAAATAACAGGTTGACTATATTTTGAGTCAATGAATTTGTAGTGAACAGGAAGTTATCTTCCCAATAACTTAAAACAGAATGACATATCTGAGTATCTGCAAATGTGAATCCGTGCATATCTTCCGATTGAAAAACAATTCTAAAGAAATATACATATATTAACCAATCAGGGAACAGAAAAATATATTTGAAAGTGATCCACTTTTGTTTTCCAAAAATATATAAGTAAGCATGATTTGTCTCTTATCTTCGGAGGGCTCTTCGGCTGTTTCCCTCAACACAAGTCAATGTAATGTTGAAATGATTATTTCTAATATACCATCTTGACTTTTCTTGTTTTCACACATTTCTTATAGTGGGCTAAAATTAACAAGGCCAAATCAATCTCTCTCTCTCTCTCTCTCTCTCTCTCTCTCTATCTCTATCTCTCTATAATAAAATTGATAACCGGAAAAGGCTTTGAATGTTGCCAATTCGATAAATGAAATTCCCTGATTGTTTGTAGCAGAAAATATTTCTTCAGCGATAAAGTATTTTTTTTTTTTTTAAAGAAATGCATAATATATGTTAGGTAGTTTTTGTCAGGGTGAAGATCAAAGAATGATCCCAAATTATCACAAACCATTAGGGTTGTAGGGACACCGCATGAACTGTAGACGTAGCAGTAGTGACGTTCCTAGGACAGAGCACATCTCTCTCAGGCTGGTTTCAAATTCAGAGATTTTCTTCTCCTAGACCGGTTACCATTCAAAACTAGAGGGCCCAGTATCGTGACCGTCACTATTCGGAGTAGGTAGTTATGTATTCGTATTCGTCCCTTTTTTAGGATATATGTGCTTCAGCAGTAATTTGTACCCGGCCTGTCAACTTCACTTTTCACGCCAATAGTCACTACGTTGAAGACATGCGTATCCAAATAACTGTTTAGAGTTAAAAACTAAAAAGAGGTTTCAAATTTTCAACTAAGTCACAATACTTTTTTTGTGAACTGTTTACTTGCTGCGCTGAACGTCTGTTTTGTATAAGGGAAATAGAGATAGAAAGCATAATTAATTACTAATTTATGCTACTTAACAGTCGTTAAAAATGATTTGAACGTTGCGAAGGGGGAAAATACAGAAGAATAATTAGATACAAATTAAGAATGACGATCCAAGAAATCCGTACAAAATTATTACAGCTTTGTCTAAAATATCAAGATATATCTCCAATGCTCAACGAGTTGATTTCCTGTCGAGAAAACCCGCAACATCTAGGAAATAAATCCTTTTGTCTATCACGCAAAGTATTGGAGAAGATGTCAGTCAGTCAGTTAAATGCCATACGTGATACACGCTTGGGCGATCATGTCTCGAAAGAGACATGACTGAGTGTGCAGAAGATTATCCAGCAGTAGATTGCCATTACCTTCTGCGGTACATTGGTTGCCAGCCAAGGCTATAGAACCCAATCTGTCCTATTATTTAACCCATAACTGGAAGGAAAAGACGGATTAATACCTTTCCCAAGGGTATTTGAACGTAAGTGAATGCAAGGAAATCCACTGGAATTCGAACTCGGCTCCCCGATTTTTAGTTCCGATCCGAAGATGTACCTTTCAGGAAATTGCCGCTTTTTCTAGTATCGTTAACCAGGCCGGAAACTACCTGACGAAGGCTGGCTTGCGGGCACAGCGGCCGAAACGTTGTGATAACAACTTGAGAGTATGAACGTTTGTAAATAACTCTTCCTCCCAGAAATTCAGATGGAAAGAAACAAAATGTTTTCATGTTATTTACATTGTTCGGACTGTTGTTCTCATCTTTATTGCCATATTCACGATGTTTTGACCGTTGTACGCTCCAGCCTTCTTCAGGTGCTTCGAATTTCGACGGAACCCTTTATTTCTATCACTGAGGTATATTATTCTGATTCAATGTACCATGCCACTTTCAGATGTCATTTAGTTATTGCCCTTTAACTCAACTCTTTAAGTTATTCGTTCACCACTGCTGTAACCAGGTATTGAACTCACAACACTTTGGGTCAAGTCACTTGATCTAACCAACGCTTTTATTTACTGGGCCATGTGTCCTTGTGAATCACAATAAAGGGTTCGGTTCAAAATTCTACGCACCTGAAGGAAGCCGGAGCGTACAATGGCCGAAACATCGTGAATATGGCTATAAAAATGAGGACAACAGTTCGAACAGTAAATAATGTAAATACCACCTCATCTCAGAAGTATAGACAAAATATTTTCAGTCGATCAAATGGATCATGAGCAAGCATCCAAATCAATATGTCTGTATATTTTGTATTTATTCGTATTTATTAGTAACTTATACCAGTTGAATTCCTTGCATTCACTTACGCACAAATACCCTTGGGAAAGGTATTAATCCGTCTCTTCCCTCTAGTTATGGGTTAAATAACAGGACAGATTGGGTTCTATAGCCTTGGCTGGCAACTAGTGTACCGCAGAAAGCAATGGCAACCTACTGCGGGATAATCTTCTGCCCAGTCAGTCATGTCTCTTTCGAGACATGATCGCCCAAGCGTGTATCACGTATGGCACTTAACTGACTTATACAAACTTATTTTAAAGTACTTTCCAACCATGTCCACCCACTTCCTATGCTGAAAAAAATGTCATTGAATTAGAAATGTATTTATTTAGGATGCCTTTCATGTTCTAAATCATGTAACACAAGTGAAAGTCTCTCCTAATAAACATTATTGTGACTTTGCTTGACTTCAGTGACCAATCACAATTTTCCCGCCTTTATTATACGCATTTTTTATTTTTACCCTATGACTTATTATTTTTACACCAAGTGACACACCTTTGAGCTTTGAAATAAAGGTGAGCGAGAGTTTATGAATTGTACGGACAATGTCAAAGTTCATGGGGGAAAAGTGAAGTGAATTTTTAGCTATACAGACTTTTTTTTTTGTAAATTTTTCGATCAATTTTTTGAGTGAGTCATATCCAATAACTGCAGTTTACCTTCGTCAATAAGAAAGAAAAAAGGTGTGAACTAAAAATAAAAAATCCACTAAGTAATATTTTAAAATATATTTTATTTAAATATTTTACTGAATTTAATGTTTTAAACGCATTTATTTATTCTGTTTGGTTTTTTTTTTTCATTGCTCGTTTCATATTTTGAAGTCAATTTGTAATCTGAATGCATTGTTCTCGGATAAAATTAAAAACAAAAAAGTACATTAAAGTACGGATCATCGCAAACTACGAAATCATTTTCGTCGAAAAATGTGTTCGATCCTTAATCAGAATCGGATTTAAACTCAAAAGCTACGGGGCTCCACATTAAATACTTTCCAGTTCTGGTAAAATAATTGGCATCTTCCGATCTCCCGATTGGTGGGGGGGGATGCATTTTTAATTATTCATCATTTCAGATAACATCATTGAGTTCATTAAATCTCGTTACCTTCTATTTGAAAGAGCTATTTTTACCTAAGTTTTCAGTGCACCATGCCATTTAATTTTAATTTTGTGCATTTTTTAAAATTTAGAGCTCTTTTACAGACTCTGAAGACCTGTTTTTGTTGTGGTCTTGCCTCAAAGTAGTCTATGCTCGATTAAAAAAAAAAAAAAAAATAGGGTAGTGTTTCAAATTTCATCCCGAATTACTTTTTTAAAATTCAGCACTTGATAGATTAGACAGCAGGACAGTATTCGCTTTTTCAGTTACAAAAAAAATTGTTTTAGAGTTAAACCTTCTCTTTCGTGAGCTTTTAAAATAGTTTTTTCCTCTTTTCTGATTTCTTTCGAGAGCTTGTTTAAATGATTCAAGCTAAGAGAGTTTGATATTTTTAAAAATAAAACGTAGTATGCAAATCGAATCGGTAAAAAAAAAAAATTCTGAAATGGTTGAGCTGGTTAGTAACAATGACAATAAACAAGTAAGTAAAACATGGGGAATGTTACAAAAATAATTCAAAAATACGAAGTGTGGTTTGTTTTTCTAGTTGTGTTAAAATGTTGAGGTTTGGTTGTGACTCTCTAACCAGGTGATGGGTTAGCTTCTGATGACCAGCCACAGGGTAGCTAATTATTAGAGTTGCTGTGAGGTCGCTGCATAGTAGTCAGTAATAATTGTACCGATATCTAAATTTTACTACGCTCAATGATTGATGGGAGAAAGGCAGACCCTGGATTTTTGTGGGGAAGGATTACCACTTGTTCAGTTGGAGTTTAAACGATCGTACTTTTTATTTTTTTTAAAAAGAAAAACGTAAAAAAGGAAACACTGATAAAAGCTGGGGAAATAATTCATTTTAAATGTTCGCCAGCATCGACGCTAAGTTGAATTGAATGAATGGAAATATAATCTGAAAGTGAAAAAAAATACCTGTCCATATACGTGAATTACCGGACAAAGAAAAAGTATCGGATGAAGTTTTTTGAGGATAATGTTACTTCATTCGATAATTTAATTCGATATAATTTCAGAGTGTAAAAACTAAACAGCTTTTCAAAATCATGGTTGACTGAAGAACACTTTTTCAAACAGTTTTGTTTTGTTTTTTTCATCATTTATTGTCATTTACCCATTCATAACGGTCGTGTAGCAGCAGGTGTTTCTATGCTTGTGTACTGTGTATTATTGGTACTCTCAACTTCAGAGGTGTGATAGAAATTGTCTCAGAGGAAGCTTCTTACATTGTTTCAGGACGGCCAGTCTACCTTGTATATTAGTACTGCTACTTATTGTAACGCCACACTAGTGTCCGGCCAGGCTTACAGGTGTCACAAGCATCTGAAGAAGGGTAGCCATATTTCTCAATCCCCACAAAGGATCATTTCAAACATTTTTTTCATTACCTGGGTCCCAAAGTGAAATTTTCGTTTCAGAACCATTGGATTTTTTTTTACTGATACCCTCTTCCTTTCATGTTCTACGGAACTGTAAAGAAACCAACACTTCAACTGCAGGAGGATGGAGTGTTTTAAATAAAACGCGCCTTACTTACCTACCTAAAGTGAGGCTAAAAAAAAAGTCATGTGAACTGAACAACTTGACCGTACAAAAATGTCTTTATCTTCCCCCCTCTCTTGACCATATTTGCTTTTTCTAGAGATATCAGCGAATTCGTGTTACATCAAAACTCAAAAGAATCCTTAAGTTAATTTATTTTAAAATAACGTATTTTGCCTTTTTTTTTTTTGCATTCTCAAGTAAGTATATTTTTTCCCAATTCATAGAAGTCTTTTAAAACCCGGATTATCCACGTTTAGTAACTGTGAGTGTGCTTACTGTGTACCGGAGAGAACACTTTCTTTAAAAATAACATGTTATGGATCTCCAACTTAAAATAACGTCAATAAAAGTAAAAAATCGCTAAAAAAAAAAACATTTCGAGTGCAAGAGAAAGAAAAGTAGAGAAAAGTCAAACAAAACGAATCTAACACTGTTTCTGAAACAGTGTTAGATTCGTTTTGACTTTTTTTTCCTTCAGTGGGCTAAAAAAAAAGTTTGATAAATAAATCCTTTTTGTTGGGTACAAAGATGCTTAAAGTTGCCCATGTTCTGTCCACCTTCTAAAATAAAAGCGAATTAAAGTATTTCCCTGGACTTAAACCATCTCCGTTCTATGGCAGAGAAAAGAAAGTTTTATTATTGATGCCGTCAGCTGATAATAGGGTTGTTAGTGTAAAAAAAAAAAAATAAGAAAACGTGAGAGAGAGTGAAAGTGTGTCGGAAGAAGTAGCCGATAGTCAACGATTTTAATAATCAAAACACTTGTTTTGCGACCTACTTCTCTGAAATAAATAAATAAAATCAGCAGGGGTGGGGGAAAATGACCCAACGCGCTTTGAAAAAAAAGAGTGGAAGTGTGAGGCCTTTTCAACAGAATTATACGTTTGTTGGACTGGAGAACGACGACGTATGGGATACCTGTACATATACTTTCGGGAGTCAAGATAATTTCACGTTTTCAGATCATCATCATCGTCGTCTCGATAATCCCCGTCCTCCCCCTCCAGTTGCAAAATCGACTGTGACGTATAAAAATCGGTCAACTGACCCCCAACGTTCTTCTTCCTCTTCGTTGTCGTCTTCGTCGACTAAATCCGGCAGTGGTCGTGGTGGCATTTTTTCTTTGTTTAAGTGGAAGAAGAACACGCAAAGCTCACTAGATACCCGTAACAACGTCATCCCTCCAACTTGTGCTGCGGATAATACCGCCTACGATTGGGCTAGCCCAGCTACACCAAACCCTCACGTTGTACACCTGAAGAAAACGACATTCCGAAATGCGACAGGTGAGACGGAGGACCATTTCGCTATAGTTCCTGCTGATAGATTACTGAGAGAAAATAAGAATGCTTCTATTGTTTGTTCACGTGGTTGGGAGTCACCGGTGGTTAGTAAGACTAGAGAAAGACTCTCCCAGTTAAAGAATCCAGTCAATGAAAAAGTGAATGAAAGTTCGAACAACGAGCTTTACAGTGTTCTATTTGACAAACAACTAAGACAGGGTGTTGAACACTTAGAAAGGCGAGCAAACAGGTATATTCTGTCAGAAGGAGGGGAGGTGCAAGAAGGCCAACAGGTAGAAGACGATTCTGGTAAAGGGCCTTCCCTTGGTAATTCAACTTCAGATGAATCATCGGTTTTGAATTCATTGGACATAAGTGGATATATTGAGTGGGAAGACGAAGCAAGACATTTGGCAGGCGGTGTCATCAACAACAGTATGGATGTGAAACGTAGGTCTGTATCAGGGCCATACGAATTGGCTTATCCACCAAACGGAATGCATTTTTCCACGATGTCTCACAAATTCTCCGGAATGAGTTTATATAATAAACCTCATTTTGTTGATCCGAGCGGGTTCTCTTTGTATGCGACTCCGGGTAACATTTACGATACTTCAAGTATAAGGTCCGTAACTCATAAGAGGAAAGTTCTGAAGTCTTCAGAAGGCGATTTTATATTAATGGGACCCTACGAAGCAACTTCTAGCATTAGAAGCGATAGGGACACTTCCATATATTCTTCCACTACGTCCTTAGCAAAATCTAGGGAAAAATTTTCTAGTATGCCTTCTTTGAACGTCTTAGATAAAGAGAGCAAAAAAGTTAAGAAAATTATGAAGAAACAAAAGAAAAAAGAGGAAAAGATGGAAAAGGAGAAAGAGAAACAAGAAAAGAAAGAAAGAAAAAAAGTAGAGAAAGAAATGAAAAAATCCGGCCAAACTTTACCCCGAAATTGGGAATATGTGAAAAAACCAATTGAGACTGTCTACGAAAAACCACGCACTGAGTGGAAGCTGACACCAGTGCCTATATCTTTGGATGAACCTATTTACCAGGTTCCAGACAAAACAGGAATAAACTCTAAAATGGTTCATTACGCTAGCACCCCGGACTTACAAAGAGTGGAACAGGTTTACGGCCCCACAGTTCTCTCCAGTTATGAAAAAGGCGATGATGACGAAAGGTGCGTAAAAATAAAGTTTATTATTTTTTTTTTTTTTAGTCTGTTTATCAAGGATATAGAAGTAGTTTCCATGTTTCAGTAAAGTTTGTAAAAAGGATTCCTTAAATTGTTTATCATTCTTTAAGTTTTTTTACCTTTCTTTTTGACATATTGTATCTGTTTACCTGTTTTAAATATTTCCTTCGTGTATAAAAAAGAAAATATCAGTTTCGAACATTAGTTTTATTTTTATGACTAAAGACTTACACTAACACACAGCAAACTACAAACAATGCTTGTATACTCCTGAAACTTTTATTTAATTTTTTTTTTTTTTTTTTTGCCTGTTGTTGAAATATTGATAAGACCACCATTGATATTATTTTTTTATTTAATTTCTTACATGTTTTCCAACTTTTTTTATTGTCTCGTATAGCAAAGAAACCCCGCAAATTAGTCTTTTTTTTTCTTTAATACAATTCACTAAAAACATTTCAGACCATCATTCTACTTTAAAAATAAAATCATTTCTAAAAATTTGTATTTTACGACTGTTTACCTGAAAATAGTGTTGTTTTCTCTTTAGGGACATTGTTTTTCTCGATTTATAGGACCCTTTCTTCAGTGACTTCAAATTTATGGATAGAAAAAGAAAACTACATTTGTCGAAAGTACAAAAATACCTATTTTTGCGTTTAGGCAATTTCATTTTAAATTGCTACTTTTAGTGAGACTGTTACGGATTTTTTTGTGTGTGTTGATACAAATTGAAAATTCCATTTCTCAGTGCAATTAAGTAACTACATTATTTTTACAACCAACTTCAGTGCTATTTATTTATTTTTTATTAATACTGAAAACTTTTATTGTGGGACTTTTCTTTAATATTTATTGTACCTGATGCCTGGTTAAATATGGGCTAGTTCAATAAAAAGGAAATAAAGACGAAATTTAAGGAGGGGACTATAATTGATTTCGTTTTGTCAGATTAACTTTTATGCATCCCCCTTTTTTTTGCCCTACAGGTATGTATTGTACATTAAAATATTTAAATGAGAGCACCAAACTTGAATGAAAATGAGGTTCTGTCTTGACTAAATCAGTCAGGTGTGATTAGTATTTCTATTTTTATCCTGCATGTTTAAGATTTATTCCAGTTTGTTGAATGATAAACCAACACCCAGTTTCTTTACTCGTTTTTCCCCCTTTTAAAAGTCTAACTACACACAGGTAGAAAATTGCCACGTTCGTTACAGTTGTAAGGAAAATGTCATTAATTATACCTGACTCAAGAAAATATATACACTTTTTGACCAATCTTTTAAGTTAACGTTAGAGGAAAAAAATCATGTAAATAAAGAAATACTGGGAGAGGTTTTTGTTATGTTTTTTTAAATAAATAAATACTTTAATAATTTTTTTTTTTGTTAGGAGAAAAGATTTTTTAAACTTTATTTTATTTTTTTTCCTTTGAACTTTTAGTTTCCATTATTTACAAATTCTTTACTTGGGACAATAATATTGACGAATTTGAGAAGAGGAAAAATTTATGCGAAATAAATTAAATATATACACCTTTGAGTTTGACCAATGTTCTAACGTTAGAGGGAAAAAAATCATGTAAATAAACACTGGGAGAGGTTTTTGTTTTTTAAATAAAAACTTTTCTTTTTGTTAGGAGAAAAGATTTAAAATTTTTTTTTTTTCCTTTGAACTTTTAGTTTCCATTACAAATTCTTTACTCAGGGCAATATTGACGAATTTGATAAGAGAGATAATAAGATAATTTATGCGAAATAAGATAAGTGTATGGCGATCAAAAGTGACATAATTGTACATTTTTTTTTTTTTCTATAAATGGAAGAAACGCTGAAACACATGACCTTTTCGTTTGCGGGTAAATTACCATACAAAAAAAAAACTTCAAATACACACACACACGCACACACAAAAAAAAATTAAATTATTTTAAAAATAGGAAGGCACTTTATAATTTTCGATTAATAATCTTTGCTTAATGAGTTTTTAACTTCAACAAATCTTTGAAGTATTTTAAAAATATTTTAATCTTTGATTTAAAAAAAAAATGAAGACAATTCTTTTAAATTTCATTAATCGATTTTTTTTTTTTCAGACTATAATGTCCTTATTATTTATTAAATCAATTAAAATCTTATCAAATTGTCATAGTTGTACTGCATTTTTTATTTTATTATTAGGAGCAGGTTTTCGGAAATAAAGGCAAAATTTTTTCAAAACAATATTTTACATTCTCCATGAGTCCTGAATTTAAAAACCAATTTTCGCAACAAAATTCAATTTCTTGAAATTTCATGACTTTACGTGGAGGGTGGGGGATAACAGATTAAAATAAAATATATTTACCAAGACTTTTTTTTAAATAATAATTTCAAAAATAATTTCATTTTTGAATGTTTTGAGAGTTTAATGAAAATACGACAATTTGATTTTTGCAAGAATTTCCAAATTAATGTGTTTGTCAACCAAAAAATAAGTGATGTAATATTTACGTAACGATTTACTTGCCCGCTAAAATTAAGATGCTTTTTACCAAAATTTCGAACGTGTCAGAAAGAATTAAAAAAAATAATGAAAAAATACTTTGATCTTTTCTCTTTAATAATATAAACATTTTGATGGAAAAGGTTCGTTTTTAAGTTTTTTTTTTATTCATACTATGCTTTTTTTTTCTTTTTAAAGTAAGAGGGGCAGACGAAGGAAAAGAACAACTAACATATTTTATTTAATTTAGTGAACTTTAGTAAAAAAGACGACTATAGAACAGGGCTTAGAAAAAGCGAAAAGACAATTTAAGAACTACAAAAGACAGGAAATTACAGAGAACCATGATCGCCTACGTCATGAAGGGACACGGTACATAAAAAAGCAGCTATAGAGATCTATATTTGCCTATCCTGACGAGAGGTAGCACTTGTTGCAGAATGGTGCATTACCAAAAATTTCTCAAAGGCATCTTTGCATCCGAGTTAAGCTCTAATCACTTGTAAATTGGATGCTTTCTCTTGGCAGCAAGGTATAACAATAAATTCACATTAAAATATTTTTGGCAGTATTATATATATATAAAAAAACTTTAACTGATAATTATGGAATTAGTTGATTATCTTGAATAGTAGCTGCAATTTCAAGCTTTCTCAAACAACTGAAAGAAAATAATTAACGTTCAGTGTTAAGTCTTGTAATGACATTTTTGTGTATATTTTGGTAACGTCACTTATTTGTAAAACATTAAATTAGAATAACAATTTTTTTTAAAAAGATTATTTCTTTGCAGTTGCTACCTCCACTTAATCGCTGAAAAAACAGCAGGGTTATGAGGGAAAAAGGCCCCAAATTTAATTAAAACGAACTTTTTCTATCAAAATGCTTATATTATTATTAAGAGGAAAGATCAAAGTATTTCTAAATCATTTTTTTTTTTTAATCCTTTCTAACACGTTCGAAATTTTGGCAAAAAAAAAATGTTTTGATTTTCGTTTGCGGGTAACCAAATCGTTACGAGACTTTACAACGGAACTCAGTTTTTTTCCGGTAAAAAACACATTAATTTGGAATTTCTTGTAAAAATCAATGAAACTTTCAGGACATATTTACAAATGAATGAAATTATTTTTTAAATTATTTTTTTTAGATATATTGGTTTGTGTATATATATATAAAGAGGACTCAGTTTTTTGTTTTTTGGGTTTTTTTTTTTGAGTGCTCTGGCATTTATAAACAGTGCTCAATATGAGTATTATAGGGCTTAATATAATTAATTAGTTATGTATCAATTTTGGTTAGTATGTATTCTTTAGGGTCAACCCAAAGTGAATCTCCTTTCAGGTTAACCACAAAACCACCCACATACATTCACAGCAAACCAAAGATTTTGTCATTTAAAAATAAAAAATGTAAATCATCTGCACAACTACATCAACATTGCCTGATGATGAGAATCTATCTCGAAACATAGAAATTTCCATGTCGCAATGTACAACTGATACATAACTATATAATCATATATATATATATATATATATATATATATATACACTTCTGATCAAAAATTTAAGACCACTTAAAAATCTTTAAAAAAGAATTTTTTTTTTTTTTTCAGATAGATTTTAAACTACCACTTAAGGTTACCAATACTACACTCTAAAAGCTTTATGGAAGCAAAAAGCTACATTCCAAACATTTTATTTAGAAATTTACATTTTTATAAAATGAGGCGATTTACGCATGATCAAAATTATAAGACCATGGGTATAAATTGTTAGAGCTATGGTAATTCCAATGTTTTTAGTTCAGTTAAAGATTAGCAATCACTGCGTAAAGGTGTTATCATGCCTAAAGCAAGCAAACTTACCAAAGTTGAGCGTTCTCGAATTCTAGAATTCCATAATCAAGGTTTGTCACAGCGGGCGATCGCAGCTAAGGTAAATTGAAAACTGATTTGCAACTTTCTAAAGAACAGTGAGAATTATTGAAAAGCAAAATCCTCTGGTAGGCCCCCAAAAATGTCTCCTGCATTGAGTAAGAGAATAAGACGGGTTGTTATGAAAGAGGGGGGACTTTCTTCTAATCAAATTAAGGCAGTCACAGATGCTGATTGCAGTCCCGTAACCATCAGATGACACTTATGACATAAAGGCATGGTAAATAAAAAAAAGCATAAGCAAATTCCTCAGCTGCTTCCACGTCACAAGGTAGACCGCTTAAAGTTTGGTTGTGAATACCAAACATGGGACATTGAGAAGTGGAAGAAAGTCCTGTTTTCTGATGAGAAAAAATTAAATCTAGATTGTCCTGATGGCTTCCAAAGATATTGGTATAACAAAAACATGCTTCCTGAAATTTTCTCCACACGTCATAGTGGTGGAGGGTCCCTAATGGTATGGGGTGGCTTTTCTTACAGAGGGACGATGGAACTCCAGGAGGTGCAGGTTTGTCAAACAGCGGCTGGTTATGTTAGCATGCTACAAAAAGCATCAATGATGATGGAGGGCCACCGTTTGTGTGTGGATGGTTATTCCAACAGAATAATGCTGCAATCCACGCTGCAATACGGACCTTGACCCATTCTACAAGAAAATGGGGTCCATCTCTTGGAACATCCTGCATGCTCACCAGATTTGAACCCAATTGAAAATGTTTGAGGATGGATGACAAGAGATGTTTATCGAAATGGCAAACAATATTCAACAAAAAATGAACTTCGTGAAGCCATCTTCAGACGCTGGAGCAACATCCCCCGCACCTTAATGGAAACACTTATTATTTCTAGCATGCCTGACAGAATTTTTGAAGTCATCAAAAGCAGTGGAGGTAGAACTCATTAAATTTGGTTGTTGAATGTTTTCATACACTTTTTGTACAGTTTCGTAGAATTTTTGTCTCTGGTCTTATAATTTTGATCATGTGTAAATCGCCTCATTTTAAAAATGTAAATTTCTAAATAAAATGTTTGGAATATAGCTTTTTGTTTCCATAACCTTTTAGATTGTAGTATTAGTAACCTTAAGTGGTAGGAGTCTAAACTCTATCCGTAAAAAAAAAAAATTTCTTTTTAAAGATTTTTAAGTGGTCTTAAAATTTTGATCAGGAGTGAGATATATATAACATCTGTTACCCCACCTCCACATAAATTCATGAAATTTCAAGAAATTAAACTTTGTTGGGAAAATTGTTTTTATTAGTTAAACGCAATACTAATTGGGGAATGTAAATCATCTATTTTTATTTATTTTATTTTTATAAACATTTTGCTTTTATTTCCAAAAATTTGCTCTCAATAGTAAAATAAATGCAATAAAGCTATCAATTTTTTTAATTGGATAAGCTTTTAATTGCTTTAATAAATTTTATATATTAAGGACATTAAAGTCTGAAGAAAAAAATTATCGTTTAATAATGAAATTTTAAAAGAATTGTTTTCATTTTTTAATTATAATTCATAAAGTCTCAAATATTTTAAATACCTCAAAGATTTGTTGTCGTTAGTTTATTAATCTATTAAATGAAGACTGTTGTACTAATTGAAAAGTTTAATACAAATCGTCATGCCTTCATATTTTTTAAATAATTTTCTTTTTGTGTGTGTATTTGAAGTTTTTTTTTTCTTGTATGGTAATTTCTATGTCTACATTAAAAGGTCGTGTGTTTCACGGTTTCTTCTCACAAGAAAACATAATTTTGTCAATTCCTTGTCGCCATACATTTATCATATCACGCATCTGTCTGACTTTCATCACATGTCAACAATACGGGGAAGAGGTCAGAAAGATCAACACACTATTTAAGAAATAGTTTTATTCTAAATTTCATGCTATAAATAAGTAATACTCATGTAAATCAGATTAATTTAACTTTAAATTTGGTAATTTTCTAAAAATAACGTGTCACAGGTGTATATTTTATTTTTGCAAGATTTTAAAACCGAGAATAAACTTTGTTTACAAATGTGTCGATCGCTCAAAAATGGCGGAGAAATTGAAAAAAATATTTTAAAAATCTTAAAAATTTTAGATTTCAATCAATATAATTTCTGTTTGAAATACACCAGTACTATTTTGCTTACTAAAAATAGTAAATTTAATCATTTAGCTTTCAGTTAAAATTAAATTAAGTTTATAAAACTTAGATATCGAAAATGAGTGACTTACTTTGTAGTAATGTAATTTTGTGTTTTTTCGGGTATTACAAATTTCACGAGAACTGGGGTATTTGCTAATATACATGGTGTGATAGGTAAATTATTGCCATTTTATTATTTTTTAATTTCATACATACGCATTTTTTTATTTAATTTTGTCAGCTGCATAGTATACTAGAATCAGTTGAGCACCGTCTCTGAAAAAGAGCACCATGATGCAATTCACGCCGACAGAAATTTTCAAACGACCTGCAGTACTGCTTGGCATTCGCCGGAAGCTCTAAATTCAAACTTTGGGTCTCAATCTGAGGACAGTGCATTGGATTCGGTAAGAGTTAAATGAGTCTAAGGGTGATTTCGAAGGTGTGGCAGCTCGGAAAACGCACTCTGATCGTTCTGATACCAGCTGCCAAATTTGTTAGTGAGGGCATCCGTCTAAACACAGAGGCCTACATCAAGTGCCTTACAACTGGCCGCTTAACTCCTCAGATTGTAACCCACTCGATTATTATGTGTGGGGAGAGCAGTTGAGTAAGAGACCAACAAAACTCCTTGTAACACCAAAGATAAATGCAATGGTAGCATTCACCAACTTAAACAAGGAGACTGTCCGGAAGAGTTGCAGGAGATTCCGAAGTCATTTGGAGGCCGTGGTTGAAGCCAACGGCGATTTTATTGAATAAATTTACTCTTTAGTATTTCAAGATATGTTTGTGTAAAATTTGGTAAATGTTAAAATGAGATGTCAGTGTTATTTTTGCGTTATTTAGACAATTTATCCATTGCACCATGTAACTTTCTTTGTTCTAAAATTTTTAAATGAAATTGTATTAACCTTGTATGACTCCCCAACCCCTCCCACTCCTCAATAATTCTTTTATTTGACGTTTTCATCTACATGTCGATCAAGTTTAAAATCGTAAGTGTGCTAAGAAATATTTGATAATCACATTTAAAGGTAAATTTAATATTGTTAAAACGAATTGAGAGCAGGCTATAAAAAAGTCTTGTGGTAAACTTTTCAATATCATTCTTGGTTTTGTCTTTGTGGTGCAGTGGAGATCGGGGTGCCGAGTTCAAATTCTGGTTGAATTCCTTGCATTCACTTACGCGCAAATACCCTTGGGAAAGGTATTAATCGTCTCTTCCTTCCAGTTATGGGTTAAATAATAGAACATATTGGGTTCTATAGCCTTGACTGGCAACCATTTTACCGCAAAAAGTAATGGCAACTGCAGGATGATCTTCTGCCTAGTCAGTCATGTCTTGAAAGAGACATGATCGCCCAAAGCGTGTCACGTATGGCACTTAACTGTTAAAAAAGTACGTCTTCATTTTATTTGCTGTGGAAAGTCAGTAAAAAATAATTTGGTATTATCATTACTCCTTAAAAAAAAGTTTAAGGTGATATTAAAAATAAAGATTTTCTAAGTTTGGCTATTAAAACTGGTTTTATCAGGTAAAAATCAAATGCATATTTTCGAAGATAGTGTTGTTATATTACCATTTCCACTTACGTTGACACAGACATTTTCCCATGGGAATGTGGTTTTCTTATTCTTTTTAGTTTCAGTTTGTGAATTGTCATTGTTTTTTTGTGGAAAGGCACGCATGAATAATTTAATCTTCATTAACTAATTTAGATACTTGGCAGTATTTATTGTTCAATGTTATTGACTCTACTCAATATTGATAAAAAATTATATCGAAGGCTTCAATTATTCCACCAAAAAGTAGAATGCTTCACAAAAATTAACAAATGAATGACACTTTTTCATTATTTGAAAATATACATTTCTTTTCTGTTGATCCTTTGGTTTAACATTTTAGCAACTTGATACATAAATCTTTGAATTGCAAGTTTCTAATTAATATTAATCATTATATGTTGAGAATTTTTAGAAGCAACACGTTACCAGACTGATATAACTTCAAAATGGTTTTCTTAACCTTTACCTGAATATACTTTTTAAAGTTTATTATTCAATTTTGAAATTAATGGCAACCGGCTTTGAGATTGAGAATGTCTGCCTACCCTGATTTCATAAACGTTTCACGTTAACATATTTACTTAAATATGCGTACCAAAATAAATAAAGCCTTATTATGTGTATGTATGTATGTATGTATGTATGTATATAAGAAAAAATTAAGGCAGACACGTTATTTCATGGTAAGACAGAGGTATAGGCCTATTTCAGGCGAACCATCATCAGCTTCCGTCTTTATTGTACAGAAGATTTTACGCGAATTATATATATAATATATATATATAATTCGCGTAAAATGTTACATATATAGTATGTAATAAATATTTCCAGATTATTAATCTGGAATAGATTTATCACAGTTATTTCATTCAAATAAAAAATCTTGTTGATAAAAGTTAAAACCTTTTTAAAAGTGGGAATGAATGGACCAACAAGTTTGTATTCTGAAAAGTTAATTAATTTTTTTAATTTTATATTTTCACTCACCTATTTTATACATTGGATTAATCCACCACTGAATTAAGTGCATTGACAGGGAAGCTGATTGTTGAAAATTACTTGTGTAAAAATAAATATCGTTTTAATCAACATGCTATGGAATATGGATTTATTGATTTACTTATGTACAGTGTGTTAGCCACACAGGTCTTAATGTATTGCTATTTAATTTTAGACTCTAAAAGTGTTTTCTTCTACAAAGTGTACGACGCTATTTTTAAATACTCATTGCGATTAATTTTGTTTATATACATAAAATAATGTTACACATTTTATTTTTTTCCGCTTACAAATGTAATGTTTAACTATGAAGACTACTCCCCTCCTTTTTTTTTTTCTCAATTTAAAAAAAGTAAATTATTTTAAGAAATTACTAGACCGGACTGGAGTTTCGTCTTTGTACAAATTGTAATAAAAAATACATTTATTTTATTTTATTTTTTTTATTTTTTTAAACGTGTATTAATTACAAAAAGAAGTCTGCAATAAATCTTATTGTAACATTCCAGTACATAAATATCAAATCACTTCGTAAAGTACAAGTTTAGAGAACACTATTTTACTTTTTTTATTTTTTGTTTTTAGACATAAGAAGTTAACATTTAAAACGTAATTTATTTTTGCTCTTTCTCTCTCTCTTTTTATCTAGTAAGAAATGTATTTGTTTGGGGTGGTGTGGGAAAACAATCCCCCCCTAAAAAATAAAAAAGCACAATACTTTTTATATTTTATTATAAAACATTTTATAAAATTTTTATAAAATGTTTTGTAGTAGATTGAACGTAAAAAAAATGTTCGTAAACAGAAAAAAATAGAAGTTTTAAAAATTCTATTTTTATCAAATTAGAAAACGATAAAAGAAATTTATCAAATTTTATGGAGTTTTTTTTCTTTTCTTTCTACTTAAATGAATTTTAGGAGAATATTTTCATTATTTTGTTGTAGAATAGATCTTTAAAAATTTGGTAAGTGGGGACTATATTAAAGTATAGGATTTTTTTTTATAGAAAGTAAATGTAGAAAAACAGTATTTTATATTTGAGTTTTAGGTGTTTTAATTTTTTAATTAAATGTATTTAAATATTTTGTTCTCATTATGTTCCTGACGGCATGAATAAAAACTTTTTTCTTAACCAAATTAAAGAATTAAACTTATCAACCAAATATTTTACAAATACTCATTTTTAATAGTAACTTTTCTATCTTAAAATAATTTCTAAAAGGCAATCTGTGAGTCAGTGTGTGACTGTTCCCTATGCACGCCTACATTTTTTAAGCTACGCTATTCAAACTTTCTAGGGACACATATCTACAGGGAAGCTAGGTCGACACATACTTTTTGAGTTTAAGTTCAGCAATTTTCCCTTTCGCACATTTTGGCCAATAGAGCCGATTGTTTACATTTGCTCCGTAAAACATCTAAGATGGTTACTAAATTACGTCACAGAAATCAAATCACACGTGTCAAACGCGACTAAAATATTTTTTATTAAAAAAAAATTTTAAAAAATGAACCTTTATATTTAATTTTTATTTTGACGTTTTGAAAATTCATTTGGTCAACAAAAAAATCTGAATATTTTCCCCGTAATTTTTAAACAAATATTTAAAAAAAGGGTCTTTCAAACAAAATAGGTAAATAAAAAAAAAAATAAAAAAAATGCCAACTTCTACTAAATGTTCGGAGTTGCACGGGCAACGCCGGGCTATGATAGTAAGTAAAAAAATTGATAAAGCTTACAGATTTCAATTGACCTAAGAGACTTTACTGTTCAAGAAAATATACTTCTCTTTTTATGTGAAATAAACCCGAAAAACGCACTTTATATCTTAAATGCCATCTTTTTAACATGAATACTGGTTTATCGGTTTTAAAATATAATGGTCTCTAAAAGTTAAGTATACCAGAATAAGAAAAATTGATTTTCGTATAAACTTCCTGTGTATTTTTAAAGCATTAATTAATTTTTTTTTCTTCATTAATCAACTCCTCGGGTAGCCATTGTGTCAAAATCACAATATTTTAAACTAAAGAAAATACTTCAACTTCCAAAATAAAAAGTGAAACAATAATTTTGATTAGCTTTTTAGGCTTAATCATAAACAAAAACAACTCATTAAACTTTTTTTAATCGATTCCACCCCAAACAAAGCAGTTCAAAAGACACTACTGGGTGTGGAATAATTAGAAACGGAAACATTAATGTGCCGAAACAAAAGAGTAAAAAAATCAAGAATATGACTAAATGACAGTAAGTAAAAAAAAAAAAAAAAATAGTCGGATTGATATAACATTTTAAAAATTTTCGAGATAGTTAGCTGGGGAAAAAAAGGAAGGGAGTTGTAAAAAAAAAAAATGTTATATTAAACATGAAAAACTTAGTGAAAAGAATTAATTTATTCTTATCCCAACACACAAGCATTATGTAAATAAGGAGTGGAATTATGGATTTCCTCCAATAAATGATTCAACATTTTCTTAATCCAGTTTTTTTACACCCATTGAAGTTAGGCGAATAGTGCTTTCCAATCCCACTCACTACCTACGCAATTTTCGCATAAATGGAGGATTACAAATCACAAAGAATTAAAAACTGGACAGATTTTTTTCTTTTAGCTTAAAAAAAACGAAGAAAATAGTTGGGAAGTTATATATTCACTTAGACCCTCCCTTCCATTCAATTTCAAGACTTGCTTTAAAAAAAAAAAAACATTCATTTTTTACAGGCCTTACAATTCCCTTCATGTTTCTTCACTCTCTTAAATTTTTCTAGACCTGTTAGTTTCTTATTGCCGCAATTACTACCACCTTAAAAAAAAATCCCTGACTACCTCAGATGTCACTTTTTTTAATTTTTTTTTTTTTTTTTTTTTTTAATTTGACTTTTTTCATGTGTAAATGCCATTCCCGTCACTTGTTTGCTTCATCCCCTCCACTTATTGTTTCTGCTCTTTGAATTGTGAAAAAGGTATTTCCCTTCTGTTAGAACAAATATAAATATATGAAAAAAACTTTTTATTCAATTAAAATCGTTATAAACTATTAGTTTTAAGAGGCTAGACAGACGGGCACAAATTTATATTTAAATTTCTATTAGGTAAATTTTGTCTTGTTTCTAATCTAATTTGTAATCAAATTGTCTTATATATATATATATATATATATATATATATATATATATATATCGAATGTTTCCTAGTTGAGCGAGGTTTCTTAAAAATAAAATGATCTGGTCTTTTCTGTAGTCACACACACACACACACACACACACGTACTCCAACGTATAGCCCTCTGAACATTCCTTTGGTTTGCAACTGTTTTTCCTGCAAATTTAATATTTCATACTAGACGCTAACACGTTATTAAAAAAAACAAAAAACTTTTCGTTATTTGATAGTAATAAGTTCTTTAATAAGTAAAAAATGATTTGTATTGTGGTGCAGTGGCTATTGGCTCGGAACAATTGGAAATCCGAGTTCAAATCCCAGTTGAATTTGTTGCATTAACTTACACATGGGAAAGGTATTACTTTAATCCTTCCAGCTATGGGTCAAAAAACAAGACAGATTAAGTAAGTTTTATATACTTGGTTGCCAACCAGTCTACCACAGAAAGTAAAATGTAAAGTTTACATTGTAAACCTGGAGCAAGAAAATATTCTGCACAGTCAATCATGCTTCTTTCGAGACATGATCGCCCAAGTGTGTATGATGTATAACACTTACCTAAGTTCTTTTATCCTTTTGTGCACACACCTGGCTTACTAAAAAACATTTCATGCTAACTAAATATATCTAACCATTTCCTTTAGTCATTTTCTATAGGTTCTAATTTCTCTATTTTGAAGATTCTTCTTACTCTTTTGTACATAAGCATACACAGAATAATATCACAGTCCCTGCATACGAAATAACTGCTTTGAACATTGTAAATCTTGACTTTTCTTCCTAATTTTTTTAATATTAAAAAGAAGAAAAAAAAAACATTGTCACAAAATTTGATGCAATTAAACTTCATAATGAACTGATAATGTTTATCACTTAATCATGCTTTAATTGTAATTTGGGCCCCAATTTAAACCAGGGAAATTTTTAGTTCTTTTTATATTATATACTAGGTACCACCATGGACTTCCTAAAAACACAGTTTAAATAATTTAAATGGTTTCTTTTGACTTAAATTTCAGTTCTACTTGAAAGATAATTATGTAAAGAAAAGCTAGTCTGAAGTAAAAAAGAAAAATTAATTTCTGTATATAAACTTTTCAGGTATTTTAAAAGCTTTTTCTCTTTAAAATACAATATCTGACCTAAATGCATTTAGAAGTTTAGTAAATTTAAAAGCTAACTAGATTTTCTAAAAGTAATGCTTACCTTAAAACAATGAAAATGTTTTATTTACACATGCTAGCTTGTGAAGTCAATAAAATATATAAAAACTGTAATTCTACCCTTATCTGAGAAAGTGCACAAAAAAGTAAAAATAAAGAAATACAGAAGACCAGCAGTGTAATAATCAAGAATTTATTATGGTTAAAAATAAATTTTTAACCTTATATAATTAAGTTACAGAGTTTTTTTTTTTTTGTTTATTACACTTTTATTAAAAACAAGTATAATAAATAAATCTGAAACATTACCAAAGTAAATATTATTGGTCATTCTTGTAATTGTATTAAAAAAAAAAAAACTTATAATGCAGTAAAACAAATGGGGGTGAAAAAATAAAACCAAACAGTCATACCAATGGATTGAAAAACAGTGCTTTCAAGACACAAAATTGACTGAATGGAGATATGAAATTAGATCTTTGTCAAGATCTTGCTCAATGCCATTTTTGTCTCAGTCTGACGATGCTGTTTAAAAACATGATTCTCAATTTTAGGTTAATGTTTTGGTTTTGTAGCACTTTGAGGTGCTGTGCAAAACTATCCCCAGCACAGCCTATTTTGTGTTCAATTTCTTTATCTTCTATACTAGATTTGTTTTAATTGAGGTATTTGAAATGTTCACTATTTACTAATTCTATAACCTGGATTTTGATGAAGGATTCTGGTTATATTGTACCATCACTGCTTTTCTTTTTTGGTAAGATTTATCTTGAATCTTACTTCTTGGATACAGCTTCCTCTGTTGATTATTCTAACTCATTCATTGTATGTGGGTGTGTATAAAAAATAGATATATTATCCTACATTCAAGGCACAACTCAGTTTCATGCATTATGCAATCATTAGGTGCATATTGAATTGAGCTTTTCTCAATTTGAATTAGTTATTAGTGTTCCTTGCTTTAAGTTCATCATGGGTAGTAAATTTATTTATATACTAATTGACTTCCTCTCATATATATATATATATATATATATATATATATATATATACACTGTTAAATATAAGAGACAATAAATGTCTATTATGTTTAATCATGAACTGTTCTAAATGTCAAATTTTGGCTTTAATTTCAGTTGAAAACAGACAAAAATTCTCCAACATTTGGATAATTTTTTATTAATTTGCTTCTAAGCTTTCGGCTCACATGAGCCATCGTCAGAGATGTGAGCTGAAAACTTAGAAGCAAATTAATAAAAAATTATCCAAATGTTGGAGAATTTTTGTCTTTATTTTCAACTGAAATTAAAGCCAAAATACAATGTTTAGAACAGCTCATGATTAAACATATTAGACATTTATTGTCTTTTATATTTAACAGTATATGTTTAGAAAATTATTTGCTGCCTCAATATACACACACACACACACACACACGTGTGTGTGTTTACACAGGGTCCATTAAAAATGACAGACAAGGTATTATGGTTAATTTTTTTTATGTAATTTTTTTATGTGAACTTATGATTTTATTTTTTCATTTTTTTTTTTTTTTTTTTTTTTTTTCATTCTTTTGAGGATATAAATTATATAAAAATTGTCCAAATTTTCTGTTTATCCAAGTGTTTTCAGCTTTACTTTTGACCATTATTGAGGATGGATTTAATTTTATGTGTAACAAAATGTATTTAGTGTTTGTAGAATATTATGTATGTTCCAAACATAAGCTCATTGATAGGTGTGTTTGTAATTGATATTGAGTGTTGGATTTTTCTTTTTATATCAATAATGCTTTTGTTATTTTAAAACTTTTTCTTTTTTTCTTTCTTTCCCCTTTGTGGTTGATGCAATGATATTTATGTTGTCAACAAGTATGTTACGGATAGGGTTTGGTAAGTCTCCATGTGTGTTTTAAATAAGATCAAATTGACCTCTGTTTTAAGAGATGCAACAATCGTGTGGCCGATATAATTTTCGAAATTGGGTGGATCAAGAAGGCAGTTCTTTAAAGGACACATGAATTCTTAAATTATATTGATTCACTGTAGTTTAGAGAGATTGCTGCACAATCGTATCTGTGTGTGTGTGCGCACATATATATATATATATATATATATATATGCACACACACTTTAAAATTTGGTATGGATGAAGTGTTGTTGATATAAACCATGTGGACATAGAAATCAACATAATGTGATGATTACTTCAGATGTGCAACTGTCATTTGCTGTTCATTTCTATGTATACATTATTTATTGTCATTTGCATTTGCCATATCATTTTAGGTGCTCTTCATTATGTGGCTTAATGCACATGTTTGTTGTCACAGTTGAAACTGTGGTGATACCTACCAAGCAAAAGAGACCAGATGTTTGCTCTATAACAACCAGAAAGCAAATAAGCAAAAGTTGTCTCTGTGCAAATGTTCTGGTTGAAAAATAAAAATTAATCAAATTTCCATTTCTCTAGCCTATGAGAACTTTATTTACCAGCCAATGGGAAGCCCAGAATCAAATAAAAGTATGAAATTCCAAACAAGCTGTTTTGATCTAAAAAGCAGATATAAAAAGAGGATACAGACAAGACCCCAGCAGACAGAGAGGAGAAGAGTGTAATTAATATCCCCTTGACCTAAGTCAAGATGCTGGCCTCTTTCCTTCTCCTTGTCTCAAAAGTACTTACTGACCTCAGGAGCAACTACTTCAAAGACATTCCTCATATACCTCAGATCCTCACATTCCTAAGCCTTTTATCTCTTTCAGCTCATTATTTGCCAGTGAAAATTTTAATCTCTGGACTTATAGTCAAGTATTACTTTAATTGTAAAAACATTAATTGATATGTGTATATATATTTGATATTTTCTACTCAAATTGCTTTTCTTAATTTTATAATCATTTTATGACTTATAGTGGGCTATCTACCACAAGGCCAAATTCCATTTACCTGCAACAGTATATGATTACCCTTTACTAGAACCCCACTACTAGATAAGATATCCACCATAAAACACATTACCCACTGCCTCTTAGCTGTACTCACATCTACTGTTTGATCTCCAAATGTCAATTGATGCAATTTTTGCAAAAAAATTCAATGACACTCGCCTGTTTTGTATGCATTTTCATATCCAACACTATTTTACCAGATTGCCACTCAGATGCTATCTATAACAGTCAAAAGTTTGAGTTATTGCTAAGAAACTTCAACTTCTGCTACCATATCAGCAACATCCACCTAATGTCAAAGATAAACAGAAAATAGAAGTCAGTATTTTTGGAGTGAAATTGGCCATTTTGTCTTATATCACATAAGCCAATGAGTTCACTGCCTGACAAATAGCTTTTCCACAATGACCACTATTTTCTGCCATGTCAAACCATCAACCCCTCTCTCTATCTATTGTTTTTTTTTCCTACAGTGTTTACTATCTATTGTTCACCATTCAACTAACCTTCTGCTCCATCTGTTATCCTTTTTATATATCCTGCCTAACTCCATTGCAGCATCATTACTTTCATAATGGCCTTTATCTTGGTCTGCTCTCTAAATCCTCTTGACCTTCTTTCAGGGTCTTCTTATCATTGCTCTTTCTGCTGAGCTTTTATTTTTAGTTTTTTTCTGGTGGTTAATTTCCAAGTTTTATCTTAATTCATCAAAGCTGGTATTGTAGATTTATTATACACTTTATATTGGCAATGTGTTTTTCATTATGTCTTTGTTTTATTAAATCCTTTCCAATTGCTTTTAATTAATTTTCATGGTCTTTAATATCCTCTGCTTTAAATAAATGGACTATCAGTTCATCTTTTATTCTTGTGTTCATTACAAACACCTCTCAGCTACTCACTCTTGAGCCTTTCCCTATTCTGGTTAATTATAATTTCTTGTTATTCATCAGATGATTCAAATATTAGTAAAATGTCGCAAGGAAATTGTAGGTGGTACAAACCTTCATATATGCTTATCCCTATTTCTCTTACTGTTTTTTTTCTGGAAAATATTTCAGAGCAGCTTTTAAATTATTAACAGCATCGGATCACCCTCCTTTCCTAATTTTGGTTTTATTTCTTTGTCTAATCAAATTATTGCTGTACTTCTTTCATATGTATTCTGATTATATAAGTTTTATTAATACTTTGCTCTCAGGAGAACATAGCCTTCTGAGTATTTTACACTCAAATGACTTTTCTTAGTCAACTACAGTCAAAAAATGGTTTGTTGCATGCTGATCAGTTGGTCTATTTGTAAATTGTGTATTGTTTAGTAACCAATTTTTAAACCTACCTGTTCATATTGTTGTACATGTCAAACATTCAGTCAGAAGTGCTTAGGAGCACTTTTTGCTCCTGCGCAGAGGTGCTTATCTATACATAGTACATAGATAATCTCACTTATTACCAGTTACTATTCTATAATTCAATAAAAGATTAAAACAGTAATGTTAAGAAAATTAATGACAAGTTGGGGGGGGGGGTATTTATGAGATGTTTTGTCCTTTAGGACTTCATCAGACTAAAGGGATGTTTACAATGTAACTACACATGCATGAAGGAGAAAGGACAAAACAAGTTGGATTAAAAATATTTTTCACTTTGTCACTAATGTTCCTAACATTGTGTGTGTGTATATATATATATATATATATATATATATATAGTCCTTTTCTTCCATTAATAATTATGCAGGAGTTAGGTTTGAGTTTAGAATATCGTTTTTTTTTCTTCTTCTTCCTTAATAAGGTTTTCCATGAAAGTGCAATGTTAACTTTCTTTACCATAGTTTTTTTTTTTTTTTTTTTTTCATAATAAAGAATAATTTTAAAGAATTAAAAAAAGACACATTTCCAATCTGTTCATTTTGGTTTTTGTAAAATCTACACTCTCCTTGGTATAAATTTACTTTCTTATAAGTTGTCTAGCATAAGCAAATTTGTCTCATAATCTTATAATATTTTAAATGCACACCCATAATGTTGATGTTTGTGCATATGACAGAAATATTTCTGTTAGAGCAGAAACTTAATATTTACTGATACTTAGGAATTTTTGGAATTGTCTTGCTGATATCCAGACACAGTTCAGAAATTGTAGCACATGTGTAACTCACTTAATGGATAAATGTTCACATTTAATTTTCAAATTTAAATGCACTTAAGATTATGCAAGCAAAAGGTTTGGCTTTCCTTTTGGATCATTTAAGTTTTTCACATACTTTATTATCAAAACGGTTTTAATAAAATCTTGTCCTTACTAATCAACTTTTATACAACTTTGTAATTTCTTTTGTGAACAACAAATTATTAATGCTAAATTTTTGAGTGAATATATTGAGAATAGATTTCTGGATAGTCTGAAGTCGTCTATAGAAACTACTAGCAGTATAGCCTGGTGTTGTTCGGGTGTAATGAAAGCTTTTATATATAAATATTTATTTAATATATATATATATATACATATATATATATATATAAATAAAATATATTATCGATTTTCTGAACTATTGTAAGAACTGTAACCTTGAAACTTCTGAATATCGTTTCTTATGTCTTTGTCTATGAATTAATCAAATTTGATTAAAATCGGACCACTCCTTCTATGACCCAATTTTTTTCAATTATCGATTTTCGATATTTATTGGGGGGGGGGGTTACCTCGACACAAAACCTAGCTAAAAACACTCACAGATGCTTATAGTACAACTGTAAATTTTCAAGAAAATCAGTTCAGCCATTTCAGAGTCTATAGGTAACGGACACACAAACATGAACACACTCAGTTTCATTTATAAATAAGTTTAGATTCTCTCTCATATCTAAAATAAAAATTATTTTTATACCGTTCCATTTCTGATTTTTTTTTTTTCTTTTTTTCTTTTGTCTCTCCAGGATAACAAAGATGAAGTGCTACATTTGGCAATTTTTTTTTTTCTTAAATATGAAATATCTGATTTTGTAAGCTTCGCACCCCTGCATTGAAATGAGTGAATCATTTTAGGTTATTTATATAAAATTAGATTGTTAATCCATATCAGATATGTCTAGTTTGTATTACAATTATAATTTAAAATGTTTCTCCCTTTTTTTTCATGCCAAAATCTTCCCCACCAAAAAAAAAAATCCAACTATTGTTGTAAAATGCTGTAATTGATCACAATTTCTGTTTATGGCTGTGGAAACTGTTTAAAATATCTTACTGATTGAAATATTCTCTAGGTTATTTGGTACTAGGTTGAAATAATGAAGTACACAAGTGTAAATTCACTATATTAATAAATTCTTATGACCTTGTCAAAACTAATCTATGCTTAATAACTACTAGTGAATTAGTCTGGAAAAAATCCCATCAGCACCAGAATAGACATCCCATTAAGGTATTGATATTTACTTAAGTAGAGGAAAACAGCTTTAAAAAAAAAAAGTGTCTGACACTGCTTTCCAAGACTCCAGATATCTTAAAATAATTTGTTCTATTTTATCTCTTGATCAGAAATTCATAATTCTGATGATTTATGAGTTTCCTGTCCGTTATTCCCATTAAGAAATGAGAATGAAGAGGAAGGAGAATTTATTGTTATGATCATGGGAAGAGAAAAACCTATGTTTGGTTCTAATATATAGGAAACCATGCAGCTCAAGTTTTCCAGTCTAAACAATATGATAAACAAAAAAGATGTTTAAACATAATTTTTTTCTAGTTGTACCAAAAGAAAATGTGCAATAGTTTTATTTCCAACTAGCAGTATAGCCCGGCGTTGCTCGGGTGTAATGAAAGCTTTAAAACTAATCCATGGTCCTGGAGCTCAGACTCTTTGGACTTTGGCACGAAAGACTAAAAAGTAATAGTTGTTTCAGTTAAAGCGAAACCGTAGACTGAAAGAAAAATGAATGGATGTAAGTCAAATTTTGATTTCCTGGTATCGATATCAAATTTTCTGCACTAATGTAAGAACTGCAACCTTGAAACTTCTGAACATCTTTTCTTATGTCTTTGTTTATGAGTGTATAAAATTTGATTAAAATTGGACCACTCCTTCTATAACCCGATTTCTTCGATTTTTCAATATTTATTGGGGGTACCTTGACACAAAACCTAGCTAAGAACACTTGCAGATGCTTATAGTACAACTGTGTAAATTTTCAAGAAAATCGGTTCAGCCATTTCTGAGTCTATAGGTAACGGACACACACACACACAGTTCCATTTATAAATAAGTTTATATTTATAGTCCTGACTTAACATCTCAGCTTCAGTCACTTTTCCACCACCATAATGTAGTTTCCCTGTGCCTTTTCTATACTTTCATGGTAATTGTTCTGATACTTTTCACTATGGTATCAAGATTTTATGAATTTATGTGCGTTGTGGTGCATTGGATATCGGCTCGGAACGAGAAATTGGGGAGCCGAGTTCGAATTCTGGCTGAATTCATTGCCTTCACTTACGCGCAAATACCTTTGGGAAAAGTATTAATCCATCTCTTCCTTCCAGTTATGGGTTAAATAATAGGACAGATTGGGTTCTATAGCCTTGGCTGGCAACCAGTCTACCACAGAAAGCAATGGCAACCTACTGCGGGATAATCTTCTGCCCAGTCAGTCATGTCTCTTTCGAGACATGATCGCCCAAGCGTGTTTCACGTATGGCACTTGACAGTGGGGGGAAAATTCTCATTTTAATTGTGAAATCACTAGATGTTATCGTAGGTCTTATGCTAACAATTTTTTCTATTGCACTTGCTTGTAGAACTCCCTTCAGCTTCTTGCTTCCCAGTCAACTTTGATCTTCAAAAATTTAAATGACATGTACCTTCTGTTTTTAATTTTTTTTTTTTCTCATATTCTTTCACACTCAGTGACCCCTTGCATTTTAGTGGCTTTATTACCTTGCATGGGGTGAAATGTTAAAAAAAGAAATGGTTCAAGAAATGGTTGTCAAGAAACAAAACTGAATTGAGTTTTTAAAAAAAAAGATACTATGAAAGAAAATTAATATTTCTTGTAAATGGGAAGATCTTATAATTAATACAATGTAAATATATATACAGTAAGGAATTTGTATTCCTTTATGCTTAGTTTATTCCTGCAGAAACTTTTAATTTGTTGCTTACTTAAATCATCAAAATGTAAAAAAAAACGACCTGAGCATTAAAAAATAACAAAGCTTGAAAGTAAACTGGTTAAAAATTAATGACAATGTTTAATCTAATAAATTCTTCCAATTTTCTTCCAATATGGACATTTATGAAATAAAAGAATAATCTCACAATGAGATTTGAACTTGAATTGCTTATCATTAGGACCCACTTTGACTCTTGTTGGAAACTTACTGTTTTTTTTTTTTTTTTTGTCCATGTTGCTTAACTGCTATAGGACAAATGGAAATAGAAAAATGACCAGAGTTGTGATAAAATGCAACAAAATCAAAAATACTAATTAAAAGTTAATGACAATGATTCATCTAAGAACATCACAAAGCGTTTTTTTTTTTTTTCCTGCTTCAATAACAACTAAGCATAATTTTGTAACTGTTTCTTACATAAACTGGGAGGCTGTCAGCTTTTCCACATGAATCTAAATTTTCTTGGAAGTTTTAATTTTTGCTCTTTCCTATCCAAATTATTAATCCTCCTCCAGAAAATATTTTTGCCAAAATGGTGGCTGCTTGCTAACAATGATCAGTCTCCTCTTCCATAAATGTCAAATTCTCATAACTTGAGCTTTGTTACTTGATAGTTTTTTTCCTCATAACTGGCGCTTGCTAAACTATATAGTAAACAAAAAGAAAATCTTAATCCATATTCAATTCAAACTGACACCTTTTCTTTTATATCTAAAGAATGACTATAAATTATAATTTTGGAAAGTGAAAATTTCACTGAAATA
The DNA here is from genome assembly GCA_037127315.1 of Ascarosepion bandense. Classification (NCBI taxonomy): domain Eukaryota; kingdom Metazoa; phylum Mollusca; class Cephalopoda; order Sepiida; family Sepiidae; genus Ascarosepion; species Ascarosepion bandense. Next base: position 1,483,584 of record JBBBDQ010001092.1, read on the forward strand.
TGCTGGCAAATTTTCAAGTTTTCATCATGAATAAAGAAAATTTGAACTTCAGTTATGTTTACAACAAATAGAAGAGAAAAAGTATCAGGTTTTAAAGAAAAAAGAAACTATGGGTTAAAAAGAAGAATTGAGCTTAGTATCTGAGATTTGCTTTGTGTTGATTCCTATGTCTACACTATAAATTTAGATTGTGTATTATATAACAATTTTAGGTAATCAGAATAAACTCAAAAAAAAAAAAATACTGTCTCAATTTTATAATAGTTTATACATTTAATTGTATCAATAGTATTCAAATCTAACAACTATTATAGAATAGGTAGCAATTTATTTTACTGATGTCTATCAGTAAACTATCAAGTTACATTGTGAAATTAAATGGGAGGTTTCCAATTTTTAAAAAAAATATTTATTTGAAACTATTTAGTCATCCATTCAAAACTGAGTAAGCATAAAATTTATTCAGGTTTTATTAAAACAGTTTCTGCTGATGTAGGCAATAAGCTCATAAAATAGTGCGTGTTGTTTTTTTAGGATATTGAGCCATTTAACATATTTATTCCCTGCTGCATACCACATGTATTCATGAGATGTTTTAGTTTTATTTTACATGGGATGTTCAAAGTTTCCTCTTCCAAGAATTTTGATGGTTTACAAATGATGTCACATGCATATTTCATCCCTGGAAAACTTAAGGCATCTCCTCATGTGATAAGTGAGTAAATCTGACAGACATTAGGATCATGAAATTCCTTCCAGAGGCTAAGCAAAAAAAAACCCCAAAAAACACAAATTTCATTTGAAACCAAGAAAAGAATATTGAACAGCCACATAATATCAGTCCCTCTATATAGCAGTGTATTCTGGACAATTGATGCTACTATAGTGTGAGGTCTACCTCAATATAGCATGAGACCTACCTCTCATTTTGACTTAGAGTGAGGTCTACCACAGCACCAGACTATAATATTGTATGTGTATACAGATTTATAGATATTCATGTTAGACCTCTCTGCTGCACCTGGGTTGACAATATATTGATGTAGAACTCTTGCTGTATTAGCGCCAAACAATCTCTTGACAGATGAAGAGACTTCAGGACACAGAAATGTGGTTCTACAGAAAGATGCTGAGAATACCATTGACTGAACATGTGAGCAACAAAGTTTTAGAGAAATTAGAAATAAAAAAAAAACACTTATACTGAACTTCAGAAAGAGATGGTTGAAATTTCTAATGCAAATGATGAGGAAAGAGGGCTTAGAAAATTTTACTCACAGGATAGATTGAAGCCAAGAAGAAAACCATGCATAACCTACGTAACAAATTTGAGTAAATGGATGGTGGTGCAAAGTTTGGGAAAGATGAAGAAAAAAATTTATTAAGAGCAACAAAGGATAAGAAATTGTGGAATGCCATGATTTCTAACATCCTGAAGTGATGTGGTATATAGAAAAATAAGCCAGCATCTACAAGGTTTCCTTTGGCTTTACGGTTATATATTACGCTAAAAGATGAGGAACACACTCATATTGAACTTCACAACATACATTGTATTTCAAATAAGTTGTGGTGAGTTTGTTCAAAATTTGAATTCTTTTTTGCTAGATTGCCGAAGTATTCAAACTTGATCAAAATTAGAGAGAGGAGTTCAAATTTCAGTTGAATTTGTTTCATTCCCTCACATGCAAATACTCTTGGGTAAGATATTAATCCATCTCTTCTCTCTCCAGCTATGGGTTGAATAGCAGAACAGATTGGGTTTTATAGTCTTGGTTGGCAACCAGTCTACCACAGAATGGCAACCTACTATGGGAAAAGTCTTCTGCCTAATAAGTCATGTCTCAAAAGAGATATGATCACCCATGTGTTTATCACGTATGGCAATTAACTGACAAGGTTTTAATTATCAAATGATATTCTTCTAGCCACTTATTTATAATCAAGCACCTTTTTTTTTGTATTTTCTTAATACTTTTTAAAAATTCCTTGAAATTCCAAAGGTCATAACTGAATTGTTCACTAAATACACGTTTTACACTTCAGTACTTTGTTTTCACATTTTTCTAAAAAATGTATTGTCTTTAAATTTTTTAAAGTGTTGTTTCCAATCTAATGAGAATGATTACAAAATAGTTCCTCCCTCCACTCTCTAAAAGACAAAACAGATGCATGCTGGAATTTATTCTTAGCTAATATGATAGGCCACTTCTCAGTCTCATCTGACATGATCCCAGTCCGTCTTGAAGCCAAAACACTGTTTATCCAAATTTACTCATGTGCATTAACAACATTCTTAGTTTGTGAACTTTTGCTTTGTTGCTTTTATTGTTTGTTCAATTGTTTTTGCCATCCTTTTCTTGTTGTCTATTGCAAACTGTTAATTTTGTTCATTGGACAGTTCTGCTGTTTACATTTAACCATGGCCTCTTACTTGAACCAAATTCTGTGTTTTAATGTACAGTAGAGCATAGTATTGAACCAATTAAAAAAAAAAAAAAAACTCTGTTCTAGAAATTTAAATTTTGATTAAGACTGCAGTAAGCCTGGAAAACTTGTTCTGTATAATGTCAAATCTTCATAAAGAACCAATGAAAAAATCAGAATAAAGTGTTTATTACAAAGTGTAGTTTTCAAAATTAGAAAATTGTAAATATAAATTAGCCTCATTGACTTAATATTGTTACAGAATATTAATAAGATATGTGTAGAGCATAACTTTTAATTATTTCTGCATATTTCTAATCAAGTGCAGAAAGTTTCTAGTCTTGGATGCAACGTTTTTTTTTGTTTTTTTTTTTTTGTTTTTTTTTATCCATAATTCTTATTTTTATGCACATTTACTTATTTAGAATAAAACATTTTAAGAAAATTTACTGCAAATCTTATGAACAAATCTATAGAAAGGGAATTTTATTTTTGAATTTTTGTTTTTTGATATTAGGTGTTACTGTACTTTTGTTTTTTGATATTAGGTGTTACTGTACTTTTGTTTTTTGATATTAGGTGTTACTGTACTTTTGTTTTTTGATATTAGGTGTTACTGTACTTTTGTTTTTTGATATTAGGTGTTACTGTACTTTTCACAGCTTGTATTTAGCCACAGACAAAATGGTTGCTTTGCTTAAAGATTTGACTAGTGGATAGCAAAAACAAATGAGTTCACTGAAAATGGTTTACTTGCAAAGTGTTTATGAACTTGTACATAGATGAACCACTATTTAGATAATTTTTTTTTCTCTTTTGTTTAAATCCTGCATTGAGATACATAAATTATGGTTTCAATCTGTAGACTTCAAAGATAAAATAAAATTTTTAATTGATTCTCTTTGAAATAAAGAAATTACTTTCCTGGAGCCTTCTCTCAAAGGTTTCATAATATTTGATTATACTTTGATTTAAGAGAAGGCAGTAAAAAAAAAAAAATCTTGATTAGTGTTACACGTCAGGTTATTTATCATAATGAAAACTCTACCAAATATCGAACAAGTTCATTGATGACTTGCTATGTGAACATGTCCAAGCAAGTACAGATATGGGACATTGAGTAGGCATTGGCAAGCTAAACGCCATCTTGGGTATTATCTTGCTCTCTGCACAGTACACTGAACTAATATTTTCGCATTCATTACATAATCTTTATGCAATTGAAATTCTCATGTTTACACATGTATTAACACACCCAATTTATATATGGCCCAGCAATGGTTGAGTAATTCAAAAAGCAACTTTACTCAAAGTGTTGTGAGTTCAATACCTGGCTACAGCAGAGAGAACAAAAACCTGGAGAGTTGAGCTATCCAAGAAAAGGTATGACATGTAAAATTAGAACCGTCTACCTCCTTGATGAAATAAAGGGCTTAGTTTGAAATGCTAATATATCACCTGAAGAAGGATGAAACATGCATCGGCTGAAACATTGTAAATATGGCAATAAAGATGAGGGGAAACATCCTGAATGATGCAAATAATTACAATATTTCATCTCAGAAATACACACACACACACACACACACACACATGCTATACTATCATTAAAAAACTGCTTATACATTGTGTACGTATGTATTTGTGCTGAAATGTTCTCAGCTCAGCTGGTCTATTTTAATTTTTTTTTTTTTTTTAAGTACTCAAAATACAAGGCTCAAGAGCCACTCAAGGTAGGGGATTACTGAGCTAGATTGTTATAGGGGTGGGAGGAAGCAGGAAGTGCATATTATGAGAATCTATAGGATAGATGATGGGTTGATCCTGGAAAAGCTTTAAGATTGTAGTGGTCAGGGAAGCATCATTTTGGGAGTCTGTTTCACAAAGTAACAATTCTGGGGGAAGAGCACAAAGAGGATGGGAATGATTTACTACTGTGAACCTACCCTGGCAGGTCCTGGCTGTGAAGGTGGCTGAGTTGATGTGACAAAAGAATGTAACTTGTTAAAACATTTGACATAGTAATACATTTTTTTTGTTTTGTTTTGTAATATTGACATTAGTCAGATTAATGTCCTCTCCCACCTTTTTTTTTTTTTTTTTGTAACAACAAAGATAAGGATATTAGTCTAACTGGTGATATCACATTTTAGAAATTCAAAGAAACTTTCACTTATGTATACTTATGAACATCTACACAGTTGAGTAGAATTTATTCTACTGTTTTATGTTCTTTAAAAACCTGACAATATTTGTACAACTTGGGTAAATGTGTGAGACATACAATTTGATTCAGTCCAACATAGGCATGTCAACTGCATACATGGAAGACCCAGTTGGTTCCTAACCACCAAAATAAATGTATTTTATTGGTAATATAGAAAGCTTGAGTGCTACAAAAAATATTGTAAATAAACCATTACAAAATAACCCTATTGTCTCCATACAGATTCCAGGTTTTAGAATTTTGCAAGCAAGTTAAAGAAGTGTGTACGATAGTATATTTCTTGGCTTAAACCAATGTCCCCTGAAGTTTGTTTGTTTGTGCCCTGAAGTTTGTTGAAAAATATTTAGACATTATAGTTTCAGTAGAGATCTATTATGTTGTGTAGTTCTTGTAAGAAATGATCTCAAATTAGGTTATACAGGCATCACATTTACTGCAATCACAACAGCAGTGGTGTGTCTTGGGCAAGATATTCCCCCACCCCACCAAAAATTTAAATAGTACAATTTTTCTGTATGTATCTTTTTGAAAAAATTTTCATTATGAAAATTAAATGATAGCATTGTAGTTGTGGGTGAGCTTTATTTGTCTCTAGCTTTTAGACCCAGTCTGCCATTGATTTTTTTTTTTTTTTTTTTTTTTTGGATTGATGTGTTTATCTTACTTTTTAACTGAATAAAAATGATTGATAGCAACTTTGTTACTTAATGTATAATTCATGTATCTTGGCTTTGTACCAAAATTATAATCCAATGTCTTTTAAATTGAATATTAACACATTCTTAGTTGGAAATCATAGTGTGCTTCAGATTTTATCTTTATATTAGACATAAAATACCATGTGTGGAATTAAAACTTACTTTATAAATTTTGTAATTATGACCATATTATTCAATCTGCATTTATGGCAAATACCTAATCCTCTTATCTTATAGGTGCTAGAAGGCAGCAGCTCAGGGTCAATTGCATTGAGTGAGATTTTGACCACTGATATGTTACACAGTACTTGGTATTGGTAACTGAAATCTGAAATTGACAGAGGCTCTGCTGGCTTGAGTATACTGGTAATATATCCCTCATCTTAACCAAGGTTAAAGGGTTTTCCTCTTGGTTAATTCTCAACTCAAGTTGGACTCTATTATGGGTGAGGGAGCATAGGACCAATGAATAACTAAACCTTAAATATGGCTTTTCTAAAAACAAAAAGAAACCTCTCAGAATCAGATTCTGACACAGATAATGAATTCTTTATATTTATAGTCATAAAGGTGTACCTTCCATTGATTCTAAGTAAATTATCACCCTTTTTCATTGAAAGGATAGTAACTAGCAGGTCAAATCTGAAATCAGTTAAAAAAAAAAAAATTAGAAATGGAAATCTATTAGAAGTAATTGAGAAAAAAATGTGCCAAAAATTTACTAAAAATAGAAAAGTTCCATGAATATGAATGTAAAGCTTACCTGCATGAGAGCTTGAACTCTTGTAAGGGAGTCATAAAAAGTCAAGAATTGAGGTTAACAACAGAAGAAATAAAAACAGCACTGTGAAAACACTGTCACCAATTACAAAAGAATTAGTATTAAGAGGAATGGTGAGAGTATATTAACCAACACATATATAATCATGTTCAACTCACCCACTATCCCAAGGAAAGTTAAAATAAGTTTCAGTCAAGAGTGGAACTCTGTAACAACTACCTTGCAGTGTTTTAAGTGCCAAAGATTTTGACACCACAAAGACATATGCCGAGGACAACAGTTCTGTGTCCAATCCGCAGAAAGGAACCTAGCCCGTATGGAAGAAGAATGCACCAATTGTCATGAGGTCCACCCTGCATTCTCTAGAGACTGAAGTTTATAGGAAAGAAAAAGAGGTGGTGAAAATTAAACACTTAAGAAAGGTGTCCTTTCCAGAGGCTAGAAAGATTGTCGTCTCCTATAAAGGAGCACAGTCATATGCCTATGTAACACAAAGAACAAATATCAATGAACAAAATTCAAGAAAACAAATACCGTGAACTTATAAACAAATTACTGCATTTGACTACAAATGAGTGGCCAAATTTTCAAGAACACCTTGGAAAGACTTATGGAGCTCAAGAGGAATCATAAGAACCAGAAATGAATGGTGAAACAAAAGATAAAAACATTCCAAGTTTTTCTGCAAAGACTACCTCTAAGCCAAAACAACAAAAATCTCCCATCCATCCACCAACATGCAAGGTGAACACTGAAAAAATGGTGACAAAGACCTCCCCAAACAGGAATACATCCACAGAAAACATTGAGCCAGTCAAAGGATCCAGTGGAGCTTAAAAACAGGCATAATCTATTGGAAAAAACGTAGGTTGAGCTTTAAATCACAAAGGTAAAAACTAAGAAATCTCAAAAAACACATGTACCCCCAAAAATTAAAATTATATGGGCAATAAAAGTCATCCAAGGGAATATCAGAGGAGCAAGAGTCAATCACTATGAATTATTGCTTTTTATAACAAAATACTGCCCAGCAATCATGTCTTTGAAAAACTGAGCTAAAAAAAACAATACCATCAACATCAAAAAATATCAATCATACAACGATATTAAGCAGCACGCTGATAGACCTTGTGGTGGATCATCAGTACTCATTAACAATAATATCCCACACAGTGAAATCACACGAAATACCAATATGCAAGCAGTTGCTATATCAGCAACCCTCCACAATAATAACAGCATGTTCACTATATATTCCCCAAAGTGAAAAACTCAGAATTGGAGCTAAACAATTTGATATCACAACTTCCAAGACCCTTTATTATAATTGGGGACTTCAACAGCCATAATGAGATCTGGGGAAGCAAGAAAACTAACAAAAATGGCAAAATAAGAATCGGTTTTAAACAAAGATTAGTTATGCATGTATAACAATGAATCAGACACATACCTTCACCAAGCAACAGGTACATATTCAGCAATAGATTTAACAATATGTGACCCTCACCTGTTCCTGGATTATAACTGGAAAGTACATGATGGTACATGTGGAAGTGACCACTTTCCAATTCTACTAGAAAATACCACCAACTAAATAAAACTCTGAGCTGGAATTAAGTAAAGGCTAATTGGGATGAATTTAAAACTTCATGCCTAGTTGAACTAAGCACAGAAGCCAATGAAAACAAGGAAGATCTCCTATATTTTACTAACACAGTTATAAATAGCCGAAAAAAACATATCAAAAAGCTCCACCTCTCCAAATTCAATCGGCCATGGTTCAATGAGGAATGCAAAAAAGCTGTCAGATTATGCAGAGCGACACTAAAGAAATTTAAAATAAACTCAAAACGAGAAAATTTAAACACCTTCAAAAATAGCAGAGCCAAAACCTGAAAAATCATCAAAGAATCCAAAAGAAATTCATGGAAAAATTATGTTGCCAAAATAAATAACCCAAAGCTAAAAAAGTATGGCAGATGATTTTGAAAATAACTGGTAAATATAGCAATACCCCTATCAAACATCTTACCCATAATAACCAAAGGATTACTGATGAGAAAGATATAGCAAACCATCTTGCTGAAACTTTCTCACAAAATTCAATCACAGAAAACCAAAGCAAAAATTTTCAAACTATCGAAACAAAAGCAGAAAAAGTAAAAATCAAATTCCAAAACAAAAATACTGAAAGCTACAACCAACTTTTCTCTATTACAGAACTGATGGAACCTCTCAACAAGGCCCATAATACATTAGTTGAACCAAACAAAATTCAGTATTAATTCCTAAGAGACTTACCCAAACCATCTAGGAATTACCTCCTACAAAAGTATATGAAAGAGCAGTGACATAACTAAGATATGGAAACAAACTACAGTTATACCAATACCCAAACCTATGAAAGACAAATGCAAAAAAACTACAGACCCATTACTCTTAGCAGTTGTTTGTAAAACACTAGAGAGAATGATAAATGCCAGATTGATCTGGTATCTAGAAAGTAACAAATTAATAACTGAATGTCAATCTGGTTTTATAAGTCAAAGAAGCCATATGGACCATCTGATTCCCTTAGAATCATTTATCAGAGGCTTTTATTAAAAAAGAGCACCTAATGGCAGTTTCCTTTCATCTTGAAAAGACACAACATGGAAGTGCAGCCTAGTAAAAGACCTTAAAAAAAACTTGGTCGAATGCCAATATTTATAAAAAATTTCCTGCAAGATAGAAGATTCAGAGTTAAAATAGGAGATATTTTCTTTGAAGAATAAGAACGAGAAATGGGTGTACCTCATGGTAGTGAGGTACACCCATTGTCTGTTACGCTGTTTAATGTCAGAATAAATGATATTATAAAAACACAAATAGCGGAACAAACTGTGCTTCCTGATATGTTATAGAGCAAGAAATATTAACTATATAGAAAGACAACTCCAGATATGCATTGATAAGCTCAACAAATGGAACACAAAGAATGGAGTAAAATTTTCAACAGAAAAAATGAAATGTGTCCACTTCTACAACCAACATAAACTCCACCTTGATCCAGTACTGAAAATTAACCACACTGAAATTCCAATTGTAGAACAATACAAATACTTAAGTCATTTTTGACTGCAGACTCTCCTTTATTCCCCATATTAATTTAGATTCAAATGTAATAAAGCTATACAATTACTTAAAACCATAGCACACACTGATTGGTGGGGGAAGCAAAGAAACGCTATTAAAATTCTATCACTCTATAATCAGATCAAAACTTGATTATGCCTGCTTTATATATGGAGCAGCTAGTAAAACATATTTGAAAGAACTTGATACTATACACCATCAAGGACTTAGACTAGCCCTTGGAGCATATAGCACCTCCTGTTGAGAGCTTATACACGGAAGCAAATGAACCATCTCTTAAACTAAGACATGAAAAACTTAGCTTTCCAATACTACCTAAAACTAGCATCACTCATGCCCTCTAAATCCAGCTTACAGTAATACTTTCCTATCACAATACACAGAACTTTTCCAGCAAAAAGAAAAATCCATCAAACCTTTCAGTTCATGCATTAAAAACATCATAGGAGAAAATCCGATAGATACAACACAAATTCATAAATCAATTATTTTATTTGCACCTCCCTTGTATCATAAACCAACCTAAAATAATCTTAAACCTTACAAGATATCCAAAATTCAAAACAAACCCTATTTTATACCAGTCTGAAATACTGAATATTAAAAATAACCACCCAGACCATCATTTTTTACACACACACAGATGGAGCAAAAATGGAGTAGAATGTGCTGCCATACTAAAACAGAATAAGCAATGGTAAAGAATTACAAACATAGCTTCAATATATAGTGCTGAAATAGTTGCTATTAATTTATTAATTGACATAACAACCCACAATAAATTCATAATTTTCACACACTCTTTATCTGCATTTACTGTATTAAAAAATAAAAATGTTAGTGATCCTTTAACCACACAAGTACTTAAGACTCTACCACTTGTCTAAAAATAAGGAAATAATCTTTTGTTGGATCCCAAGTATTCTTGGGATACCACAAAATGACAGGGTGGATTCAGAGGCAAAAAAATCCTTGAAGGATGCAATAACAAAGGTTCCATACTCTAATTATAAGATGATTGTAAAGAAAATTATCATTAAAAAATGGCAACATCATTGGGATACATTCATTAATAACAAACTCCAAAACATTGGAGAATGGAACTCATACAAAATAAAGAACAAGTTGTGAAGACCCACCTGCATATAGACAACATCTACATTACCCATCTTTATTTACTAAAGGGCACAGAATCCCCAATATGCACTACATGCCAAGAGAAATTTACAGTGAAACATATAGTTATTGTGTAGATTTTGATCTAGTGTGAACAAAATATTGCCAAGTGAGTAATTTAAGAAAACTTTTTACAAAAATGAAACCATCTAAGATGGTAAATTTTCTAAAAGTTGGATTGTACTCAAAAATATGAGTAATTGAAAAATAGTTCAAATATGGATGTAAACATGCACACTTTTTTTTTTTTTTAACCAAACTATTGCTATGAATTTATTTCAAAATTTTATTGGCATTAAATGATCCACTGAGGTTGATATGCCATAAAACAATCAACCAACCTAAAATTCAATTTTACTGAATTAGGTATGATGGATACACTATACAGCTTTTAATTTTATGGCCTAATGTTGAATTTTTCATCTTTTGACTTTAATTTAGGAGCTTTAAAATTTTAGTTATTTTTGTGTCAGCAGATGACCATAAATTAGTATAGAAAATTTTAGCATTTTTTTTTGTGTGTGTGGGGGGGGAATCATTTTCCTGTATTAATGCTACTTTTAGAACTTATTGAATGAATTATTTTTGAAAATTTGTTAAAAATTGTACGTAAAAAATAAAAATAAGGTATGCAATATTTATAGGTTAAAGTGCTCAATATCAAGAACAGAGCACATGTAAATATAAAAGTGTGCATTGAATTCAACACTAAAACAAGAAAAGCTTTGAAATGTTTTTATGGACAACTGTTTTAATAAAAAAATTTTTGAATAAATTTTTCAAGAATTTTTTGTTTTTAATAAAAACTAAATTTACTAATCATAAATGGAAAAACTTACTACAATTTAGTGAATACCCTCACTCTCCAATATTTTAAAAATTTCTTAATTACTTTGCACATATACAAACATGCCAGTTATTTTGTAAATTCAGAAAATAAGTCATAACAATGATAAATGTAAAGCCAAAGTAGCTAAAATTCAATAAAATATTAGGTAACTTAGTTTTGTTTTTTTGTTTTTAATTTAGAAAAATATTCTGAGAATTTATTAATGTTTGGGTTAAAAATATTTTCAGTATACTAAACCACACACAAAAAAAATATATATATATATATAAACACATACACACACACACCTACATTAGTAACTGAAACTTGGTTGTGAAAGCTTTTCATGGTTGAGTGGTCTAAAGCACACCCACTTAATGTTGGTTTCCTTTATAAAGTAAAATGAGTTTTGAAAACTACTGAAAAGTATATTTTCTTAAAACTAGAATCTCAATGAGTGTTGTGACGTGTGTGATTATTTTTAGCTTTATATATATATATATATATATATATAAACTGCATTACACCTTGCTTACGTCACAACATTCTTTACCTAGATCATAATAATTACAAGTTCTATGAAACACATCAATTGTCTCTACCCACATTGATGACTTAGATGAAAGCTTGGACCATATTTCTTTTTTTTCTTCTGAAATGAACCTTGAACAATTTCTCATGTAATTTATTTGTATGAAAAGGATTATTCTTGATAAAAATATCAAAAGTGACACAATCTGTCATTTTTAATACTTATAATATGGATAACAATAATTGAATTGAACAGTTTTCCTTATAGAGTTTGATGCAGATGTATGATGTTTAATAAACAAACTGAAACAATTAAAACTTCAATAAATTGTCGGTAAATTTCAATAAAACCTTTTTGAATAATGAATATAAATATTATTTACACTGTTCAGACTATTGTCCTCATCTTTACTGCCATGTTTGTGATGGTTCAGCCATTGTACATTCTGGCCTGCTTCAGGTGCTTGGAATTTCAAACTCAACACTTTATTTCAATCACTGGGGTTATATAATTCTCATTCCATGTACAATACTCCTTCTGGATGCCATGTATTTAACTCCCTTTAACTTGATTCTTTAAGTCATTTGTTCACTACTACTGTAGCCAGTCTCTTTGGGTCAACTTATACAAATCTACCATCCGCCCGTGTTTTGAATACTGTTGCCACATCTGGTCGGGTGCCCCTACTATTCTCCTCGGGCTTCTTGACAAAATACAGCGAAGAATCTGTAACGTGATTGATACCGACTTAGCTGACTGCCTGCAGTCACTCTCTCACCGGCGTGACGTGGCTTCCCTGTGCCTCTTCTATAAATACTTTCATGGTTTCTGCTCTGATGAACTTAAATCACTGGTGCCCCCTAGGTGTGAGTTTGCACGAGATACTAGATTGGCAACTAGGTCCCACCCTTTTACAGTGAAACTGATGAAATACAACCGCAATTTGTACAGCTTCTTTTCTCACACTTCCCGCCTGTGGAATTCCCTTCCGCATGCTTGCTTCCCCAACGGCTATAACCCCCAGGAGTTTAAATGTAAGGTCAATAGACATCTCCTAACACACTAACTCTCCCATTCTCTCCAACTCTCTCCCTATGTACATCCTAACTCGTCTATCACCCTGTGTAACCCCCTGCGCTATAGTGGCAGTGGAATGCCTTGCTTGGGGTGACATGATTGTTTTAAAAAAAAAGTCGCTGGAACTAATCAACGCCCATATTCTAGTGAGTTGAGTTAAAGGTAATTAACTACATAGCATCCGGAAGTGGCATCAAACATGGAATGAGAATTGTATACCCCAGTGATTGAATAAAGGGTTAAGTTCAAAATTCTTAGCATCTGAAGAAGGCCAGAGCATACAACGGCCAAAATGTCATAAAGATGAGGACAACAATGTAAATAATGTAAATATTACCTCATCTCAGAAGCAGAGACAAAAATATGAATATAAAGTTGTCAAGTCTTCAAGATTGAAGATGAAACAAAGTGGAAATCTATAAGCAACATGGACAGCATCTGCTGGTTTTGGCTTCTTTGCAGTGAAACACCTTGTTTATAGTTTTTCCACTTTTTCATTATATTTGCTTTTGTCATGGCTGCTATTAAACATCCTGCAAAGACATAAGTCCAGTCCAGTCCATTATATTTAGACAGGCAAATAAGGGTCAGCCAGTCAGTTAAGTGCCATACGTGATACATGCTTGGGCGATCAGGTCTCTCGAAAGAAACATGACTGACTGGACAGAAGATTATCCCACAGTAGGTTGCCATTGCTTTCTGCGGTAGACTGGTTGCCGACCAAGGCTATAGAACCCAATTTGTCCTGTTATTTAACCCATAACTGGAAGGAATAGCCGGATTAATACCTTTCCCAAGGGTATTTGCATGTAAGTGAATGCAATGAATTCAGCTGGAATTCGAACTCAGCACCCCGATTTGTTGTTCCAAGCTGATATCCAATGCACATCCAAATAAGTATCATGTAGTAGAAATGGAACTTTATGTTGAACCTAATAAAATTCCATAATTATAAATTGATAAATAGAATGTTATTTAAAATTTATGAATTACTGAACTCAATAAAAATAAAGTCTTTGATATTTTCTATGTTCGTTTGTTCAGGTATACCTTGGGTTACATTGTTTTGAGTTAGGTAACTTTTTCAATTTTACGTCATTTGTCAAAAAAACAATATGAAAAAAATGAAAATCAAGTTTGTCATTTTATTTGATTTTACATATGTCTGACACAAATATTGAACTAGAAATGCATTAAAAGCATATAAAATCATGTTACAGTATGAATTTATTAAAATCGTATTGAACAACAACAGCCAGAATCAGCTGTTAATGCTGAAGATCCAGTCATCTATATCCGCAATGTAAATAAACAGATTGAATGTAAATATTGGTAAATTTAACATAAATTAGTTCATTTTCTACTGTTACAAAATATTAACAACTCTATTTATTGTTTAACCTTACAAAATCAATTTATTTCTTCTCTGTGAGCAAACCACGTTCACAAATACAGAGTCTGCGATGTAAACATTTACATGTATGTACATGTATTGGTAAATTTAGGTTAATTTTTTTTCCTGTACTATATTAAAAACTAAAAATTGTTCGTAAGTTTCAAATAGATTCTTATTAACAATAGAAATGCATTTGCAGAACTAGGAATGGTTATGTGTTTAGCCTAGTAACAAGTAAATTTGGAAGCAAGTAAATTTGACTTAAGTCATCTCTCCTGGAATAAATTACCAATGTAAGGTGAGGTATACCTGCAGTTGCAAAATAATTTGAAATGTTACTATTTTTAAATAGTGTAGACAAACTAGTTTGTCATAATGGGGGTGTTCCCAAAAAGTTCAAGGCACATATTTGCTTCTTGAAAGAACATTGATTGAAAATGAAGTTCTTTATTTTCTGGTTGAATGATTTTCAAGATGTATGTATGCAATGTCTAGTCAGACACAAGGAAGATTTAGGCAAATTGACTGATAAAACAGATACATCAATCACTTCAAAGTTGTTGTTTTTCATGTTTGTTTTTTATCTCTTTTCATTCTCAGCCATCCAATAAATCCTCTTCCATCTCTGTCTAGGCATGTATGGATTTATTTATGTACAAATAGAAACTTGTTCAGTCAGAAGCAATACTATTTAAGAAAATGACATTCTTTTATTTTCTAGTGGAATGATTTTAAGTAATGTATAAAATGTCTGGCAGAATATGGTAACTTAATATATACACTTCTATACAGTGAACACTTATTTTTTTTGTTTTTTAAATAAAAAGAAATTTTAAAACATTGTAAATTTTTTTTATATATTATAGGTAAACTGTTCATTAAATATTATATAATATGGAATTTTCACTTCATTTTTCAAAAAGAGAGGAAAAAACTTGTTCGTCATGAGAATAATTAATGCTCATCTTGATGGTAGTTTTAAAAAGTTATGCACTCAACCAACTTCTCAAAATATGACCAACCTTCAGAATTTGTTTTGGGACTCTTTCTTTGTCAGGCTAGGAACTTTGTGTGTGTGTATATGTGTGTGTCATTGAAAATGACCAATATAGTGTATGAATCTCTATGCCCAGTACAAGACTGCATTTCTTGTCATAAATCAATTATCTATATTGGACACACAGTCTCTTTGAGTAGACATCATACATGCTACTTATCAAACCAAAATGCAATAAAAAAAAAAAAAAAATAATTAATCCATAATTTACAAGAACCCTTGAGGACAATTCTGGTTGAAAATACAAGAATACTATTTAAATCACAATATCCAAAGCATCTCACTATTAGAGAGGCATTATATATATCAAATAATTCTCACCTACCATCAACCATACATTATTTAATAGTGGAAATGGAATATTGAAAGTTTTATTTTAAGATAGAAAGATGCTCAGGTGATGTCTAGTTGTATGCTGGTACATGAGAGCTTTGAAAAAGAACGCTCTTTTTTTAAGCACAAAATAAATTACATTACAGTCAATATATGAGGAAAAAATAACATCGGAAACATAACACCCTTGAGAATAGCCAATAAAGTGGTTGAAAGCGCTTGGAAGAATAATAATTAGAACATTTTTATATTCCTTAACTCCAGCAAAAAGGAAACATGTAAGAATACTTGAAAAATTTAAAAAACAAAAATTAAAATCTTACTTGGTCATTTTCAACAAAACATGCTCAAAAGAAAGGTTGCTGCCTATATATATATATATATATATATATATATATATATGGTGGGGCAGAGCAGCTTGCTTATTTGGAATAACAAATAAAACTAAAGTAATGCAGATATACATGTAATTATTTAAACAACATCAATTATAACATTCAAATTTTATGTTTTACAAGCTTTAAAGATGACATCAGTCAAATGGCATCCATTCTGCTCAATACACTGGGTTAATCGTACTCTGAAGTTTCGGTCAACTCTTTCCAGCATATCGGTGGGTATGTTGGCAACAGCTTGACGAATGTTGTTCTTCAGGTGAGGCAGGATATTAGAACAATCATTGTAAACAATTAACTTCAGGTAGCTCCATAGAAAATAGTCACAGGGTGATAAATCAAGGGACCATGCTGGCCAATGCAGATCACCCCTCAAAGAGATGTCCTGGAAAGTTCTGCTGCAAAACAGTTATTGACATGCACACTGTTGTATATATATATATATATATATACACACACACAATACATAAATTGTCAAAATTACATAAAAATGACTGACATCTCATTTTAACAGATATATTTACCAAAATTAAATAAGTATTTCTTTAAATACTACAGTAAATTTATTCAATAGATTGATTGTTGGCTTTGACCATGGTATCTAAGTGATTTTGGAATCTCCTGCAATTCTTCTGGACAGTTCTCTTTGTTTAAGTTTGTGAATGCTGCCATAATCCTTGCCTTCAGTTCATCTTTGGTATGACAAGGTGTTTAGTCTCTGACCCCAACTGTGCCACATACATATAATAATTGTTGATATACAGGGTGTCCATAAAGTTCATGTGCACTTTAAAAAATTTATAACTTTATTTGTGATAGAAATAATTTCTAAAAAGGATTAGAAAGAAGTAAATTCATATTTTTTAAAGTTTTATTGAAATTTTAAGTTTTCACATGTCCTCTATCATTAGCAATGCAAAGGGTAATACGATTTTGCACTTCACAGAAAACATTTGCCAACTGATTTACAGTAATACCTGAAATCACATTGAAGATTTTAGCTTTCAAATCTTCTAATGATCTAGGTTTGGTTGCATACACAATTATTTTCACATGAAAAAAAAATCTAATGGAGTCAAATGTGACTAAGGCCAATAAAATGGTCCACCCCTTCTGATCTATCAGTTAGTTTCTAAATCAGGAATTTCCTAACATGCAAAGCAAAGTGACAAGGAGCTCCATCTTATTGAAAAACTGTATTATTTTTCATGTTTAATTGTTCAAGCTTTTTTTTTTTTTTACAGATTATTTCTATCACAAATACAAATAAAGTTATAAATTTTTTAAAGTGCACACGGACTTTGTGGACACTCTGTATTTTTCCATTTAATTCTAATCAGGATTTTTCAGAAAGATGGTATTGTGGCAGTGAAATATTTTAAGCCACACCTCTGCTAAATTCATAATTCTTCACATTAACCTAAATACTTGCCATAACACAAGACGCTATTATCATGACTTGATATTTTACCTGAACTACTCCTGTTTTTTTTTTCTGAATTATTTCCCTCCTAACCAAATCTTGTTTGACAATACCAAAACATAACCACCTACTCCTCAACCGATATTGTATTTGTTTATAACATTAGCACTATCTTTTGTCATGCTTACCTTTTTTTACCTGATGCTGTCAAAACACATTCCATTAAGCACTGTCAACAAACCACAAAAGTGCATTGCAGGTGTGTATGTATGTGTGTGTGTATATATATATATATATATATATACACACACACACACACACACAATTAAATACAACTGACAACCATTTTTTGTCAGTTTTAGGAACTTGTTAACTTTCATATTGTCTTTAGTAGTACATACATACATGCTACAAGTATATCTCTGAAAAGAAAAACACTATAAGTTTGACACTGCTACCACAGTGAACCTCCTAACTAGATTTTAATAAAATTATTATTCAAATGGTAATCTAGGATTGGGCATCTGATGTCAAGTAATTTGTAATTCCTTTGTTAGATTTATTCCCTTTTTACTTTTTTTGATAACACATTAGTTCTCTTTGTCTTCTACTCTTTACAAAGTATAAATCTTACAAATTTTATTAAATGCTGAAAGCAATGCAAAACTCTGTTTTATACAGAGTGGCTAATACAGCCTATAAATACTAATCTTTAAGGAAAGTCCTCAAAAGATTGGTGCAATACAGTTTTCTTAACTGATAATATAGTTTTTTTTTTTTTTTTTTTTTTTTTTTTTTTTGTTTTTTTTTTTTTTTTTTTTTTTACAATGAAACATTTTTAATACACTCCCGATCAAAAATTTAAGACCACTTAAAATCTTTAAAAAGAAATTTTTTTTTTACAGATAGATTTTAAACTCCACCCACTTAATACTACAATCTAAAAGGTTATGGAAACAAAAAGCAAACATTTTATTCAGAAATTTACATTTTTATAAAATGAGGCTTTTTACACATGATCAAAATTATAAGACCAGGGGTATAAATTGTTAGATCTATGGTAATTCCAATGTTTTTTGTTCAGTTAGAGATTAGCAATCACTGCGTAAAGGTGTTACCATGCCTAAAGCAAGCAAACTTACCGAAGTTGAGCATTCTCGAATTCTAGAATTCCATAAGCAAGGTTTATCACAGCGGGCGATTGCATCTAAGGTAAATCACAGTAAAACTGATTTGCAACTTTCTAAAGAACAATGAGAATTATGGAAAAGCAAAATCCTCAGGTAGGCCCCAAAAAATTTCTCCTGCATTGAGTAGGAGAATAAGATGGGTTGTTATAAAAGACGGGAGACTTTCTTCTTTTTTCTAGTCAAATTAAGGCAGTCACAGATGCTGATTGCAGTCCTGTAACCATCACACGACACTTATGACAAAAAGGCATGGTAAATAAAAAGTGTAAACAAATTCCTTGGCTGCTTCCACTTCACAAGGTGGACCGCTTAAAGTTTGGTTGTGAATACCAAACATGGGATGCTGAGAAGTGGAAGAAAGTCCTGTTTTCTGATGAGAAAAAATTCAATCTAGATGGTCCTGATGGCTTCCAATGATATTGGCATAAGAAAAACATGCCTCCTGAAATTTTCTCCACACGTCATAGTGGTGGAGGGTCCCTAATGGTATGGGGTGCCTTTTCTTACAGAGAGATGATGGAGCTCCAGGTGGTGCAGGGTCGTCAGACAGCGGCTGGTTATGTTAGCATGCTACAAAAAGCATCTTTGATGACAGAGGGCCATCGTTTGTGTGTGGATGGATGGTTATTCCAACAGGATAATGCTGTAATCCACACTGCAAGACAGACCTTGACCTTTCTACAAGAAAATGGGGTCCATCTCTTGGGACATCCTGCATGCTCACCGGACTTGAACCCAATTGAAAATGTTTGGGGATGGATGACAAGATATGTTTATCGAAATGGCAAACAATATTCAACAAAAAATGAACTTTGTGAAGCCATCTTCAGAAGCTGGAGCAACATCCCTCGCACCTTAATGGAAATGCTTATTTCTAGCATGCCCGACAGAATTTTTGAAGTCATCAAAAGCAGCGGAGGTAGAACTCATTATTAAATTTTGTTGAATGTTTTCATACACTTTTTGTACAATTTAGTAGAATTTTTGTCTCTGGTCTTATAATTTTGATCATGTGTAAATCGCCTCATTTTATAAAAATGTAAATTTCTAAATAAAATGTTTGGAATGTAGCTTTTTGTTGCCATAACCTTTTAGATTGTAGTATTGGTAACCTTAAGTGGGAGAAGTTTAAAATCTATCCGCAAAAAAAATTTCTTTTTAAACATTTTTAAGTGGTCTTAAATTTTTGATCAGGAGTGTATTTGCATGGTTTCAGCAGATTGATTTTTACATCTGACAGCAAGTCCTCTGGAGGTTTTGAGGAGCATGGGTAGTAGCACCTGTTAGGGTCCCAGCTATAAGCAAATTGTGAACCCCAAACAAAAATCAACAGAAATTTTTTATAATTAACTCTGCAACAATATATTTTTATAGAAAAATCACAATCAATGCAACACTAAAAATATAAAAATATATCTTCATAGTAAAAATTACTAACAATACATTTTATGATCTACAATATAACTCTGAAAGTATAAAATTATGGACAAATTATCTAGACTTCAGCACTAAACCCATGGAGGTTGATATGCTGCTAAACAAGATAAACCATTCTACATCCTTCCTTAGGTGTGTAATTCATCAGTAGAGAAAAGGGTGATTTTTTTTTTCTCACACCTTTATTCACTTAAAGGTTTTAAAATGGCTGAACCAAAACATTCAGACTGCACAAAAGTGAGAATCAGTTATTTGAACAAAGTTGGAATGTCAATAACACTTCCAGTTATAAACAACTTATTTACATTATTTGTTCATAATGCGCTTTTTGCTGGAGAAAACATTGGTGACAAAAATTAAACTTTATTCAGGTGTCATTAAACACAAATCATTTATTTTACTTTTTTTTCTTTTTTTTTTTTTTTTTTTTTTAGGACACTGCTTGTCTAAGTTTAGATGGTCAGAAAATATACTTTCCAAACAATGTCATCACTTAGTCCATCATCAAGTATGGACAGCACAAATGTGACTTTTTAGTGCTGGTAGTGCCTTACATTGTCTTGTGTAGATGTGACGACAACAACTGATCTCTTTCAGTAGTTGTTACATAAATACTATGTAATATGTAATGAATGACATTTTCTCTGTGTGTGTGTGTGTATGCACTGCTTTTATTACTTTTGATGCCTTCCCTACTTAGGCAGATGTAACCACATTCATTACACATTAAATCAAATTTTATAGCAAGTTTCAGGAAAATTAACATAAAGACCTTTTACGACTACCTTGAGTTTTTCATATGTAACATGATTCTGTTCAGTCTCTCATACCATCATGCACTTCTTTCCGTCAGGATGAACGATCTAGTGTTAGGTCTCCCCAGTCATTGTTCGCAATTTTTGGCTGCTTTCCGTGTTTTCTTAATGCAATTTCAATTTCATATTGTGTGCTGGTCTTTTTTCCTTCGGTCATCATACAGAAAATTTCGAGATCCTGTTGTCCTTCATCCTGACAACTTGACCACATCCCATCGCAACTGGCACTGAAGTACCAGAGACTCCATACTTGTAAACTGACTGCATTTGTGGATATCAATGTTTCCCATGTACATTTACCATTGGATATCCAATATATGATGGACACTTAGTGAAATTGCACCAGCCTTTTCATAAGTGCACACACACATACACACACACACACACTATAATGTCCTCTTTTCATACAAAAACTAACATAACTCTTGCATATTTTATATTTCAGTATTGCATAGGATGTGCATTGTGGTGTAATAGATATCAGCTCGGAATGAGAAAGAGCAGTTCAAATTCCACTCAAATTTTTCATTCACTTATGCACAAATACCCTTGGTAAAGGCATTAACCCATCACTTCTCCCTCCAGCTATAGATAGCAGCTTGGTTCTGGAAGCATTAAAATTCACAAGCCATTTCTTACCCCAGTCCACCACGGATTGGAGGTCCTTTTCAAGCTCAGCAGTAAGGTTTGCTTTGTCAGCCTTGACAGATTTTTGATCAAGGTGAGATTAAACCATAGCATTGTCAATGTATATACCTACTTGGGATCTTATTACAGCAGGGAGATTGTTAATGTAGATAAAAGCATAGGACCTAGAATAGAGCCTTGAGGGACACCTGCATTCATATGATAGTACTGGGAGGTATGTTTGTTCAATACTACCTTCATTGTGCGATTTGAAAGGAATGACTAAATAAGGTCAAACAATTGTCCAGTTATACCATAACTTGCAGTTTGTGTAGAAGGCCAGCATGCCAGACTCTGTCAAACGCTTTTGAGATATCTTGGGTAACAGTTCAGGCTTTGCTGTTCTTGTTGAGAGCCTGGAGTATATACTCAGTGATAGTTGTGAGCATATCAGCAGTAGACCTGGTGAAGTGGAAACCGTATTGTTTGTCAGAAGTCTGTGGGCTGTGAGATGTTGAACCTCCTCAGTGTTGATGATGACTTCAAACACTTTGCCAAAAATTGGTAGGAGACTGATCAGGTAATAATCAGAGGGTTCACCAGTGTTTTTTATATATTGGAACCATGGAAGAAGACTTTCAGTAGGCAGAAAAGCAGTAGTTATAGAGTTTGCAGAGAACAGAAGAGTTCAGGGGAACATTTCTTCAGGACAATGATTGAGATTCCGTTGCCGCCGCTCGCTTTATGGGGGTCAAGCTTTGAAATTATGTTAGACCACCGAGGGGGTAATGTGGATGTCATTCAGTTGGGCTTCTGTTCAGGGTGGGAAGTCAGGTACAGATACTCCAGACAAGTCCAGTTTTATAAAAACCTGATGTCTTTTAATCTTATGTGTTTATACTCTTTTTGGAAAAGAGATAAATTTCCTTTTAACCTTTTTTTTTTTTTTTTTTTTTTTAATATTAATGGAAGACACAGTAGTAGAAACTATATCATCTTAGCTACTAAAGAGCTTAGAGTGAAGATGTAGTGCTTATTAAATGATAGATTGTATTTTAAGACATAAAATCAATTCCTTAATGTCTACAAGTATATAGTGGGGACTATAAGAACAGGGAGATCAATTCCTGAAGTCGTTAACAGTAGACAAAATATTAACCAAATCGATAATTCTATGTCTTATGTCCCTACAGGACATTGGTGATCATGACTGTCCAGTTTCCTATCCTTTGTAGTTCTTAGTAGATTGTAGTTTTTATCTCTCTTAAACCTTGTTCTATCCTCCATTTATTTAAACTTGCGATGTAGGTTATAGATTTTGCCTTCAATCTTTCCAAACCCTCTTTGTATCCTATTTATCTCTTTCTGATTTTAAATAGAAGTCACTTCCATTTTCTCTAACATTTTGTCACTGCTTACATTTTCAGTCCTTACATTCTTTAATAGAACCACATTACTGTTGCTACAAGTCTCTTCATCTAGGAGAAGATTGTCCAATGTTCACTGCTATATCAGTCAATTAAGTGCTATACATGTTATACACTTGCGCAATCATGTCTCGAAAGACTGACTGGGCAGATTTTCCCACAGTAGGTTGCTATTACTTTGTGGTAGATTAATTTCTAACCAAGGTTGTAAAACCCAAGCATTTGTTTTTAAAGATACATAATATTTGATATAAAACATACAGTTTGTTAAATGGTTCCTTAGTATAAAGTTTAACAAAAGTATTTTAATTTCTAGGTTCGTGCAGGCTCTTGTAGGCTTTTTAAGCTTAATGCTTTCTATAATCTATCTTTTTGATGATCCTAGTTCTTGTAAAAGATCTTGAGGAATGATGGTTCTCTTCTGCTTTGTGTTTCACTGTATCATAATCGGATCATCATACACTTTTGTGCTTTATTTCAAGGAACAAGTTATGTTTAAAATGCTTAAACCATTTTTTTTTTCTTCAATATGATCAGGTATTCATTTTTGTCTACTTCCTAAATTTTAGTTTCAGTGGCTTCAAGGACCAGTTTAAAATAATGCCACAAAATTGTCAGCATCTCACTTTTTCTATCTACCATTATCAACATTTTTTATTTAATTTCTACAACTGTAAATAAGACCATATTAAATAAATCCAATTTGATTTTGAGTAATCTTTGTATCTCTGTAAATCTAAACCTGCATGGAAGTGTATTAAAACATATTAAAGAATCTTTTTAATATAGCATTGAATCAGTTCTCAAAAACTGCTATGGTATCTGGGTAAGTATAAACTGGTCAGATACCTCAATTTCATATATAAAACCCAGGAAATACTTTTTTGAGTATATTTTGTAGGTGAGAAAAACTGAAGGTTATCAAATATGGTACATTGATTTAAAAACAAAAATGTTGACTGAAAACTCCATTCAAGGTGATATCAAGGTTTGGATTACCAGAGCCAACCACAAAATTTATATTTAGTATTTGGTGATATTTTAAAAGCACAATAAAAGTACTTAAGGGGGGTGGTATAATTTCACTAATAATTTTAACATATTTCCATCCAGGTAAATCTCTAAGACAATTTTTTTTTTTAAATCTTTACCATTTGAAACCAGTAACAAAAGAAAAAAAAATGTTCACATAAAAAGAGAAGCTCTGCTAATATTTTTTTTTTTTCCTCTATCCTGTCTGGCATGGCCAATCAGAAAAATTGATTGGTGAATAAAGGCTGTTGCTTTCTGCTTATCGGGGAAAAATGTTTTGAACTTTGAGACAGTATGATTTTTGAGCTTGGTGAGCAAAAGTGATTTTTTTTTTTTTTTTTTTTTTTTTTTGCTGTTGCTAGGGAAAGGTTGGATTTTTGACCATGTTTTTGTTCCTGCTGGATTGTTCACACCAGATTTACAATTGAAGTGTTGGTACACAGTGGTTATTTTTTTTCTCTATTTTTATTACAGAAGCAAACCTGTATCTATATTATTGACTCCTTATCTATTTGATCATTTTACTTTTATTTTCAGCCAATTTCCTGACAATGTAAAGATGTACCAGCAAAAGTGTTTATATTGTTCACAGGTTCATATGAAATGACAAGTACAAGTTTTCTGGAGATCAATATCACCTCAGAATGAGAAACTAAAGAGCCGAGTTCAAATTTCAGTTGAATTTGTTGCATTCATTTATGTGCAAATACCCTTGGGAAAGGTATTAATCTGTCTTTTCTCTCCAGTTATGGGTTGAATAACAGGACAGATTGGTTTCTATAGCTTTGGCTGGCAGCCAGTCTACTGCAGAAAGTAATGGCAACCTATTGCATGGTAATCTTCTGCCCAGTCAGTCATGTCTCTTTCGAGACACGATCGCCCAAGCGTGTATCACATTTGGCACTTAACTGAATTTTATCATTTAGCAACAAAAAAGCAAAAAATATAATCTATGCTTTGTGATGTATTTTCTGTATAGATATTGGATAAAGTCAATCTTGGCACATGGCCACTTTCTATTATGCTCAAGAGGGTAGGGCCAACTTAGAATGCTTTATGAGACTGGAGTAGTAACTACTGTTATGAATTGTTTAGTCACTTTGGGAACGTGTATGTGAAATATCTAAACTTATTTTATAAATGGAATTTTTTGTATGTGTGTGTGTCTCTTACCTATAGACTCCGAAACGGCTGAACCGATTTTCTTGAAAATTTACACAGTTGTACTATAAGCATCTGCGAGTGTTCTTAGCTAGATTTTGTGTCAAGGTATCCCTGATAAATATCGATAATCGAAAAAAATTGGGTTATAGAAGGAGTAGTCTGATTTTAATCAAATTTGATACTCATAGACATAAACGATATTCAGAAGTTTCAAGGTTGCAGTTCTTACAATAGTGCAGAAAATTGATTTTTATATATATATATATATATATAAGGCAAGATGTTTGTGTGTGTGTCTGTTTATCTGTCTGTATGTCCTTAATTTTTTTTATCCGATTCTCACCAAACTTCAAAATTTGACTTGCATCCATTCATTTTTCTTTCAGTCTATGGTTTCGCTTTAACTGGAAACAACTATTGTTTTTTAGTCTTTCGTGCCAACGTCCCTGGAGTTTGAGCTCCAGGACCATGGATTAGTTTTAAAGCTTTCATTACGTCCGAACAATGCTGGGCTATACTGCTAGTGCATATATAAAAACACTGAGCTCATCCATTGTTTTGATGTATGAGGGTCGAACAGCTCAGTTCTTAGAACCAACTGCCAGAATCCCTGCCCATATCATTTGATTATTATGATGAAGGCTTGTGCAGAACCAACCACACTTTTTGGAAGAGCTTCCCTTCCATTTACTTGCTTCACTGACAGCTCCAATCCCCAAGAATTTAAATGTAAAGTCAATAGTCATCTCTTATCTCACTAACCTGCATCCCCTCTCTCATGCTTTTCTCTCCATCCATTTCACTCTTATCAATATTCTCATCTTTCTCTTACCCCCTATAACCTGTCACTCTTATAACTTTCCTCCTATATAACCCCCTGCAAAACAGTGGCAGTAAAATGCCTGGCTTGGGGGTGATATGATTATTAAAAAAAAAAAAGAAAAAAAAAAGCTGAATACAGAAAAGACTAGTGCCCATTATGCCACAAGGTTCCCAAACACTCTCAACCTCAACAGATTTTGAATTCAGAGTTGTCCTTCTCTTAGATTGGTTGCCATCTAAGGTTGCAATAGCCCAGCCTATCCTGATATTTACCCAAAGCTGGGGGAGAGGAGATGGATTCATACTTTTCCCAAGGGTATTAGCACATAAGGGAATGTAATGAATTTGACTCTCTCTCTCTCTCTCTCTCACACACCCACCCACCCACACCTCTGAGATGAGGTGGTATTTACATTATTTACACTGTTCAGACTGTTGTCCTCTTCTGAAGAAGGCTGAAGCATACAACGGCCAAAATGTTGCAAACAGAACGATAAAGATGAGGCCAGTGTAAATAATATATATATATATATATATATATATATACACCAGCAGTATAGCCCAGCGTTGCTCGGGTGTAATGAAAGCTTTTATATATATATTATCGATTTTCTGCACTATTATAAGAACTGCAACCTTGAAACTTCTGAATATCGTTTCTTTTGTCTTTGTCTATATCAAATTTGATTAAAATTGGACCACTCCTTCTATAACCCGATTTTTTTCGATTATCGATTTTCAATATTTATCGAGGGTACCTTGACACAAAACCTAGCTAAGAACACTCGCAGATGCTTATAGTACAACTGTAAATTTTCAAGAAAATCGGTTCAGCCATTTGGGAGTCTATAGGTAACAGATACACACACAGTTCCATTTGTAAATAAGTTTATATTTAGATATAATATAGGGGAATGGACACTGGGATCAATACTCAGTGGTGGCAGTCTGTTGTTTCATGCTGAAACACAATCTTCAGGTCATGTTAATCTCAGTGTCCACTTTTATATTTACACTCTTTCCTTAATATTGATCACTTTAACATGCAAACAGAACACAGCTTAAACCTATAATTAGTGGGTATCTAGCTGAGTGACTTCAGTGTGACCATGGTCAGTTCATTGAAGAGATA
This sequence comes from Ascarosepion bandense, assembly GCA_037127315.1. Classification (NCBI taxonomy): domain Eukaryota; kingdom Metazoa; phylum Mollusca; class Cephalopoda; order Sepiida; family Sepiidae; genus Ascarosepion; species Ascarosepion bandense. The sequence goes on from JBBBDQ010001092.1 coordinate 1,510,716, forward strand.
ACTTTGATAATATCAGATTAAGAAAGCAATCCCTATGTGCAGGCCCATTAAAAGATATGTGAAAACCCTATGTTGCTCCTAACTCTTGTGAATTCTGTTGCGGTAACTGTTCAAAAACATCAATGGTTGTGCTAGCATAAAGTCCCAGGTCATTGGGACGAAGAATTTGAGTGTACTGGTCTTGTTTAAACTGATCACGCCAGATTATCTATGAGATCTTTTAGAAACTGAAACTAAGGTTTGCTAAGCGTAGTTGAAATATTGACTAACTTTGTAAATGCTAAAGAAACAAGTGTTACTGAGTGGGCATCTGTTAGCCACCTTAACACAAACATACTTGAATATGAGTAGCCAGTTACACTATATAATCTATCCTCATAATCTGAATTTCCAGTTGCCTCCTCTTCCCTTCATATTATACCTCATCTACCATAACCATTTCAACAGTAACCCTCTACATCGAGTAGCTCTCATGTCTGCATTGTGTGAACTTTGTCTAAAAATAAAATACATTATAATGTGTATGTATAGTTATGCAACTTCTTATTTGTTTTTTATTTTTCTCTCTCTAGTGATTATGCTCCAAGAGCTGTTGTTCTTCGCAAAGGACCAAATGGTTTTGGATTTGTATTACGTGGCGCCAAAGGTATGTGCTCACTTTTTCTTTCTCTTTCCATTGTCATTTTTGGTTTCTGCCAAACTCTCTTCCATTGTTTATAGCAGTGCTTGGAAGGAAAGTGTGTAGAGTGTGGTCATCTGACTGCAGCACAGAGGGGGTTCCATCAGTCATGACTTGTGAAGCAGTTTTTGATAAAGGACAACATTTCCCAGGTCCAACAACCACCCAGATCTCTCCCCTTGCAACATTTTCCTCTTTAAAACAAGTAGAGAACATCCACATTGATGGAGCAAGGCAGCTGCTTGCTATCTCAAAGATGGAATTCCAGAATCTTCTATCAATGGAAAGAATACTAGATAACATGTTGCTTCAGAAGTGGGGACTACTGTGAAAGAATTTAAATGCTGACTTGATATGTGTTGCAGTTTTCTTTTTATAGCACTCACCCTGATACTTTTTTTTTCAGATTGTGTGTGTGTGTGTTAGGTACCTCTACTAAACTGTTGAAAAAAAAAACTGCATAGTATGAATAAAAAAGACCACAAACTTAATAAAAACAAACTTTTTCCATCAAAATGTTCATATAATTATTATTAAGAGAAAACATCAAAGTTTTTTCTTGATTATTTTAAAAGTTTAATCCCTTCTAGCACGTTTGAAATTTTGGTAGAAAATCTTTTCGATTTTAGTTAGTGGGTAACCAAATCATTACAAGAGTTTATAATGGAAAATGTAGTATTACATAACTTTTTTTTTTTCTGGTGACAAACACATAAATTTAAAATTGTTGCAAAAGTCAAATAATTGTCAAATTTTAATGAAACTTTCAGGACTTATTAATAGATGAATGAAATCATTTTAAAAAAATTTTTTTTTTTTTTTTTAATACATCTGTTGCCCTCTCCCTCCCCCTCCATGTAAACTCATGAAATTTTTAATTTTGTTAGAAAAATTGGTTCTATTAGTTAAACACAGAACTTATTGAGGAATGTAAAAATGTAAATCGTCTACTACTTTTTGAAAAATTTTGCATTTATTTCTGAAAATCTACTCTCAATAATAAAATAAAATGCAATATAACTATGACATTATTTAATTTGATAAACTTTTAATTTCTTGAATAAATAATATAAATTAAGAACATTATAGTCTGAAGAAATAATAATGAAATTTTAAAAAGAAATTTTTTTTTCTTTTTATAATTATTTATAAAGTTTCAAAAATATTTTTAAAATACTTCAAAGATTTGTTAGGGTTAGTTTAAAAACTTAAGTGAAGATTATATTTACTAATCAAAAATTAAAATTTTTAATACAAATTGTCATGCCTTCCTATTTTTGAACTTTTTTTTTTTTTTTGTATGGTAATTTCTTGGTGCAAATTAAAGGTCATATGTTTCAGGGTTTCTTTCCATTACAGGAAAAAAAATTGTACAATTATGTCATGTGTGATCACCATACACTTATCTCTTATCTGTCCACACATGATGGAAAGGTCAGAAAGTAGAACTCTGTCTTTAAGAAATAGTTTTATTCTAAATTTCAGGCTATAAATAAGTAATACTTGTGTAAATCAGATTAATTTAACATTAAATTTGCTAATTTTCCAAAAAATAATGTCACAGGTGTATATTTTATTTTTGCAAGATTTGTTTACAAATGTGTCAATCACTAAAAATGGCCAAAAAATTGAAAGATGAAAAAAAAAAAAACAATCTCAAAATTTTAGGTCCCAATCAATATAATTTCTGTTTGAAATATACCAGAGTATTTTGCTTACTGGAAATAGTAAATTTAATCATTTAGCTTTCAATTAAAACTAAAAAGTTTCAAGAAAACTTTTTATTTTTAAAAATTCAATTTCAAATTTAAATATAAAAAAATGAGTAGAGGTACCTTTTATTTATTTATTTATTTATTTATTTATTTATTTATTTATTGGTTTTATATTTATAAGCATGCTGTTACAATTTAACTTTTTATATCTATTCAGATGTTTTCAAAATCTTGACTCTTTAGCTTACCCTTGTAAATAAGTGGAATTTTTTAACTGCTTTTGTTCAAACTAGTTTAGATATCAGTGCCCTGTTTATCTACTTAAGGGTCATTCATCTCGTGTATAAATTTTGAATATTTTGACCCCCACATGCATACTTTTTTAATGAACTTCCTACCCCATGAATGTGTACTTTTTGTGCTCAACCCTACTCTTTTACAAAATTTGAATATGGTTATTTTGGCTCTTGATGTGAGAAGCACTTGATTTTTCTTAAATGAATTAATTTATCATTCAATTTTTCACCATCCTTTAATTTGTTTGGGCTTTAGAATACTATTCTACATTTTTTGTAATGAGTGATAGGTGTTATTCTTGGGCTTTCAAAAAAAATCTATATCTCAACATTTCAATATTAAACAAATAAATGTCTAACCTACAACAAAAGTAAATGTAACTGCCAAAAAATTAAAATCTTCTCAAACAGGTAATGTATGTTTGAGAGTATTGTTTCCTCTGCTAGAAGTCATTCCAACAATGATGCTAAATTCTTTTTTGGTTACACTGAAAATCCTTGGAAATTTTGTTTCTACCATCATTGAATGACTTTAGGCAATATGAAATACAAAAACAGCACTCTCACTCTCTCTCTCTCTCTCTCTCTCTCTCTCTCTCTCTCTCAATATGTCTAGCAATTAAAGAATGATGACACGACTTATTTTATCAGCTGGGGCATCTTAGCAAAAACCAAATCTTATGGAAAAGAAAACAACTCTAATTTATGCTTGCTGAAAAATTAGTTGTCTTCAAACAATTAAATAAACCTAGCTTATTAAACAAAAGAAATGAATTGATATTTACATGTAGGATAAATATCTGCTTAAATATGTTGACCCAGATTAATTTTTAATAATTATGGTTTTATTTTTGAAAAAGTATCAGTAATCTGCCTTTGTTTAATAATATAAAAATTAATATTCACAACTCTAAAATATTTTTTTACTATTTATTTTAAATACCAAATATATTTTTAAAATTAAAATGTTATCCCAGTATAATATATAACTACACAAAAATTGCAATAACCAGAAATTTAAATTATGTAACAGTCTATATTCAACACCTGAAGATTGTGTTAATAAAATTTCGAGTCCTGCTATCAGGAAAAGATTATATATATATATATATATATATATATATAAATAAATATAAAGAAAAATTAAGACAGACACATTATTTCATGGTAAATTGGAAGTATAGGCCTATTTCAGGTGAACCATCATCAACTTCTATCTTTATTGTACAAAAGATTTTACACAAATTGTTCACCTGAAATAGGCCTATACTTCTGGTTTACCATGAAATAACGTGTCTGCCTTAATTTTTCTTATATTTATTCTATATGTATTTATATGCATATATATTTAGAGCTCTCTTAGAGAGTTAGCCTACCACTATATGTACAGGACACACCTTTGGATTCTTCTGTACCCACACTGCTTGCTGAGATATATATATATATATATATATATATAAATAAATTAGAGAAAATTTTCAAAATTCAAAGGTGTCTTATGTACATTTCCACATGGGATCTCTAACAGAGATTCCAGTCAGCAAGGTCCTGTGGTAAAGGGGGAAGGGGCCAAGTTAACAAAGGTCACAAAGTAGAACAGGACAGAGCTGGTAGTGGCCAGGTTACAGGGTGTAGACAAGAGATAGATAGATGGATATCAAATGGTAGAGGCTAGTGAATGTTTACAGGGGTTTGAAATGGTATATTTAGGAGGGGGAGGAATAGATTTAAATGTAATATCTTAAAAATTTTTAATTAAGTTTATCCATTACAGGAAGTTATGAATTGAAAGTTATTAAAGAAAAAGAAGAAATATATATATATATATATATATATATATATATACACACAGACACACACACACAAAGTTTGTGTTAACAAAGGAAAAGAGGGATTTGGTAAAGGAGTTTATATTTTATAAAGATAGACAACTAAAGGAGTTAAATTACTTTTTTAAGGTTAAGATTGAGCTGTTTGAAGAGGTGTATCTAGTGTGGGAGGAATGGGTTTCAATATAAGATTTAAAAAATTTTTTATTTAAGTTTATTTAATTAAACCTTTTAGGTAGATGTGAGCTAAATACCAATTACAGGAAGTTATCAGTTTAAAAATTATTAGAGAAAAAAATATATGCATATGTGTTAACCAAGGAAAAAGGGGTTTAGTAAAAGAATCCATATTTTCTAAAGATAGGCAATTAAAGGAGATTGAGATAGGAAGGTAGGGGGATTAAAATACTTTTTAAGGTTAACATTAAGGTAAAATTAAGATTAAAACTTAAATTGAATCCTTTTAATTTATATTCTAACATCTAGTCAACAGGGATTTAAATTCTAAATTTAAGTATTCGAAAAATTTGCCTTGTGGCAGCACTTACTGATGAATTCCCTCCTAAGATTCAGTAGCCAGTGTTGGTGGGGGTATTTTAATATTGAAATTTTTTCCAGTAAACATAGACAGCACCTATCATGAAAATTCCTCGGAATATGGGCTGAACCTACTAGTTTCCAGCTAATTTCAGAATCCAGCCCTTCCTCTTTCATTTTCCAAAATGCTCGCGAAAGGACTGTCTGGTATCTCTGACCGGGGTTCAAAAAAGAGTACCTGTGGTTATACAGTCTTTGTTTGAAAGGACCAGCGGACATACCGATATATGTCTGGAAGTCATTTATTTTTTTTTGTTTGATGGAGAAATGCGGGCTTCATAAATCACCTGGGTGGATTTGCATTTTCCCTCCACCGGGTAGGCGTCCACAGAATTACAGCTGCATTCGTTTAGAATTCCGGACCTAGATTCAGCATTGCGCAAGTTCACCAGAATACTCCTATTATGGGAACCAATAAGGCTGTCCATATTCGGGGTGCAAGAATAACTAATTTTAAGGGTGTACCTATTAAAAATCTTCTGTAGAGGGTTACTGTTATTAAAATTTTTGTCTATTAACGTGAAAAATTATTTACCAATATTGATGTTAGTTAGTTTACAAAAGGGGTGGGGAGTTAAACCAAATTATCTTTTTCTACAGTTTCCTTTATTTTTATATATATGAATGATAAAGAAAAAGTAAGAAATGTTTTAAACTAACATATTTCACTTTTATTAAAGTTTCTTCAGAGATCTGGTTAAAAATAAATGAATTTTTTTTTTCAAAGACAATATACTGGAATGTTGTTTGGGGCTTGATTCTTATTGGTCAGATATGTGTCACATGTAATAAAGCAATAGACAATTATTTTAAATGTATAAGAATGCTTGTCTGTTTATGTTTGTGTGCACAATAATACATGTGTCAAGTGTACTAAAACAATGAAGGCTTTTTTAAAATGTGTGAGAAAATCTTGCATGGTAAAATGTATGAATGTGCTTGTTGGTTAGTGACATTAGTGTATGTATGTATGTACGATAAAACAATGTTTCCATTTAAATCTAGCAAAATAAAAGTGTCATGTATAGCCAATTTTTTTTTTTTTAATATATCTTATTTAATACATGAGATAAGGTATCTGACAATAGTCTTAGTTCTTCTGAAGGCTTTTTAAATGCTAGTGGCTGAATCCTCTACTTCTTTAAAACCTCATCCTAAACAACTAATAGTAATCAAATTCTGAGCTTTATCTCGGCCGACAACTTCAGTCAGTTAAGTGCCATACATGATACACGCTTGGATGATCATGTCTCAAAAGAGACATGACTGACTGGGCAGAAGATTATCCAGCAGTAGGTTGCCATTACTTTTTGCAGTAGACTGGTTGCCAGCCAAAGCTATAGAAACCAATCTGTCCTGTTATTTAACCCATAACTAGAGGGAAGAGACTTTCCCAAGGGTATTTGCACGTAAGTGAATGCAACGAATTCAACTATAATTCAAACTTGGCTCCCCAATTTCTCATTCCAAGCCAATACTCACTGTACCGTAACACACATCCCGACAACTTACCACACCTAAAAGGCTTAAACCTTTTATATTCAGCAGAGTTGAATATTATTTTCTTTCACTTCTCAAATTTTGACGATGTTAACAATATTTAAACAGATTGTCTGTCTCAAAGTTATATTTAAAGTGTTTTTCTTTTGTTTTTGTTTTTTTTTAAGAATAAAAATATATTAATCTACAAAAAGTTATAAGTCTCTGTACAAATAATAATAATAATAATGCAGTCTTAGATTACTTGAAAAATAAAATTGAAATTTCCATCTTGTCATTTGTTCATACAAATTATTATATAAACATTTTCACTTCAACCTTTTCTGATTCAATTTTCTGGTCAATGTCCCAAAAGAGGTTATTACTGTCCATCTTTTTAACTGACTTTTGTCACTTAAGATTTTTATTGAGAAGATAAGTTGAAGAGCTGGCTTGTTTAGTGTCATTTTGTCAGTAATGATAGGATATATAAAATATAATTTGTATATTCCTTTTCTTATGTATATTGAAGCTTTCTTGATGATTAAATTCACTATTTCCAGTAAGCAAAATAATCTGGTGTCTTTCAAATAGAAATTATATTGATTGGGTTTGGATTATTTTGGTTGCTTTGATGGTAATCAGCCACTTCCGCACATTTTGACACATTTCTAAACAAAAGTTAATTTTCAGCTTTCAAAATCCTTCAAAAATATATACTTTTCTGAAACTTTGAAGAATATTACCTAATTTAATCTGATTTGAAAAAATATTTGCTTTAATTTTAAAATAACAAATAGATTTTTAAAACAAACAATAGCCTTAATTATGTAACTAATAACTCGTTAACATGATTGATGAGTTAAGTAGTGAATCATTCATTATCATCATCCATTACACCCAGATGATGCACATGGCAGCAACTTTTTGTTGCTGTTTCTATAACAAACTGTTTTTTACAGAGCAGGGTTGTTAGCCCTACGTCCAACCTCCCAAGCCTGGAGGAGCGTTGGACCATTCTTGGTCCTTACATTTACAGCAGCTGGTATTCCCAAATGGTCACCCATTTAAGTACTGACCAGGCTCGATGTTGCTTAACTTCGGCGATTGGATGGGAACTGGTGCATTCAACACAATATAGCCGTGGACTAAGTACTGAATGGTGTTGACTTATTTCTACAGAGACTTTATCTGTTAAAATATAATTTAAGAAAAGGATGGGTCAGCTTCTTTTAATGTAATTTTTAAGTATTCAGTAATCTTAAAAAATGTTGGAAAATATTTTTTGTAATCTAATTTTAGGAATGTTGACTTTAAATTTACTATAGTCATCACTCTTATTTTCTGATGTCATATATGGTTGACTATGCTTTAAAATATGGGATGTTATATAATATTTTATATACATTAAAAAAAATTATTTGAAAAGTTTTGGTGCAAAATAATTTGTATTAAAATTTCAATGTTTGATAAGTAAATATAGTTTTCACTTAATAACATTATCACCTAACTGAATTCAAGTAATGCAGTGTTTTAAAATATTTATATATTATAAATTATTATAATAAAAATAAATGAAAACAATTCTTGTAAAAATCCATTGAACAAAAATTTTTTTCTTAAGACAATAGTGTCCTTAATAAATCTTTATTTATAAAAGCAATTAAGTTTTTCTTATTAAATAATGTCATAGTTTTATTGCATTTTTATTTTACAGTTTGTAGTAGATTTTAGAGAAATGACTAGTTTGAAAAAAAATAGTTGATTTACATTCTCCTAGGAGTCCTGCTTTTAAATTAAAAAAAAAATTTGGGGATGAAAACTTAATTTCACAATTTCATGAAATTAAATAGGAGTGGGGTAATATTATGTCAAAAGAAAATATTTTCAACATTTATTTATTTTTTTAAGTCCTGAAAGTTTCATTAAAATCTGGCAATAATTTGATTTTTGCATAAGTTTCCATATCAATGAGTTTTTCACTGGACAAGAAAGAAAAATCACTAATTATAAATATTATATAGCCCAATTAAGTGCCATATGTGATACATGCTGGGGCAATCATGTCTCAAAAGCCTGGGCAAGTTTTTCCAAAGTAGGTTGCCATTATTTTCTCTGGTAGAATGGTTGCCAATTTGTCCTGTTATTTAACCTGTAGCTGGAGGGAAGGAACGGATTAATACCTTTCCCAAGGGTATTTGCACATCAGTGAATGCAAATAATTCAACTGGAATTCGAACTCGGCTTCCAGATTTCTCATTCCGAGCCAATACCTGTTGTACCACAAACAGCCATCCTTATATGGGTTATTTTGTAAGCGCAGCTTAGATGTGGCGCCAGGCTGAAAGCATGGGGCACTGTGAGGATCAAACTCAATTCTCATTTTGAAATTGCTTGATAAGATTTAAAAAATTTAATGAAATAAAAAAAAAAATACTTTCCTCTTTATAACTTTTTTACAATAAAACTGTTTTTATTAGCTTGGACCTTTTTTCATCATATGGTTTTTCAGTAAAAAAGGGGGAGGTACCTAGCATTAATGAGGAGCAAAAGATGCATTCCAAAAGCTAAGCAGAGTATCAAGAAACAGAAAAATTTTGTTACATATTTGTCCTCCTGTATGGCAGTAAATGCCAGACATTCTTTTCAAAAATGAAGATACTTGAAACAACAGAAATGTGGTTCTACAGAAAGATGCTGAGAATGCCATGGATCAAATGTGAGCCATGACAAGGTTTTGGAGAGAATAGAAACAAAAAGGAAACTTATACTTAACATCAGGAAGAGGCAGCTGAAATTTTTGGGGCATGTAATGAGGAAGGAAGGCTTGGAAAACCTGATACTCACAGGACAGATTGAGAGGAAAGCAGCATGTAATATACCTGATTAGCTTTAGCAAATGGCGGGTAGAATAGTGTTTGGGGGAAGTGACAAAAAACTTAAGAGCTACAAGAGAGTAATTTCATTCAATTACTATTACTTTTATGCCTAACAGTTCAGTTGTCCTTTATGCCTAACACATCTAACAAGTTATGGTGTAGAAAATTTCTATATTTATGTGATTAACAACAGATCTCATGAGTCGGTTATGTTCCGTATATGATATATGCTTGGGAAATCACATCTTTTGCTATTCATGATTGATGAGGTAGATTTTCCTGCAGTAGTTTTCTATATCTTTCTATGGTAAACTGTCAACCAAGGCTATAGGACTTGGTGTCCTGCTATTTAACCCACAGCTAGAGGGAGAATACATGGATTCATACCTTTCCCATGAATATTTGGATGCCATGAACCCAACTGGAATTTAAACTGACTTGTATCCATAAACTATTATCTTTAAAGAAATAAAATTGCATACAAAATATTTAGACTTTGGCATTAAATAACCCATAGAGGTTGATATGGTGTTAAAAGAACCAAACTAAAACTTTTATCATGATCTTGGGAATATAACAGATACTGAATGCTTAATTTTCCACCTTATTAGTGAACTCCCAACAATCAAAAAGAAAAAAAAAAAACAGAAAATTACTATCTCTCATCTACATCCCTTCAGGACAGAAGCAATCATGGCTCTCTACAACTTCCTATTCCTTGTGGCTTTTAGCCATTTTCTCTTTTCACTAAGCTCTCTACAGCTGTTATGCCATTTGTTCACTCAAGTTTATAATGTAGTTTGTAAGGGATGTCAGGAAAAGGATGTGAGTCAAGATAAGAGATGGTAATTAGCTTTGCATTTAAACTCTTGGAGATTGTAGCTGTCAGGGAAGGGAATTTCACAGGCGGGAAGTGCAAGCAAAGAAGCTGATAGAATATATTTGATTGATTTCACTGTAAAAGAGTGGAATCTTGCCGCTAGTGTAGTAGCTTGACTAAATTCATGCAGAGGGGGCACCAGGGAGCTAAGTTCATCAGAGCAGAAGCCGTGAAGGTATTTTTTGAAGAGACAGAGAGAAGCCACATTATATCTAAGAGAAAGTGACTGGAGTTGAGTTACCAGGTCGGGATCAATTACATTTCTTCATTGAATTTTGTCAAGAAGCCCGAAATGAATAGCAGGGGCACCCGACCAGATAGGAAAGCAATATTCGATGCACAGGCTGATCATAGATTTATATATGTGCAAGATGGATTTAGACAAGAAAAAATTCCTGACCCTAAAAAAGGGAACCAAACTAGTTAGCAGATTTAGCTATGGATTCAATGTAGTCATTCCACTTGAGTTCAGCTGATAGATTTAGGTCAAGGAGGCACAGTGTTTTGCTTTCAGGGAGACTAGCCTGATCCATTCTGATGGGGGTGGGTAGGAGCGGTTGTCTGTGGTGGTTAAAGGATAGCAGCTTTGTTTTGGAAGCATTAAAATTTGTATCCGAGGAATTTCAGTTATCTTTCTGATTCTTTTGTCATTTCCATTGACTTCCTTGTTGCTTACTTGCTTCATACGTGGAATTCTCATAATCTTTCTGTAGAACCACATTTCTGTTGCCTCCAGTTTTCTTTTCATTCATTGGTCCTGGGTATGGCAATAAACTGCATCTGGCAGCAAGGCCTCTGGTTGTGAGGAGCATTGACCCACCTCTTAATTGCTGTTGTTCCCTGGTTCACTCTGACATGGGGTAGTAGCATTTGTTAGGGTTCCAGCTATGGGTAAATAGTTAACTCTCCAAACTGGGGTCAAAACACTATTTTTGAAAAAAAAAAAAAAATACCAGCAATACATCTGACTCTCAACAAAAACCACTTCACAAAAATACATCAAAGAAAGCTGAACTACAAATTTATTTCTTATAAAGAATATATATTCTATTCATACAAATCTATTGTAAAAAATCTTGTTGGCATTAAATAAACCATTGAGGTTGATATGCCATAAACCAAACCAAATATTCTCATCCGTGGGGATATTGTCTAGAATTCATTACCATTTACCAATTCAACACTCTTTTTGTTTCTAATGATCCCCACCCCCCACCTCTGAATTTCAGTGTCACATTTTTCATCCCCAGTTAAGACTTGCCCAATATTTGAACTTATCTACTTGCTGGATTTTGACAATTTGTTAAACATCTTAGGCCTTTTTTTTTTTTTTTTTTTTTTTTTTTTCTTTCAACCCTGTGTCTAGCAATAAATCCTGTTAGGCTTTCCAGTTCCCTGAGGACAGCCTCCCTGGAAAGGTTGAATAAATCTGGAGAGAAGACACATCCTTGTCTTGTCTCTTTCTATTTTTGTATAGCTGCCCAATTCATTTTCTCTCGATGTGCAGACATTTGCTCCCAGTATAAGTTCTGGATTATTCTAACATTCTTTCCAAATAATTTAGTATACTAAATTCAACTGATTTTCTACTTTATTTTAATTGATACTGCTCAAAGATATGGCATCCATGTTTGCAACTATTGCTACCAAAATAGTCTTTGTACTTGGTGTTATGGGAATGTCAGAGAAACAAGATGCATCTTCAGTTTGATCTGGAAGGTAACCTCTTGGCAACCAGGTGCAGATTTGCACCTTCACTAAATGTCATTAGCTGTCATTAGCATGTAAACAAGTGGTTGACCCAATTAGAATATGTGCATATGAAATGACCAGCTGGTAGGTATATATATATATATAGAGAGAGAGGAAAGAAATCACCTCTCACATCCTCATGAGAACATTTTGTAAGCCACACAATCACTTGCTGACATCTGGAGTTGATTAACAGTTTTACATATAAGAGATTTTTTTAGTCAGTACAATGAAAAAAAATTGTCCCCCCCCCCTACACACACCAAGAAATGAATTTGACATCTGGTGGGAGGGTGCAATAAAGATGAGGATAATGGTCCAGTGATTAATAAGGATAAATCTTTGAATTTTGGACAGTATTATTTGATATAAATTAGATATGGAAAAAAAAAATAATAATACAAATAAATATAAAAATGGAGATATTCAAAATATACAGGGTGTGTGGGTGGTCTCATGGATTGCAGAGTGGAATGAGAAATTGAAAAGCAAAGTTCAAATTCCAGTCAAGTTCATTACATTCACTTGTGCAAAAATATCTTTGGAAAAGTTGTGATTTCATTTCTTCTCCCATAAATATCAGTTAAATAGTTAGATGAATCATGATCCTCCAAAGACTCATTACTTCCCACTCTCTCCCAAAAGTTATTAATGCAATATTTGCTCAAAAAATTTTCTTACAGTCCCCCACCACACACATTTTAGGTTTTAGTTTCCCCACAAAGGGTCAATAAGCCATGAAAAATCAAATCAAATGGTGTATAAAAATGAATTAGCTAAAATGTGATGGTTAACTGTATTATGGAAATTTTTTTTGACTATAATAAGTGTAGATATGAAAATATAGTTCTTTTTGAAGTTGTATATCAGCAGAAGTTGTGTGTGAATGGGTGCTAAAATATTTGGTAAGATTCTTAAGGATAATCAAAAGAGCACAAAACATTTTTGAAAACATCTGAAAATGATTAGAAAGATAAACACATCATAGGTTTATTTAGTTAACTGAACACTTGAAAAACTGCAAGGGAAAGTCATCCACTTGTGAGAGTCATATTGGATCTTGTCAATTCAAAGATCATGGCGGTTGTTATCAACCATTTTAACAAGTTAGATGAATCATGATCCTCCAAAGACTCATTATTTCCCACTCTCTCCCAAAAGTTATTAATGCAATATTTGCTCCAAAAAATATAAATGCACTAATAAATATCTAACTTTTTAGGTGTGTGCTCCTTTTTATCGAAATGTTTGGGCAATACTTCATCTATTTATACTTTGTTTTTTATTATATTAAATTTCACTCGATACAAGTCTCATCATTCATTTAAGATGGAGGGTTACTGCTAGAATGGTTGGTGTGACATGAATGAAGAAGGGAAGTCTTTATCTTATACTCCACTTCCTGCCATGGAAGTTGAGTATAAGATTTGAGCTTGGTTTGGGAGTCTGTTCCACAAAGTGACAGTTTTTGAGGAAAGGCTTTCTCTTTACATTCAGAATACAGATGAAATGAGTAATTTGACTCCATGGATGGAACCTGGCATACCATAGCAGTAAATGCTTAAACTGGTGGAACTAAACCATGGTGCACTCACCTGGGCATTTTCCATAGAAGTAGCAATCTTGTGTTGCTTGTAGTTGTGCAAAAAATACTAGACAGTTTGGGACACTATCAAAGCCAGAAAGTGAAGCCATATATAGCAGCAAAACTCATCTAAAACTGGTCTAATCTAATTATTGTAAAGATAAAGTGGACCAATAGAATGTACTAACCATTTTTCCAACAATATTACACACACACACATACACACATATTAGTGTATTTGGGCAGCAATCTCTTATGTCATGTCGGTTTCATTAAAAGTGACAGACAAGGTGTTATGGTTAAGTTTGTTTGTTTTTTTTGTTTTTTTTTTTGTTTTTGAGGATATAAATGATAAAAATTGTACAAATGTTTTGTTTATCTAAGCATTGATATCATAGTGTCATCCACATGCAAAAAAGGCTAACAATAATGGAAGCATTATTAATAAAAAGGAAAAACCCAACACTGAATATCAACTATGAACATTCTAACCTGCTTATTGTGTTTGATACATAATGCATACACACTACTCTACAAATATACATAACACTACATACATTCTATTGCACGTAAAATAAAACCAATCCTCAATAACAACAAAAAGTATAGCTGAAAGCATTCAGGTAAACAAGACATTCAGAAAATTTTTATAGAATTGATGTCCTCAAAATCCTAAGATTGTATGAAAAATTACATTAAAAAATTTAACTATCACACCTTGTCTGTCATTTTTAATGAAACCCATATGGAATGTGCGTTGTGGTGCCGTGGATATTGGCTCAGAATGAGTAATCAAGGAGTTCAAATTCCAGTTGAATTTGTTACATTTATTTATGTGCAAATACCCTTGGGAAAGGTATTAATCTGTTTCTTCTCTCTCCAGCTATGGATTAAATGGAAGGACAGATTGGATTCTATAGCTTTGGTTTGCAATCAGTCTACTGCAGAAAGTAATGGCAACCTACTGTGGGAAAATCTTCCTAGTCAGTCATGTCTCTCTGAGATATGATTGCCTAAGCATGTATCATGTATAGCACCTATCTGATTATATATATATATATATATATATAAAAAGTTTAAATCTTCCTAGATTTTTATCCCTTCTTATGACATTTAAAGGATCTCTTCAGTATTACAGGGAAATATAATATGGGTTCACTTATAAGTCAATATTTATCCAAAAGCTATTTTTGTAATATCAGCAACAATTAATCTGCACTTTTTACAGTTTGTGTATTAACCTTGCACCCATAATACCCGTACATTGTATTGTGTATAATCTGCCATTTGCATCTCCTGACGATCAAGAAAATTGATAAGATAAGGTTATCATTCTCAGGGTATGAAGTATTTTGCATTCTATTTCTAAATTGTAATGAGGCCATGTTGAGTTTTTATGCTTTGTATTTGAAAATCATATAATAATTCTGCAATTACTTAGTTCCTCCATCCATTATGCCACTGAAGAAAGATAACACACTTACTCTCTACTCAAACTTTTCCTTCCTATCTATCTTTTTATAATTTATAAACACTACTCTCCTCAGCCTTTCTCTCACCTTTGCCAAATGGAAGAGTAATAAAGAGTGAGAGAGTAGGAGGAGAGAGCCTATAACATTGTAGTAGCAGCTTAAGCTGGTGGTTGTAACAGTAATTGTGTGTGTAGATATATATATATAAATTAGAGAAAATTTTCAAAATTCAAAGGTGTCGGATGTACATTTCGACATAGGATCTCTAATAGAGACTCTGTCTCGTCAGCGACATTGTTTTTCCAAATGGCGAAGGCCCTGAGTTAGTGTGGAGGGGTTTTAGGTTAACAACGGTCACAAAGTGGAAAAGAACAGAGCTGGTAGTCGCAGGGTTACAGGGTGTTGAAATGGTATATTTAGGAAGGGGAGGAATAGGAGTTCATATTTTATAAAGATAGACAACTAAATGAGTTAAATTACTTTTTAAAGTTAAGATTTTGGGCTGTTTGAAGAGGTGTATTTAGGCAAGAAGGAATGGATTTCATTATAAGATTTTAATGTGTACTGTACAATATAGTAAAAAATAGGTAGGTTTGTTGTCGTATCCCGTGACCTAATAACAAAATTTCTGGCCTCTACACCCTTGGCTATTACTCAGTTGGTCTTTTCTGTTTACAATGGACACAGGTGCCATGATTTTTCAGTTATAAAAAAAAAATTCTCTTTCAAAATCTCTCACAAAATAGCATACAGTATTTTGGTTATGGTCTGTGTATACGCCACTTAATAAATGATTACAGTAAAGTAGCTTCTATGGACATTACTTTTATAGATATTTTAATAAAATTACATTCTGTTATTATTTTATTATCCAATACTTTTATGTTTGAAGACATTACTATCATTTGTAGTATGACAAAGTAAAATTTTTCCAGGAAATCATAATTATCCTTCCATGGAAATTCCATGGATTCTGCTAGTTTTAATAAATGTCAAAGACTCTCATATTTAGTTTAGTATGAAGATATTTTAATATTAAGAGACAATCTTTTTTAAATATCACCATTTTGGCATCTTTGAGTTTAACTTTTTTAAGCAAATCTTTTATTCTAAAAAGATTTTTTTTTTTTAACATACAGACTATACTATAAATGTATGGCTTTTAAATAAATTTTTTTTTAATGATGATTTGTTGTGGGGGATGTGCGTTGTGGTGCATTGGATATCGGCTCGGAACTAGAAATCGGGGAGCCGAGTTCGAATTCCAGCTGAATTCATTGCATTCACTTACGCGCAAATACCCTTGGAAAGGTATTAATCCGTCTCTTCCTTCCAGTTATGGGTTAAATAACAGGACAGATTGGGTTCTATAGCCTTGGTTGGCAACCAGTCTACCGCAGAAAGCAATGGCAACCTACTGCAGGATAATCTTCTGCCCAGTCAGTCATGTCTCTTTCGAGACATGATCGCCCAAACGTGTATCACGTATGGCACTTAACTGACTGACTGACAGCATTTTTACATGGAATGTGAACATTAATCATTTCTTTTTGACAGGTGATTCTCCAGGTTTTAGACATCCACCAAATGATGCTCCTGCTATGCAGTACCTTGATACAGTGGATAAAGGTAGTGTGGCTGATAAAGCAGGGTTGAAAGGAGGAGATTTCATTTTGGAGGTGAGTACCTTTTTTATTTTTCTGATGTATTTCTTTGCCTTTAATTCAGGAGTTGGAGATTATTTTGGAAGTGAACCAGATTTTTTTTTTTTTAAAGTGCAGGCCAAGACAAACTCAAAGTAAAACAATGGCTATGTACAAAAATTAAAACATTTTTTTCAACACTTTCACTGATGCATTGTTGCATGGCTGTGCTGGCCTAGTTTGGGGAAAACTAAATTCCCATTTATCATGAATAAATAACTATAAAGATGCTGATGGCAATTCCTCATAGTCATCACTATTTTGGTTTCGAAATTTCTGCTATACAGATGATACTAAACATTCCTCAACGTAATATAAACGTCATAAAACAGATCGTATTGTACAGCAGTTTAGAAATAGTACTAAGCACTAATTTATAACAAATGTTAGACTGACATTTGAATGAATCTTTTCATTAGTGTCTTTACATATATTTTCTTCTGCTATATTATAAAATACAATGAATTTTTATTTAAGTCAGGCAACCTGGCATGCCCCTAATAACAATGTATTCTGTCATGGCAATAAGAGGCATTACCTGACACCAATCAGAGAACATGTCATTAGTAAATAGAGATCAGGTTGATAATATATTACCTTTTTATTTCATTTGCTTTCTTTGGATATCTTTACTCTTAATGAAATTAAACACAGAGGAATACTTCCTGACCTACAACAATAGTAGACTTTTGTTGATATGAAATCAATTTTGTTGCAACACTATTTAAGTATGACCATCATTATATATATATATATATATATATATATATATATGTGTGATGGTCCTGGAGTTCACTCTTTGGACGTTGGCATGAAAGACTAAAAAGCAATAGTTGTTTCCAGTTAAAGCAAAACCGTAAACTGAAAGAAAACTGGATGTAAGTCATATTTTGATTTCCTGGTATCAATCTCAAATAAGTTTTTGTCATAAACTGAATTTTGAAGGCTAAATAAGTCCTCTGAGTAAATGGTATCATGGCTGAGACTAAGAACTACAATTATACCTACTTAGAGCCAAGCCTGAAGCAAAAACTAAAATAAAAGGGCTGAAAAAATACATACATACAGGGAGATAAACAGATACACACACAAACAGCTTGCCCTTTTTATATATATATATATATATATATGTAATCGATTTTCTGCACTATTGTAAGAACTGTAACCTTGAAACTTCTGAATATCATTTCTTATGTCTTTGTCTATGAGTGTATCAAATTTGATTGAAATCAAACCACTCCTTCTATAACCCGATTTTTTTTCGATTATTGATTTTCGATATTTATCGGGGGTACCTAAACACAAAACCTAGCTAAGAACACTCACAGACACTTATAGTACAACTGAGTAAATTTTCAAGAAAATCTATTCAGCCGTTTCGGAGTCTATGGGTAACGTACACACACAGACACAGTTCCATTTATAAATAAGTTTTTATATATATATATATATATATATATATTTATTCGGAAGTTAGTCAATTATGCAACTTTGGTTTCAACTTTTTGGTATCTTCAAGTGCTTTATATCAACTGATTCTCTAACATTATTATCCCCCACCCCCACCAAAAGCACAGCAGAAACTTTTAGAATGCACAACTGGAAGTTTAAAATAACTGGAACTTCAAAATAAGGGAGTTTGTCAAGAATTGTAAAGACTTTCATCTGAGATTGTATGATCCTAAAATATATTTTCTGATTTGTTTACATCTGGACATTAATTAAAACCTTTCGTTTAGGAACCTTTCTCATTCTGGAGATAATATTATGGCTAACTTCTCTTTTTGGCACAATCTGCAGACATCACCACCATTGTAAATTCTGGCCTTTTTTTGTGTTATATCAGGGTCGTTGCCATTTTTTCTTTTAATTTTCACACGTGATTACCAAACTAACTAATCTCTTTTGGAAATTGAAAGAAAAAAACCGAGGTTGTATAATAGACTAACTTCCAAATGAAAATATTTTAAAGCTCTAGATTATATAAGTATTGAGCACTTTTTAATGCAACTGTATACTAGTCTAATTTAATTATGACCAATATCTTGTTTTTTTATATATATATATATATATATATATATATATAGAGAGAGAGAGAGATAGAGAGAAATTTATTTTCCCTTAGAAACATTATGAAGAAGAAATACACAACCCCAGTTGACCAGAAAAAAAAATTAGATAACCTATAAAATATTTAAAGCAGCTAAACAATACCATCTCACATGCAAGATTCAAATTACTGAACAGAAAACCAATATTATTTACGAATTTGCATATCACTTAAAGAATTGTTTGTGATTAAACCAAATTCATGAATAACTATATTGGACATACCACTACATGCCTATCAAGAAGACTCTCATTACATCTCTTTGACTATAGCTCAACTAGTACTCATTTAAATCCACACTGAAACCTAACAAATTCCATTTGCAACAGACTCTGAGGAAATGCAAGTATACTAGCCTCATCTACATGTAAAAATGGTTAGAAATAATGGAAGCATTTATAATATTAAAGAAAGAAAAAACAATACTCAGTAGCATGAACTATGAAAATGGCCACAACGTGCTGACCCTGTTTGGAAAATAAAACATTCCATCACTCTAGATTTAAAAAGAAAAGATCTATGCATTCAGTTGAAAATTAAATACCATCTTTCACAGTGGCTAATAGAAGAGTTGAAAGTGGTCAAATATATAGAACATACAGGCAGTTTTTACACACTTTTCCTGGAAAGAAAATTCTTATAACTCTCTCTCTCTCTCTCTCTCTCTCTATATATATATATATATATATATATATATATATATATAGTTTTAAGGTATACTATATTTATGGGTTAAATATCAGTGATAGAGCATGTAAATATAAGTGGACACTGAGGTCAATACCCAGTGGTGAGTCTTTCATGCTAAATAAAATGTTCAGCCCATCTGCTCCACAGCTTCTTTTCTCACACTTCCCGCCTGTGGAATTCCCTTCTGTTTATTTGCTTCCTCGACAGCTACAATCTCCAAGAATTTAAATGTAAAGTCAATAGTCATCTCCTATCTCACTGACTTGCACCCTTTCTCTGAGGCTCATTTCTCTGTCCACTCCACTTTCATCAATGCTCATCCTTCTCTTACCCACTTCCTGACACCCCCCATAACCTGTCACTCTTTCCCATAACTTTCCTCCTATGTAACCCCCCTGCACACCAGTGGCAGTAAACTGCCTTGCTTGGGGGCCATATGATTATAAAAAATATATATATATATATATATATATACACACACACACACACACACACACACACACATTCTTCCAGTTAATCTATAGGAAACTTTATTAAAAAAAATATAAGATCATATCTCTTACAAAACTTCTACACCATTCAACTATTTGCATTCAACTCATTTATATTTAGCTTGAAATAATTTTTTCTTTTTTAAATATTTTAAATATTAGGATGAAAATAATGAAACTAATAACCATTTTTTTTATTTTTTATTTATAACTAATGATGGCTGAAATTGCTACAAAACATGAACACTGGACAAAGTCTTTATAAATTTGGTGTTGCACTTTTTATAAATCTATCATTTGTTCATGCATTGAATATTGTTGCTACATCTGATCTGGTGGTTCTTTTATGTATCTAGAGAATCTCAACAATATCCAAAGAATAATCTGCAATCACTCCTGGCCTGACATCTTGATTTCAACCCTTTCCCCCCAGTTATAAACTAGGCTTCCATGTGTATTTTCTATATTTTCATTGTAATTATTCTAATGAATTTTCCTCTTTCGTATTTCGATTTTTATGAATCTGAGCATAGTACTAAATTGACAGTTGGGTCTCATTTTATTGCTAAATGTAAGCTTAATTCTGATGGTTTCTTTTGCACTTCTTACACATAGAATGTTCTTCCAGTTATTTTGCTTTCCTGTCATCTACAATTGTCATCTTTTATCTTAAATTATGTTCTTTTTATTGTCCTTTCTTTTCTTCACACTCGGTAACCCCTTGTATCTTAGTTGCTTTATCACTAATTTCCCCCATGCTTAAAACGGTTGTCAGTAGAAGGTAGGCTAGTTATGGGAGAGTGGTTTTTTAATCAATTCACTTAACCAATTTGCTCTGTTAAACAGTATGGCATATTTGTGACTAATATATTTAAAGTGCAGATAATAAATTCGTGCCTTTTTCCATTGTTAAACAACACGAATAACCTCTGCCAGAATTTGAACATTATTTATCAAATTCTAAGTTACCCTGAGATTTCAAATGTTCCTTTTAACACCATATTTCTTTTTCATGTAAACGTCATGGCATCGATCACTTTAGCGCTCTCTTCTAGTTCTCTTACATCATCATACATGCGTTGTGGTACAGTGGATATTGGCTTGGAATGAGAAATTGGGAAGCTGAGTTCGAATTCCAATTGAATTCCTTGCATTCACTTACATGCAAATACCCTTGGGAAAGGTATTAATCCATCTCTTCCTTCCAGTTATGGGTTAAATAACAAGATTGGGTTCTATAGCCTTGGCTGGCAACCAGTCTACCGAAGAAAGCAATGGCAACCTACTGCGGGATAATGTTTTGCCCGGTCAGTCATGTCTCTTTTGAGCCATGATTGCTCAAGCGTGTATCACATATGGCACTTAACTGACTAACATCATCATAAGTGTCCAATATCTAAAGATGAGCAAACTTTTTGCAGTATTAATAGAAGAGTCCATTACTCTTACAGAAGGATGAATTGCTTGTCTTTTTTCTTTTATTTTTCCTTTTTTTTTTTTTTTTTTTTTTTTTGTAAACTCTTCCAGTGAATTACAAAATTAATACACAAACAGGATTTTGTTTCTATTCACAAAATATCATTTATTAATGGATAAACTGCTCTTTAAATGTTTTTTCTTTCTTTTCAAACCAACAGTAAAACTTTTAAATTAACATTTTATTTGTAATCGAGAATCTGTCTTCTCTGACCAGAAGTTTTTCAAATTATCCCCACCCTCTTGAAAAATAAAACTTTAAAATGAATTTCTCTTTTACCAGATAAATGGGCAAAATGTGACCAGAGCTTCTCATGAGTACGTAGTCAACCTTATAAAGTCTTCAGGAAACACTCTGACTATGAACGTTCTTACTGTGAAACCAACAGAACGTGATCAGAATTGGTATGTACATCAGGATGGATCCATGACACTTCCACATCGGCGGAAACAAGGTAAACATTAAGATCTTTTACCAACCCAAGCATTAAACCAGTTAGTAAAATGGAAAAAATAATTTGTAATGATTTAAATTTTTGTATATGAGGTGTTGAAAAAAGCTTCAGTCTGTCAAAAATTCCCCCTAAAATATCTGGTCATATTTTGACAGGCGGGTCAAGCCAAAAACTGAGTTGAAAATGCAACTAGTCCTTAAGAATATTTATTTAGAATATCTTTGCCAGTTTCATGATTTTCAAAAGTTAAGTTGATATTGATCATTTTCACATCTGTAAAACAGATCATAGAATTAAGAAAGCAGCAAAGTTATTTTAAATAAATATTCTTAGAGTAGTTGCATCTTCAACTTATATATAGGATGTGCATTGTGGTGCAATGGATATTGACTTGGAACGACAAATCAGATTGCCAAGTTTGAATTCCAGTTGAATTCTTTGCGTTCACTTGCATGCAAATATCCTTGGAAAATGTATTAATCTGTCTCTTCCCTCCAGTTATGGGTTAAATAACAGGACAGATTGGGTTAAATAACAGGACATATTGTGGTAGACTGGTTGCCTTGGCTGGCAACCAGTCTACCACAGAAAGCAATGGCAATCTACTGCGGGATAATCTTTTGCTCAGTCAGTCATGTCTCTTTCAAGACATGATCATCTAAAGTGTGTATGTGTATGGCACTTAACTGACTGATATATATAAGTTGAAAATGTAACTACCCTTTGAAAATATTTTATATATATATATATATATATATATATATAGATTGTTTAATTACTTAGTTTCTGGTCATAAGATTAGACCAGTGCACATTTGTATTAAAGTGTTCAATACAATTATATTGTAGAACTTTTGAATATTTTCCATTTGTCAACGAGTTATTACACTAATAACTCATTTACAAATGTAAAATATATGATCTGAAAATTAGATCAGTGATGAAACTACTAGGAACAGTCAGTTTATAAGCCCTTGATGATTACATCGTGCATGAAACTTGGAGCCTTCTTGTAAAATTTGTTTTAAACTATAGTTTAATTGAAAATGTTGCAAATAATATTTTCTGCTTAAAATTAAAATTCATTATAAAGATTTATATTGTGAATAAATCTTTGTGCATTAACAACTCTAAAAAAACCTTATCAGAAGTAAAATCCAAGTATTGGACTTAAAACAATGTTTCACTTGGTTTTATTCCTAATATTTTTTTCCTTGTTTACAGCTCCTGAACCTCCGCAGAGAGATCCAAACACCTCATTATCATTTAGCAAAGCAAAATCCAAGTCTTTTGCTGAAGGAATGGCTGAAATTGGTAAGTAATGTTTTAATTCCAATAAGATGTGTATAATATGCTACAGAATGATAACAGCCTTGAAGTGTCTAATGTGAGACCAGGTAAAAAATAGAAGTCAAAAAGGATGCTTCTACTATTACTGCATAACTTCCTCAGTAATTTTTGTTTTTAAATCTTTTCTGTGAATTTTTGTGAATGGTTAGAGCAAATGAAAGAAATATTCAGAAAATGCATTTTTTAACTGCTTAAATATTAAGTTCTTATTTATAGTGAACTATAAATGTATTTTTATAGTCTTGTAAATAATTTATAAATTATATCCTTTTGTTGGGTGGGGGAGTTCTCATATTTCTTGTAACATCTTGAAGATTAACAATTGAATAAATAATTTTTAACACTTTTGCTAATTGCCCCCAAAATGTATAAATTCACTACCACATGTTATGGTTTTAGTAAAATTCTAAAAATGTTTGTGTTTTTTTTTTTTTTTTTTTTTTTAAGAAATTACTGATCAAGTGATAAGCGTCAAAAGTAAAACATATTTTCATTTTTGCCTGTTTCCCAGCTAAGCTTTACCAAATATGTCTACATTTTGGTTTTATTTGTCTTTGCAAATAATTATTTTTCAGAAAATAAGATAGATTTAATAACCTGAGAATATCAAGTAGAAATACAAATTTGATTGTAAAATAAAAAGTCAGTAATAGCATTTTATTTTGTTAAGAATGCTAACTTTTTAAAATTCAAAACATTTCAATAAGCATGGGTAAACCTGCTTGCAAAATTTTTTTTTCCCCCCCATGACAGTGTTTATATATATATATATATATATATATATTCTCTTTTCAACAATGTTTGCTTTTTTAAAAAAGCAATATTTAGAATTGGAATGAAAGTGAATTTAAACATTTTCTCTATTCTTGAGAATTAACAAAAATAAACATTATTAGATTGTAGATTTACTTATTTATCAGAATCACTGGCAAAACAATGCCTAATTGCCAATAAGTGTTTAATATTTTCATTGTAAATTCTCACGGACAAAAAGAAAATGTATGTATTCAGCTAATGTTTAGGTTTTATTATAACCATTAGCAATGTTTCTTGCTTTTTAAAAAAGCAAAACAGTTCTTTTGACACTGTTTTGTGGGCATACTTCTCCATGTTTTCTAAATTTACTTTAAGGAAACTTTTGCCTTTCCATCACAACATTTTTAAATTCCACTCTGAAATCTAAACGTGTGCGCATGTATATGCGAGTGAGCTTAAAGTGAAACATGTTAGTTTAAAGACACTTTTTCTAGCTGTTCTTTGCTTATTCTGTTATTCACGTGTGTGTGTGTCTGTGTATATATATATATATATATATACACACACACACACACACACATGTATGGAGAGAGAGAGAGAGAGTATTGGAGGACTAGTCTTCCAGAGAGGCTCCTGTTTAGAAAACTGGACATCTTTAGGGAGATACAAAACCTTCATCTCTTGTGGATTCAACCCCTGTCAGCATCTCCCATATAAGCTTCACTAACCACTAGGGACAATTGGTAAGACATGGAGAAAACCCTTTAAAATCTCTATTGGTGAAGTGAAGCTATGTCGTGTTTTATGTTAGATCCTTTATTTACATATAACTTATGAATGAAGAATTGATGGCTTTTTGTAAGTTGTGTGTACTTGCATGTATAATAATAAAAAATTTTATTTACAACTAAAATTCAGCTATAATTTATTTTTAATATTTTTTTTTTTTTTTCATTGCTTTTCCTTACAGAAAAACTTGACCAAACTCTTGCTGAGTATGAAGTCTCAGACACTCCTTCTGGTGAAAGTGCATACAGCTCCGGACCCAAATCAAATGGTGCAGAGATGAAAACCGCCTCTATCCGAGCAGGCTATGCTAAGAAACGTGTTTCGAGTGTGGAATTAGAAAACCTACGTTGTTCGGATACTCCACAAAAACCTGAACATCTGAGTCCTTCTGAAGTTCGAATTAAGAAATATCACAAGAAGCAGAGCAATTTGGAAAAATCTCAGAGCACCCCAAATCTAGCCCAAAATCCAGAGGAAAAACAGCCAGACACAACTTCTGTTCCAAATGCTAGCCAGCCCATGTATCGTACTGTGGCAAGTTCTGGACCATCAGATTACAGTCCATACAGCAGTAGCTGTTCTTCTGGCCCAGGCAAATATACCCAGCACTTACATCCTGTTCCCTACATGGGCAACCTTCCAAATGTTATTCCAGGAATGGATGTTTCTGGGTGTCGACATTCTGTTGCAATAGGACCTAATGTTCAGGTGAATTCATTGCCTAGCCATGCTCGTGGAAAGGCACGCCCAGTAGCTCCACCAGTGGTTGGTCAAACTAATGCCCCAACAAAGCAACCAGCTCCAGCACCACCTCCCCAAGTTGTTAAAATAAGCACAAACAAAGAGCAACCTGTTTATGCTTCAGTAATTAATGGAGCAGTTAATCCTACAAGGCAGACCCCACAAGAGAATCCATATGAATCTAGCTTCCGACCAGGGACAATGGCTATGTTTGGCAACAAGAAACCGATGATTACTCAATCAAGTCTTAATCAAGTGAAGCTTCGCAGTTCAAAACAGAATGATGGTCAAAATGAAAAATTGCTGGTGACAGCTGATGTCCATGCCTCATCAGAACTAAAAGACAAAAAGAAACAGCGTGATTCGCAGCAATCTTATTACGAACCTGAACCTGACTATGACTCTGAGCATGAAGATGACGCCAGCAAACCACCACAAATGTTAAATGGTAACTGTAACTATAAGACAGTGATTGCGGTCAGTAATAGTGCTGCTCCACCAGCAACTAATGGCTCTGTCATTCCACAGGCACCTGCAAATAATCCGATCTACAGCATTCCACAGAAAATGCATTCACAGGACGTGCCAAGTGTTTTACCACCACCTGACCAAATCAGCCTTGGTATAGGCACCCCCATTAACATGATGCCTGCTAAGTCTCCAAGCTCATCATCTTCAAGTAGCTACAAAAGCACAACGGAAATAAAAGCCCCGACTCCTCCACCTGCACCTCCTCTTCCCAGTGACCTCAACTCTCAACTGATTCCTCCTCCACCACAGTTTTGTCCCCCACCACCAGCTGCCTTTGCCCCACCACCACCACCACCACCAGCTGCCTTTGCCAAATCTTCATCGTCAGATACGTCAAACGAGTTTTTGAATGAGATCAAACGTGCTGCTATTGAACGAATGAACCGTTCCAAAGAGATAGATGCTAAGGACAAAGCACAAGTAGAACAGTCTTTGAAAAAAATTACCCCAATGGACAAGAACCAAGCAGCCATTTTACAGGCAGTAGCCAAGCGTCGAACTATGCTTGAACAAAATGATAAAGATATTGTTGTCAACCAAATCGAAGCTCAGATTCAAAAAGCAAAGAAGATTCAGTCTGCAAAATATT
This sequence comes from Ascarosepion bandense, assembly GCA_037127315.1. NCBI lineage: Eukaryota > Metazoa > Mollusca > Cephalopoda > Sepiida > Sepiidae > Ascarosepion > Ascarosepion bandense. The sequence continues at coordinate 1,537,559 of JBBBDQ010001092.1, forward strand.
ATAACTCTGGTAATGGAGTTAAGAAAGAGGTTGAAGTCTTCTTAGAAAATAAAGATTTCTCGAAAGAAAAACCGACATCAACTCCTCCCGTTCCTGCCAGTAAGCCTTTAAAACAAGCAGCAACTGTTGCAAAACCTTCTACAAAGCCTGTTGCCCCAACCAAACCCCCAGCCCCCAAACCAATTTCTACTGTTGCTGTCACATCACCTGTTCCGACAAAAGATGCAAAGACCACGTCCCCTACTAGTACCTTGCAGGGGAGTAAAAATGCTACTGCTGAAAAGACTATGCTTGTGGAGGCTGACAAAATGAAGGAATCGGTAAAAACTGTCACTACTAATACAAACGTTTCAGAGAAGGCTAAAGCAAGCGAAACCTCTAAGAGCAATGATAACGGTACTGACAGTGGAGAGGAAGACTTCCTGAAAAAAGCTGAAAAGGCTAGACAAAGATATTTGCAGCGCAGATCTGGGGCTGCTAATGACAAATCTGCTCATCACAATACTGCAAATACCACAGCTAGTACTGTAAACACAACTGCAACTAATCACAATACTGTCAGCAGCAGCAGCATAACTGTGTCAAGTGCAAATGGAAAAGCAGAGAAAATAGAGCAGACATCAGCAACAAACAAACACCTTCAGAAGACGAATAAAGCTAATCTTGAGCACACAAAAAAAACAGCTGTGGCACCAGTGGTAAAACCTCAACTTTCTAATGGCAACACAAAATCTAATCGCAAGCATATTGAGATTCAGTCGGCAGGCAACCTGACAGCTGTCGACAAAATTGGTAACATGTCGATCAAGGACCGAATCGCAAGCCTTCAGAAACAGAATGGTCAGCAAAGTAATAGTCAAGACCTGGACAAGTTGATTAAACTTAAAGGAGTAACCACTAGCCATTCTCACACTGATCCTTTTAATTCATCAGACTCTTGTTCCACTCCCAATGACTCTCCTTATCATGTGACCAATATTGTTGCCCCACCACCAGGATTCAGTGATACTGATCAGTCCACCCCTGTGGAGACACTCAATAGCTTGCCACACTTGCAGATCCTGCCTGCTCCACTGTCAGAATTGTCAATTTCTACAGTACCACCTTATGATCGCCCAACAACAGATAACCTCGTACCTCAGGATGATTCTCTAAGCCTCATCTCCTCACTATCCACACTCTCTACTCTGTCAACTTCTAGTACAGAGCATCCAATAGAGATTGTTCCACCACCACCAAGTGGCTTTGAAAACAAAGCCAGCCCAGTTTCTACAGATCAGGGCTTTGAAGAATCTTTTATTTCTCCTCCTCCTCAGTTGGATTCTTCCACAAAGAATGCGGCTTCCACCAAAAACTCTTTCCGAAATAAGCCTGTGGAAGACTGGTTTTATGTGGATGTCCTTGACTGGTTAGAGAGTGTTCAAATGAACCAATACAAGATCAATTTTGCTAACCACTGTATCGATGGCAAGAAATTACTTAATCTTAAAAGGAATGACTACATCACACTGGGTGTCACGCAGGTCGGACACAGAATGAATCTTGAAAGATCAATAAAGAAACTTGCTATGGCTACTCAACAAAAAAACCAGCACTAAATCTACACTTTTTTGGTCAGTGGTGGAGTCGGTAGCACTATTGATATTGGTGCCTATATGTAAGTAAGTATAGAAGTAGATGGCAGTACAAATGGACACTTACTGTTATCTATATATCCCCCCCCCCCTGCATCAACTATTTGCCTAACTGTGATACAGAAACTCAGTGTTAGCAGATGTTTCGCTTCCAAATAACAAAGATTCCATTAAGAATTAAAGACAATTCCATATTTGGACCGACTTCTTTATAATTTAAAAAACAATATTGACCACTTGTTTATGGCTGAAAAAAGGGAGAAAAAAAATCCCAAAACAAACAAAAAAAAAAACTAAAACTCTGTATAAATCTTTTGCTGGTGAAGGAATCCTCTTCACCTGTTTGATTGGGTGCATGTTTGTGTATGATTGCTTGTGTATATCTACCCCCTCTCCAACTTTTTTGTTTCTTTGCTTGTCTATACTGAACTGTCCTTAGTGCAGAAGTGTCCTCTCTGCAAATTTCATTCCTTTGGCTTTCTTTATTGATGCCATCTGTATTTTTGTTTTCTTTTCTAAAACAAAACAAAAAAAAAAAAAACATTGCAAAGCAAACATTAAATTCTTTCAATGAACGAATGCATTGAGCATCAGACGCTTATTTCACTCTGGTTCAGTTCAGATGTCCATTGCACTGTACATAGAGAAAGTTTGCGACTCTACCCCCCCCTCCCGTGACGGGGGTGGGAGTCACAGAATATTTTTTAGCTTACTTATCTAACTACCAGTCTCTGTCTCCTCAAAAATATTACACAGGATTTGCTACTCTGTTATTGAAAATGAATGTTGATGAAAACAATGTGCATGTCATTTTCTACAGACTTAAAAGGATCATCGCAAAAGAATTCTACCATGACCATGTATCTTTTGGGTGCAATTCTCTCCCCACCTCCTCCCCTCTGGACAAAATGAGAGTTATTTAGTTAACTGGAGAAAACCAACTCTTGAAAGATTCAGGAGAGAAATAATCAACCATTTTATTTTACATTTTTTTAATTTTATATTGAAATTTGATCTGCCTGCAACAAAGATGCTAATGCCAAAAGGATGTGCAGAAATCTTTTGTTTATTCTGGTTCTTCAGAATATTTTGACATTTAGCCCACTTTTAACAAATTCTTTTTTTTTTTTTTCTTGCAGAATTTGTGTTCATTTTTGAAATGATAGAAAGAAGTTCTATCAAAGGCAGAATAAATAATCACATCATGTGCTGATTATATTGGCTTATAACAAAATGTTTTTTCATATATGTATTCACATTAGATTTTTTTTTTTTTTATGTATGTATGTATGTATATATATATATATATACACACTGCTTTTAGTTTTTTGCCCCCACCCCTCCATATTGTAAATTGCAAACTAACTTTTTTCATAAGACTTAAGGTGCCTTACAAGGTGATGAGAAAAGACAATATTAACTTTTTTTTTTTTTTTGTATTTGGAAGAAAAAAAATTATTTAACAATTCTTTCAGAGGAAGCAATTTCCAGAGAATGTGGTACTTAAATTGGAGAGGATCTCAGGGACTTGGTGGTAAAAGAACCAATAAAATGTATAATTTCCATGGATATCAAGAATTAAAACATTCCTTAACTCTTAAAATGAAATATTGATTTAACACTCTACAATAAATACAATGATTCTTTCATATACAGGGTTAATCATTTAGTTTATTACATTGTTTTCATGTTATCAATCACTTTCGGGCGATACACCACTTATTTCCAATAACAGATATTTAATCGAATAAAGTGTAATGTTATCCCTTTTAAATAAACAAAATCATAACTATTTCTTTGTTTTTTTTTTTGTTTTATTTTACAGAAGTTTCTTTTTTTGCATATAAAATGTTTATACTTTCAATATATTAAAGAAAAACTTGATAACTTGCTGTGAATGGTTTGCCATTAAACCAAATTTTAGTAACTTTAAATGCATTACTGTTGAAATCTAATTACAAAAAATTTAAACATTCTTTTAAATATCAGAAGCCAAATTGGACAAAGAGATTTACTCCCTTATATTTTGTAAGTTTTCAATTTGAGCTTTTGAAAAAAAAAAAGCTTTCTTTTAAAGTTTTGTTCATGTTTGCAAATAAGATTGTCAACTCAGAATTGTTTGATGTTTTAAAATATCTTAGCTTTTCTTCTGTTAGGAGAAAAGATAAAAATATTGTGAAATTTAAATTCTTGGAATAGATATTGACTCTCCTCAAACTTTTCTAGAAAATAACTTTATTTCCAGGTGTGATGTAAGTAATGTGGATGGTTTGAATTTTAATTATCCCAGTTTAACCACTAAATATTCAGAGAAAATTCTTGAAATGATTTGAAAAGTGGTAGTCCTGCTGGAGTATAAAATGTCTAAACCTAGCAATTGAGAGATTGACCTTGATATAGTGACACTGACCTCTACCTGTAGACTCTTGTTGCTTAAGACCATCAGGGATGTAATCTTAGTGTGCATCAATCATTGTTATGCAGTATGTCAAATGTATGGATATTTATCCTACTCCCCCACAAGGTCGGAGTTTAATGTGGGGAACCTGAACGCAAGCACTCAGGCCATTGGTCAAATATTACCCAGTCCCCACTTACGCGTTAACTGGGTACCTATCTGGTCATATGCCGCCCAGCACAGCAAGCCAAGCCTTTTCAGTTTCTGTATCATGGTGAATATTACCATGTCTGAAAGATTAACACATAAGTTAAAATCTGGTGCATGCATCGTATTATGTGAGATTGTTTTCTAATCATTGTCTTTCTCTCTCAGTGTGTGTGTGTGTATATATATATATATATCCATCCATCCATCCATGTGTTGAAATCAGTGTATAGTACAGGTGGGAAATAAAACTGACCATTTTTTTTTGTTTGTTTGTTTATTAAATGAATGTATGTAACATATCTTGGATTTTTTTTTTTTTTAAATCCCCAAAAGAAATTGTCATTTCTTTTTTTATTTAGAAAATGAAAATCACTGAATAAATTAAATGGACAGCTTGAATTTGACATCTGGGATTGTCAGACTAGCATAATTTACTTCAGATGTCAACTGCTGGTATCTTCGAGATTCTGTGGGTTGGAGAGGTTTTCTGGAGAACTGGATTCTTCATCTGCCATTTCATCACCAGATAAATCAAAATTCTGAAAAGATAGGATTAACAATGCTTAAGACCAGTTATAATTTAAAATATAAGTTTCTATAATCAGAAGAAAGTCTGATTACTAATTATTCTCTATTGACTTCAGTGATCAATATTAGTCCAACTACATAGGCTAAATTTCCAAGGTAGGCACATTCTTCAGCTCAAGCTCTTTGATTTTCTAATAGCCTAGACGAGTATCCAGAATAAATCTAAATTCTTGTATTTTTATTTGAGCTGCCATTAACATCTGTTAATAATTGTCTTTTAAAGCATAATTAACTATTACCCTCTGTGTACATTTTGATTGTTACTTTTTAAATGTGACTCTCTAATGAAAAGCTTTCAGATGTTACTTTGAAAAATATGTATTTATATTGAAGCAAAATTTTCAGTAAGACAATATCCAGTTCAGATTTTTTTTCTACAAGGTTTTGAGGTATCCTTATTTCCCTCAGTGGGGGCTCCTTGTCATGTAAACAAGAAAAGTTTTCTGATTGCTGGCCTGTACTCAGACTATACTGTGGTGAGAGTGGGTAAGTGACTAAGAAGATATTTCACCTTTACATCAGTACTATTAAAGAACTTAATGGGAGCCTTGATAACTTAGCTTAGTGTGAGGTCATTGAAATAGGTATATTAGAAAAATATATTTCTGTATAATGAACAGTGGGAGAATGCACAATCGACACTTCTCAGATTGACTTTTGAATTTTTTTAAATTTTTTTTTTTTTTATCATGTCAGCCCAAGCAAGGCATTCCACTGCCACTATAGCGCAGGGGGTTACATAGAGGGATTGGGTATGTCAGAAGGAGGGTGATAGACGACTTAGGATGTACATAGGGAGAAAGTGGGTGTGAGTTAGTGTGTTAGGTGTCTATTGACCTTGCATTTAAACTCCTGGAGGTTGTAGCCATCGGGGAAGTGAGCATGTGGAAGGAAATTCCACAGGCGGGAAGTGCGAGAAAAGAAGCTGTTGGAGTAGAAATTGCGGTTACATTTCATCGGTTTCACTGTAAAAGGATGGGACCTAGTATCTCGTGCAAATTCACATCTAGGAGACACCAGTGATTTAAGTTCGTTAGAGCAGAAGCCATGACAGTATTTATAGAAGAACAGAGAAGCCACGTCACGCGGTCAGCCAAGTTGGTATCAATCACATTACAGATTCTTCACTGTATGTTGTCAAGAACCCTGAGGAGAATAGAAGGGGCACCCGACCAGATGTGGCAGCAGTACTCAATACACAGGCGAATGGTGGATTTATGTAATTGCAGGATAGATTCAGGCAGAAAGAATTTCCAGGCCCTGCACAGAGAGCCGACTATCATAGCTGCGGATTTAGCAATGGATTTGACGTAGTCATTCCACTTGAGGTCCGCTAAGAGTGTCAGGCCAAGCACGTGTAGTGATTTACTCTCTGGGAGGCAAGCCTATTCCATGCTAATGGGAGGGAGGTACAGTTGTCTGGTGGTTAATTGACAGCAGCTTCGTTTTGGAAGAATTGAATTTTACGAGCCATTTCTTACCCCAATCCACCAGGGATTGGAGGTCCTTCTCAAGCTCGGCAGCTAGGTTCGCCTTGTCACCAACACCAGCATGAATAGTTTCAACTATTCAATTTCACTCTCTTCCCAATGGCACTATACCACACACACGGCCTCCCCAGAATAATATTGTCAAGTTGCCTCTTTGACAAATCAACCTAGGTGAGATGTTCAGAATACTAATTCTCTAAACACATGCCTACCAAATAAGGCACTCTCTCCCAAAAACTGTAACTAAGGTTTGCTCGGCATTGGGTTTTCAAGAAACTAGTTTACTTTTCTCAGATAGCACATTAATGTTTACTGTTAGAAATGTTAGTCAGCTGATAAATTGCATTAAAAGACACAAATTTAATTCTGAATATTCAGCTGATTGTCTATTTCTGTCCCTACGTGCTTGCAGTTTTGGGTTAAATAAGTAATTCTTTAGAATATTTTTTTTCTTCTTCAGTGGGTTGCGCTACAATCCATATTTAAGTCTTAGCATTGTATTATGAAAACGATTTGCTGCAGTTACATTTAAGTCCAGTAAACTTAACTTATTAAGTTAGTGAAGATCTATGTATGCAAAGATGATGTATGGTTTAAGGCTAAGTAATCATTTTAATTTAAAAATCAGTAGGTGTTTCAAATACTAGTAAAACCATACAAAGTAATATTACTGGGTTGGCCAAAAAGTCTGCTCTTAGGTTATTAAATAGAAAATTTATTTAATAACCTAAACTTTTTAACCAATCCAATATATTATTAGGTCTACTTAAAATAGGCTTAGTGAGATGTTTATAAGAACATGTATATTTCCAAAAGCACAGCCAATCTACAAATTGTGCATTAGATTTATATATGAATCAAGCTATATTAAGTACCATTTTAACTGCTCCAAAAGAAAAAAAAAATCACCTTTTTGATATAGTGGTAACTGTAAAAGTGTTTTGTTTGTTTTTTTATATAAAAAAAAGCCATACTATACTCTAGTATATATGGTATCACTTTGGATACATAATGAAACTATAAATTCTAAGGAAAGGGACTTATATATTAATTACTACCTGGATTTCTGTCTATATCTTGACAAAGTTGAGTTAGAAAGTTCCATAAAGATAACTATATTAAAAATTACTTTTTAAATCACAAAATGTCACAATCATTGACTTTTGATTTCTCCATTCTCCTAATACACGTAGACACCTCTATTAATTCACGATACCTAAGGTTTAAAATTAATTTAAAAATTAAAAGCTAAATGAATAAAATTAATATTTCCTGTAAGCAAAATAATCTGTAGTGTAATTTCAAACAGAAATTATACTGATAGGAATCAATTCACTTTTTTTCTTTTTTTTGCCTAAAATACCTGAATAGAGCCCCTTTTTCTTAATGTAATTTTCCTATTTAAAAAAATCTTCAAAAATAAATAAAATAAAGTATACTTTTCTGAAACTTTATTTGATGATTATTATTATATTGTCTGATTTGAAAAAAAAATTATTTTAAGTTTAAAATAACACAGAAATAGATTTTTAAAACAAAACAGAGGTGATTACATACCTATATGATTGACAAGCAGTAACAAGTACTGATAAGGTGTTGTTTTCTACTGAGACTTTGTTATATCTATGTGTGTATATATATATATATATATATATATATAAAAAGTACTCAGTAAATTTAATCTAATTTTTGGAATATTGACTTAAAATTTACTATAGTCACAGATCTTATTTTCTGATAGTATGGGTAGCTATACATGACCTCTCATGTATTGATTCAAATATATTACAATTCCACAATATTTGGAAGGTTAAAAACCAGGCATACATTAATGATGACTCCTTACCAAGTGATTCAGATCTCATGAATGGGCACCTTGATGCCATTCTTTATGACTTGTAATTGTATTTTCTAGAATTGGAGAGTTGATTATTATGCCTGATGCATGGAGGTTTAATAATACTTTTTTCCCCCATTATAGACCAATTCAGTACTTGGTAACAGAAATATTATTGGAAATTAACTATTTTATGATGTGTTTGTTTTTTTTAAATGGATATTCGCTTAGAAGCAAAGATCTAGATTAAATGTTTGGGTCATACATCTTGTACAACAGCATTATTTAAATTCACCACTCATATTACTGAACAATCACGGCAGTGCTCTTAGAAGATACTGTGATGTACAGTTATACAATCTGCACTGAACATTGTAAATTCATCATGTATAAAAATATATCTACAGCTTGTGGTCATTGACCAAAGAAAATCCTACAACTAGTTTTGGTGATGGTCTTCTGTATTTGTCACCATTGGCTATAGTATTATCAAGTATGTTGAAGATGTCTACTTTGTCAATACTTGCAGGTTTTAACTACAATTTGAACGGATCTTCTTTTTTTTTTTTTTTTTTTTTTTTTTTTTTTTTTTTTTTTTTTTTTTTTTAAAAAAAAAGGCATGTCCAAACCAATTGTAGTTAAGATACGGATCTTTTCTTTTTCATTCAACTTGATAATAACACTTGTAATTAAGTAATGATCACTTAGCGTGAATTGTAATTCCACAGGCTTTACAAATGAGCCATGTTTTAAATCCCAAACAGTTCCTGCTTATATAATAAAAAATGATTTCTTTAAAAGAATTGACATGTCACCTCAGAATATTTTGCAGTTAGTATTTCCTATTCTTGCTCAAAAAGTGACTCTACAACAAAAGCAAAATGCTTTGTTACTTTTTGTTATTGTAACATCTGTAGTAATATACCTGTTGGAATCCATTTCACATTCTTCACCGCCATGTCTTTGTCCTGAACCTCACAGTTCACTTGACATATTCCTTACTGTCATATGTGCCTCAGTCAATAAGGCAGTGAGTAATTTGCATGACCATGTATGGCACAGGCAATTTTGTGTCTTTTTCATTGGGGAGATAGACCATGTCTACTACATTCCCTCTTGATTACAATGGTGACAACCAGGAGTTATTTGCTTCTGTTTTGCGCTCCACTGTGGTGGAACTCAACTGGTTTGCCCATCTAACGGGAGGAAAATCTGTTGAGGTGAATTGAACAGGGGAGTTCTCTTCATCTAGGTCTGGCAGGCCATCAGCATCATCATCCTTTGTGTCACTGAGCATCAGTGTGGAATCTGTGTGTTCCACTATGATTCCTTGTTCTGATGACTTGCTGTCTTCACCTTCCACCAGGCTCTCACTGACACAGGCTACTCCTATGACAGAGCAAAGGTCCCTAATATGGTATGGCATCCTGTTGACCAGAACTGAGTGCAGACTGTGATGTCCAGTCAACATCATTATCTTTCCACATTTAGATGTGCAGATGGGGTGCAGGGCCTTCACCCACACTATATCTCCAATTTTGTAGGTTGTATTCTTCTTGCATACCTGTGAAGTTGCAATGTCTATCTCTTTTTACTTGCACATGGCAGGTGTAGATTCTATTTATTGGGATTGTGGAGGCTGATGTTTTGGCCTTTAGCATTATATTGTAGAGATGCACCACCTCTTCCACAGAACACTGCTTTTTGGCAGCAATGCACTTGATGGTGCTATGCCATTCCATGATGAGAAATATGCACATCAAAAGTGAATGCCCCAAACTTCTGTGAATGTTTCGAATGTGCTCAGTAGGTAGTCCTTGTTTGAAGAACATTGACTCCAGCTGCCGGATTATGCTGGTAGAGTTTTGATGAAACAGCAGGTGCCAGATGGAGAACCGAGTAGAGCCCAAATCGATTAGTGTTAGGTAATGTCTGTGAGCTAGGTGGGTCACATCCACTCCTATTTGGCACCAAGCCATCCAGTGTTCCACCTTAACGGGGCTAGGTCTATAGACTGACATACCTCTCACACTCTCATCACTTTCTTCATATTGTGTTGAGCCATTGCTGCAGTACCCTGCTGAGATGATCGGCCCGGTTTGCACCGAACTTGTGTAAGGGCACATTGATAATTAAGCCGTATTCTTTGGCAAGCCCATCCAAAATGCTGGGCCGACATCTTAACATCTCTGTAGCCACTTTAGTGTGTAGATCCATCAGTGCACACATGCTGAATCAGTTAGCAGGTGCAATGCCATTGCTTTCCATTGGAGTACTAGATTAACACCTCTCAACACTACCTCAAGCTCAGCAAGATTTATATATTGCTAATCTCCATCAGGACGCAGCCAATACGCATCTTCGATAATGTCCCCCATCAACATCCAAAGCTACTCGTAGCCAGAAAGCTTGCATCAGCTTATACCTTTACTTCCTGTCCACACACACACACAAAAAAAAAATTCCCTGTTGCAGGTCCTCCTGTTGTGCCTAATAGGGCATCACAGGTTTTGTCATTGCATTTGCCAATCGCTTCAGAAATGCAATTTCTGGTCTAAACCAGTCACACACTAAAAAATGTCCGGTGAGCTTCCCACATACAGAAAATGTGCTTTGATGAGTAATGGTGGTTGGCATTTGTGGGATCTTGCTTTTTCGTTTCCACTAAAGTGTATCATCCCCCACCGACATACAGTCCCAATACTTTGACCCCATCCTTCAGCTTCTTAGTGTCCTTGCATAAGAGTCCGAAATTGGCAAGTTGCTTTTGAACTTGTTTTGTTGAAACTCGGTTTTCATCGACATAAATATTGTCAATGTATGTTGACGTGGTATGTTTAATTGACTCAAGTACTACATCAATTATCAACCGCATTATGAGGGGTGCTACATTGTCCAAAACCCAACCATGTAAGACAGTACCTATGCCCTCTCAAAAGTACAGTCTGATATGGCCACAATGCCTTATGGATATGTACCTGCAGATAAGCTTTTCTTAAATCCAGAAATTCACCATTCTTTTAATTTGTGCACACAAACATCAGCATTCACGGTGAATGTGTTGATGTATTTATTCCAGTTCTGGTAGTCCATAACTAGGTGAATCTTTCACCTTGTTAGACCACAGACATCAGTGGAATTAAGCCCTTAGCTGGCCTGAGCTCCTTCTCAGAATATGGTATCAACCAACCATTATCCAACAATATTTGCAGTTCACGTTCATGCTCACATCGCACCCAGTTTGGATATTCAGCCATCATGTTATGTAGCACTGCTGGAGATTGACTTCCCATCCACTTCCATGTTACAGTCCAAACCTTTACTGCCTGGTCAAATTTCATGCTGATGTTCTATTCATCAATGGTTACCACCACACATAGGAGTGGTTTGCTGCGACAAAACTCCACTGCACCTGATGGAGTGATGTGTATTCTTTCTATCTCTTTTATAGTATTCATTCCAATCAGCAGATCATATCCCAGCAGCCTCTCATGAGTCACTAGGACGTCACCATTCAGACCCACATTAGTCTCTCCATTGATGGTCATTATATGCACACGCCTTCTCGCCCATGATTGAAAGCAACCAGAATCAAAAAGCATCGTGTGAGACCTCCCATCAATTTGGACTGCAATTACCAGTAGTGCCAAGTGTCTATCTGCTCCAGTACGCATTTCTTGATGTGGTCCCCATTCACACATTCTTCTTCCTTCTTTAGATGTGGTAGCCATTTGATGGCCAAGGTAGTCTTGTCCCAGCTGGTTTGGTCTGCTACAGGTGTTACAAGTCAATATGGAGATATCAACACTCTTAGTCTGAGTTGCTTGTGATGCTGCTGCTGGTTCCAATGTGTTGTTTTTTGTTAGGATAGCCCAGGCATGCACCAATATCTGATGAATGGACAACATGTCCATTCTTGATGAAGCACGAAAGACTTGTTTGGCCTGGGTTGGCAGTCCAGTCACAAATGTGCACCTGAGCATGTGGTTGCTCATTGCACCAAACAATACTGTAAGTCTCCGTAACTCTGCCAGATAGACATCGATAGAAACATCAGGTTGCATCCAGAATTACTTGGATGCCACAAAAGCCATATATAAGTTTCAGATTAAACCCAGTATCTATCTTAAGTGCCAAAATAGCTTGTAATAATATACCTGTTGTAATCCATTTGATGTTCCTCATTGCCACATCTTTGTCCTGGACCTCACATCTGACTGTTGTATAAAAGATCCTTTATATATTCTTCCCATCGCTGGAGTATTTCCTCTTTCTCTAATATGATTGTTCCTTCCTTGGATTTTATGCATCCTGTTGAGGAGCAGGTTTTTTGTCCTGTCAGTTCTCTTATCTCTTTATGCATCTCTACTTTGTTGGTCCTGCTCAGTCTCTACTTCTGCGCATTTGTTGCTGAGCCATTCCTCTTTGGCTTGTCTGCATTTGTTCCTTATCTCTCTGTGAAGTTTCTTGTACTCTGCTCCATGTCTTGGCATTATTTTTTGTCTCCTTTGCATCATGTGGAGGATCTCTTCGGTCATCCACTCGTTTTTTCTTCTGCGTCTGATTTCCTTTGGGGCTATGTTGTTCGCTGAGGTCACCATTGCTTCTTTTAGTGAATCCCATTTTGAGTACCCTTTTCCAATTTGTCTTTCTCATGCTGTTATTGTATTCTTTCTGCAGGGTGAGGTCGTCCTCTAGCGTGTTGTGTTAGATTTCTTTAATCCCCCGAGTTTTATCCTGAGTATGTATACAACTAGTAGGTGGTCACTCCCAAAGTCAGCAATTCAGTAGGCTTTGCAGTGAAGAACTATGTTTCTGAATCTCTTGTTGGTAATAATATAATCAATTGGGTTCTTAATTTCTCCTCCATGTCCATAATCTTCTTGGATTCTCTTGGAACCAGGTGTTGGATATTTTCTGTTCATTCACTGTGCACCATTGGACCTATTTCTCACCACGGCCATTTCAGTGTCCTAGTTTGAAATTGCCAACCATTTCACCTTTTTTCCGCTTTAGCATTGTCTAATAATTTGAAGGCTAACACAGTATCAGATAAAATCTTTTTATATTTACTGTATCTTTCTCTCAATTTGTAGAATTTGATCAGATAAAATATCTGATCTCCCAAAAAAAGAACTATCAAAGATTCAAGAGCAATATGTCGATTATAAATCAAGTCTACCAATTGAACTTCTTTAGATTTAACAGTTAGTTACTTATTTAGCTCTCTAGCACGAGCTGCTAATTTTCCATTTAACTTTTCCAGGAAACATACTGTGCCTCTTCAAATTTTGGTGAATTTTTATAGCCTGATATCATCTTAACGTTTTAAAAACTACATTCTGCTTCCAATGTTTCCTTTACTGGCATAGTTTCTCGGGTAAGTCCAAGAAAATTGAAACAAAATCTTAATTCCCAGAAAATGAGATAGGAAGGTTCCATAATATAACTTTAGTTTTCAATATGATATAAATCCTTTTAGGGATATAGACACAAAATCAAGATCTTATTTCCTGTATCTTTTTGAATCTATATATATAAAAAAAAAAAAAAAGCCTATCATTAAGGAGAATATTTGTAATTACAATAATTTTTACTGATATAAATAAATGGATAATATCTATTACATTGCATAGAAAGGTTTTTTCATTCTTTCTTGTATGTCAATCAGTTTATCAATTGTTATTATTTATCCCAATTTCCTGGCTGATTGCTGGCAGTTAAAGTTTTCCTTACTAATTATTAAAGGTAATCCAAACAAACAAAACCAGAAATAAATATTGATTGATAATCAAGCAGAATTAAGAATCTGACCTCAAGTTCTTTCATGACTTCATCCAGAAAGTCTGTGCTGTGCAGCTTATAGCCAACTGCAGCCCGCACTGCATCCTTGAACAACTGAAAATGAAATGAACAAGTTAATATAAAAAGATGGATAAAAGTTTTAAGTAAAGGACTGTGTGTAAGCATTTATTTATTTTTATTCTTTTAGGAAATATGGAGAGAGAACAGACAAGGTACTTAGAAATGTTTAGTAATGGACTCAGAAGAGTTGACTATTTGCAAAGTGAACAAAAGAATAATTGATTGGTTAATCGATATACTAAATGCAATATTGGCTAGACCAAGGCATAACAAAATATTTTAAAATTGTTTTTCATGCTAAAAATAATTCTAAACCATGGTTGACATTAACAAACAAAAATGGTTAACTTTCTTTTTTCTTCTCCCCCACCCCTGGAAAGTTAAAGATTCCAGTCTGCTATGAAATATATACTGGACTGATTGGAATATGGAATGCAGATAATGAATCTATTAGTGTTTATGGAATTAAGCACAGGCTTAGTGCTAAAATTTCTTAAGTGCCTCTGAATTATGTCAACGAGATTTTCTAACGAAATTTGGGTTCTCCAATAACAAACATTTAGTTGTTTTTTTTAATCTTCAAACAGAATTTCATTTCAACTGCTTCTTTGCTTATCTTTAGTAATTTATTACTCGCCTATATTAATATGCTTATGCTTCTATCAAATATTATTGATTCACCAAACCTACAGATATGCTGAATGTGCCGAGGCTAATTTTACCTAATGAATAATCAGAATTCAATGCATATTAACGATCAGTTCAACTCACACCATCCCAAGGCAAAACATATTTTGTTTTTGTAAACATGTTTCTATGACAATTATATTTTACAGTTAGATCATCATCATCATCATTTAATGTCCGTTTCCATGCTAGTATAGGTTGGGCAAGGTTTTCTTGATGGCTTCATAATTGAACCATCATGAAATATTGGAGCGAGTTTTACAGCTGTATGCCCTTACTAACACCAACCAGTTTAGGAAACTGGAAACTGGAAACTGGAAACTGGGTGCTTTTATTGAGATACCATCTCTAGGAAGATTACTTACCAAGGTTAAAGAGTTCACCTACCATATTCTACACAGTGTAGGTATAACAGTTTTTATTTCAGAGTTCCTTCTCTTAGATAAGTTGCTATCCCATGCTAAAGACTCTTACCCAGCCTAACTTTCTTTTAAATAACTCCAGTTTCTTTGAAAGCAGAACTGTTTTTAACAATCGGTTATAATTAATGCAAAGACAACTGTATCTTCCAACTTGAAAAATAAATGTTTTTCTTTGAAAGTAAAACAGTTTTTATCATCTAGGAAATCAAATGGCAAAAAGATTAAAAGAAAGTTGGCAAACAACAACTTCTAAATTATTTTTGCAATTGTAGGAACCAAAATACTAAATGTTCCAAAATGACAGTCTTGTACTTGTTTATTATAGTTTGTATTACATTCATCACTGATTACATTTTACAGAGAGAAATCCAAAGTTGAGTTGACAGAGGAATGACAAGTTTCACGCATATGATTGCAGTTTAACACAAAAATTGAGATATTCAGATGTAAAATTAAGCATTATCTTAAGATGTTTAATACTACGAGAGAATAATTATTTGTTTATCTGAAATCTTATTTATTCACATTACTCCCTTTGTTAGAATGATACTTTTTCATTTTTTTTTTTTATGTGTACTTAATATCTTCCTGGCTATAGTCAAGATAAGATTGCTTTTTAGACTTTTCTTATCAGTACTTAACTATGCTTTTTTTTTCAAAAAGGAATTTGCTTAAAACTTGGGTTAGTGATTACAAGTAGAATTTGAACACCAAATCACCGATTAATCTTTGGCAACTTTTCAGTGACTTGTAATATGTGCCTCCAATGCAAAAATGACTTGTATGTTTTCTGAATCCCTATAAATATACGAGAGGATGTTCATTCTGCACAATATAAAGTAGAAATCCGAATACCAACCAAAACTTTTGCAAATTGAGAAAATTTTTCTTTTGTTGTCCATCTTCAGCATTTCAGTTTATCTTTATAGTCAACGTTAGCTATGAAAATATTAAAAACAATTTGATGCTTGTGCATATAATATCATGCCCTGTGAGTGCATGCATTTGAATAAAAGAATAACATTATCTTGTTGTCTCTGTAAACAAACTTTAATGCATCCTTGAATATTTTACTGAAATAATCTACAAATATCATCTTCATGCAGAATACAAAACATGAATACCTTGCTTGGTGCTTATGTAAAGCGAAATAATTTATTTATATATTTAAAAAAAAAAAAAGAGAGAGGTGACAGTGATTACAGATTCTTTGAAATTAGAATAACATTATTTTTGGTTATTGCCAATAACTACTTGGAATAATTATGCTAATATCACTAGAGACTTTCTTTTAAATTTTTTTTGAATTCTTAGAGGATTTATATAAAAATCCAAAAAATCTGTAAGGTTAGCCATCTTGACGTAGCATCTTGGTTTCAATCACTTTCCCTTTGCTTCACCTATAAATATTTTCATGGCAATTATTCCAATGAGCTTTCCTCTTTGGTACCGTAACTGTATAAATTTAAGCATAGTACTAGACTGGCTACTATGTCTCATCATTTGCATGTGAAATTGCTGTCATATGGCAAAGTAAACTGAATCTTATATTGATTATTGCCAATTTTTTAGTGAAAAAATTTTGGTAGGAAAAAAATTATTTAACATTGTCAGAACTCTTTGAAAGAAAACTTAGGGGTTTTTTTGGGGGTTTTTTTTTATTTGGATAAATGAAAGCTTTCAGATTTTCTCTCAAAATATAAACACCAAATTGACAGCAATTCTTTCAATTTAGCCCAAGGTTAGCTAGATAATCTATTTAAAATTTAAAAAAATATTCTACTTTTATTTCATGATGAAGGCTAGCATTCCCCATTATTTTAGGAAAAATTTTAAGTATTTGTCTTTGTGTGTCATGTCCCTTCAGGATGTTGGTAATCATGGCTCTCTACAATTGTCTTTTTTAGCTTAGTAAATTTTGTTTTTTTGCTATCTCTCCTCAGCCCTGTTCAGCCAACCATTTACACAAGTATGTTGGGTAAGTTATGTGCTGTTTTCCTCTATCTCTATTGCCTTCAATCTGTTCTGTGGGTGTCACGTTTTCTAATCCTTCTTTTCTCATTATGTGTCCTAGAAATTTCAAGTATCTTTTCCTGATGTTAAGTATAAGTGTTTTTTGTTTCCATTTTCTCTAAAACTTCTTTGTTGATCACATGTTCAGATGATAGTATTCTCAGAATCCTTCTGTAGAACCACATTTCTGTTGCTCCAAGTTTCTTGTTCAGCATTCTCTGCATATAACAATTCAGTAAAATAGTCTTTTTTTTTTCTAATACTTTGCTTAGCTTTTGGAAATTATATTTTACTATCCCAATGCAACTTCAGATTTCGGTGTCACAGTTTCCATTAAGCTTGATTTTGGTATTTCTAATTTGTAATGTTGGGCTGTTCCTTTTGCTGACAACCATGCATTCTGTCTTCTCGCAATTCATGTTTAATTTGCACTTTATGCTTTCCTTCCTTACTATCCGTAGGAGTTTTTGTATTTTACTTTCTATGCCTGTCTCATTTACATATCTTTTGTTAAGATTGTGACCACTAATAATGAATCTTGTTAGTGATTCTATTATAACCACCTCACTGTATAAGTTGAATAAGTCTGGTGAGAAGACACATCCTTGTCTTATATATCTTACTATTGCCCTTTCTCTTTCACCCCCTGTAGCTGGTTTGTCTTCACTCTCCTCCTGCCTAATACTTCAACTCTCTTATGTAATCCCCTGCACATCAGTAGCATTAACGCCTTGCTTGGAGTAAATTGATTAAAAAAAAAAAATGTATATTTACTGAACTCATTTTGTTGCCAATATATGGATTATTCTAATATCCTTTCCAAATATACCAAAGTTACATAGCAGTTTCAACAGTTCTCTGTAACTTATCAAACACATTTTGTATTTGAATTTCTCTTTAAAAGATCAAATTCATACTTTGAGGATGTCCACTTATCCTATAAAAAAATTAGACTATTTTAAACACTGACAGTATAATTTTTGTATAGATCACTTCTTTGACTAAGATGATTCAAAGAGTAATTCTTAATGAAAAAATTGATTATAGCCCCAACACAGAAAAATTAAAAGATTGTGCATAAATTGTTAGAAATTATTTTGAAAAAATGTAAATGAACCTATAAAAACTGACAACAAAACAAATCAATGAATTTACCATTTTGACAGTGTACCATAATTCTTTAACTATTTGACTAAAAAATAATTTATCAAAATATCTGTTGATTAACTTTCAATATATTTTCATTTTCCAACAAGTTTGGCTATTTTTCATGAAAAACTTCATACATTACAGCTAAGCAATGTTTTTATATAATCTTTTAGTTACATGTTGTATAAATAAAACTGATAGTTTGAATTTCACTTTAATTGAAATTAATACAACTGGAAAAGGCATAAATTCACTTCCCCCTGTACTCAGTCCTATCATTAAACATCATCACAAAAATAACATGCTACTGACATGCCACAATGGTTGATGGAGAAAAGAATGGGTGAATAATCATAAGTACTTTTCCTGAGCAGATAATAGCAGCAACAGTTTATAAACACTTTAACCAACTTTGACAAGTGCCAATAAAAGATTTTTTTAAGCCTTCTGCAATTCATACAAGCTATTCTCTTAAAATTTTAAAGTATTTAACCTGGCAATCATAGAAAAGCAAATGTTTCCAGTATGCAATGGATTTAAAACATTGTTTATATATTGATGAATTTATTCATGTTTACTGGTGTAATTTATTCTTTTTTTCAATTATGACAAAGTTAAAAGCACTGAAATATATTCCTTTTTAAACCACAGCATTTAACATATTTTGCAGGTCATACAAATGAAAAAAAAAAGTTAATCCCAATATGAATTAATATTGAGTTTATAATGAAAATTCTCACATTTCTAGTATACTAGAAAGAATTAAAAAAAAAAGACAAAAAAAATGAATGAATTCAATGCAAATTGTCTCTAAACTTTAAATTTTATTTTTACCTCTGTTATTTTAGGATTAATTCTGTGATAGGTTATTTTTAAACAGAACCAACTTTGCATCTAATACTGAATTGTAAATTACCATTTTCAATTTCTTATAGCTAGTTTCAAAGAAGATCAAAGTTCTCATATCAATTGTATTTTATGAAAAGGAAAAAACTTTCCATTCAAAGCTTGTTAGTTGGTGTGAGAGCCTCACCATTTGTTACCAAATTAAAACTCTTGCAACAATGATTACAAAGAGGACTTCTTAATTTAATTGATGTGCTGAATAGATTCAGCTTCAACAACAACAACAAGGCTGTGAACATATCTGTAAATAGCAGCCAGAGATGAAGCAGACCAACTAAGAGTAAGTTCAGAGAGAGCGTATACTATGTGACAAATCAGGGGAAAAAAACAAAAGGTTTCTAATAAGCCTAATTTGAAAAAGTATATTTGTTATAAATTTCTATTTTATAATGATAAAACTCTACAAAGTCATTGGTAGTTATTAATACAAAGAAAAGAAGGGTATTTGGCAGAGATATATAGATGAGGCTGACTGGTTGAACTAAGAGTCACACTTAGCTTCTATGCAGCTGTTGGTTTTGTTCTTGTGCTTAGTCAACTAAGACTTTCTACAGAAGTGAGCCCTTTAAGTTTAGAAATAGATTCTGTAGCCCCTAAGTAATTTCTGTCTTTAATAACATTTTGAAATCAAAACATATGACAATAAATGCCCACTTACAAATACATTCAATCAATGTTATCAATAAGTATCAGTTCTTTTCCTATAATATAAGATAAAATGTAAACTACAAAATGAATGCTTGTCTATATTTCAGAGATGAGGCAGTATTTATACTATTCAGATTATTGTCCTCATCTTGGTTGCCATTTGTATTGTTTCAGCAGTTGTAGGCACCAGCCTTCTTCAAGTGCTAAGAATTTTCAAACTGAACACTTTATTACAAGCACTGGGGTATATCATTCTCATTCCTTGGGCGAAGCCTCTTTTAGTAGTCATGAGTTTTGTTCACCACTGCTGTAGCCTGGTATTGAACTCACAACTCTTTGGATCAAGTCACTCGAACTAACCAACATCTATATCCACTGAGCCATGTGTCCTTAAAGATATAGATGTTGGTTAGTTCCAGTGACTTGCCCCAAAGAGTTGTGAGTTCAATACCAGGCTACAACAGTGGTGAACAAATAACTTAGAGAGTCAGGTTAGAGGGAGATAACTCATGACTACCAAAAGAGGCTTCGCACAAGGAATGAAAATTATATACCCCAGTGATTGTAATAAAGGGTTTGGTTTGGAATTCCTAGCACCTAAAGAAGGCTGGAGTGTATGACGACTGAAACATCATACAGATGAGGACAATAGTCTGAATCACGTAAATGTATGTTATATGCAATAAAATATCAATTTGACTGAATTGAATTCAGAATTTAGTCTTTTACAGACTAAATCTATTTCTAAATATTAACATTTTTAAATTAGCTCACAAATACACAAGTTAACATAATGAATACCATTAATATTCTGGTAGGATTATGCTTAGGCTAATATGGTTGAAGTATTTTTACTTGTGAATATCTAGTTTGGGCAATTTACATTGAAACCATATTCAAAAGATTGTAAATGTATCAACAACATTTTCTAGAAGTTAGTTTTGTTGCTAGTGATGGTGAAGTTGGAAACAAAATTGGAACTAAATTTATTTTCTTAATTTCAAACTAGTCATCAGATTCAAGATTTTCTTGTATGACCACCTGGACATTCAGAAGTCTATATCTCATATGTGAATGCTGAAATATCAAAAATAAATCACTGATAGTTTGAATTTCACTTTAATTGAAATGTTGGTTCTTTATAAAAGCTACCATGTAGCTAGGGGTAATTCAATTGAATATATACCTCTATAACCAAGTGAAATTATTAGATATGGTTATAAGTAAACACATATTTTGCTAAACAGCTCATCTGGAAAGATTTACAAATATAATATGAACACATCTTTTCCAAAGTCAACAAGATTACTGCATTATCTCCACATCATTTTTTGGATAAAAATAAAAATTAATAGAAATGATTGTTATATAACTTATTTTTATATTAAAAAGGAAAACTGTAGTAAAATTAAACAGTAAGACAAATGCACTAATGTAGATTTTACAATGCCAAATTATAAAGCTGAAGACATTGCAATTAAAATTTAATGTAAAAATTATAAGTATTGAATTTCATCCTGTTCTGGTAGAGATCTATATTTATATAAAATATTAATCTATTCTTGGATGGAGAGAATTTGTGAAATCAAGGAAATAAAATAGTTTCTTAGATTCAATTTTAAAATTTCATAAATTTTCATATTGTTAGTTTTAAATATAAAATCCGAGAATCATACAGTCATTGAAATATTAACAAAACTGCAATTGTTGCCCCTAAATTAAGAACAGATAACCTTAAGTTTTTTTTAATCTCCTGATGTCTAAGCTATTTTAAAAATATACATTTCTACTACCAAAAATTTTCTAACACCTTTCCTACTTTAACCTTTGTTGTTGTTTTGATATTTTACCAAGATAGTAAGACTGATCTTAATTTATTAGTTGCATTTTTTGTCAACTTGCTGTCATCACATTTCTAATCTGTCATAAAAGTTGCTGTCTAAGTTCAAATGCATAAAACTAAAGCCATGTTGATGAAACTGATATCTATTGAAAGACAAGTCAACTAGGGATAATTCTTTTGCAGGTGTGCTTGGGGGTAAGAGGCTATTTGCATTTTAATATATGTAACTTAAACCTCCATGTGATAAATGTGATTGATCATTTGACCCCATCAGCAAAATTCATAGCCCTATTGTAGCTAAATTGCTCTCATGGTTTCCTTCAATACCAAAAGATTTTATATCACTTGCCAAGCGGCTTATACCAAAAACATATCCACACTTTGCTCAGACTTATAATTGTGTCTAATCCTATAGAAAGATGATTAATAATATTGTGCCTTTCACAGTTTTACATATGGATTGATTAATATAGAACTGATAATAAATACCATCTTACTTCAGAATCATTTCATAAAAGTTATCCATATTTAAGTTATAATATATTTAATAAATCAAATATTCTTTAATTCTATCTAGGCTATTATTGTAATAGATAACAATATCCGTTTATTTAGATAACCTTAATTATAAAACTTGATTTCACTCTGAAATTCCATCTCATTTAAACACATACTCATAACTTTTTATACAACAGCAAATGTTATTAGTTAATTAACAAACATTTTACAAATTTATTTCCCATCTAGTTATTATAGTTTATATAAATTGAGTGATCATTTATAATTTGAGAGAATACAGTAACTATCTAGGTTTGGGAACAAAAATAAAGACAAAGTGAATAATAAAAAAAAAAAAACTATTTCAAATATACAAAACAGGAAGCTTATTCATTTTCAGCCTTATTCCACACAATCTTTAATAAAAGGAGGATGAGGAATATATATATATATATATATATATATATATGAAAAAAAAACCTGGCATATCTACTTACAAAGATAATTTTTTTTAATCAATTCACATCAATCAAGGCAAGATTATTTGCCATTTTTCTTACAAATATATTCAGATAACCCTCAAAATAATTCTAAACAATACAAAATATACACTGTGTTATTTTGCAAACCTCAGTTGAGAACACAGATCCTAAAATAATTGCCATGACTTCAGATTGGACAATCTAATGATTGCAAAATGTATTGGCCAATGTGTTATGAGAAAAGAATCAATAAAGCTTATGATAATAGTTTGAACAAACATATGAATAAATCTTTGTTCATTTCAGTGACCACCTGCTTGGCATGATAAGCACCACCCCACCACCACAATTCATAATAGAATGACTACCTGTTTGTACTGACCAGTTTGTAGTTCTGAAGTCCTCCATGTTAAAAGTATATTTGTCAATATATCTGACGAGTTTGTAAATTTAGTTTCTCTTCTTGATGGTACTTGTTGCTGGTTGATAACTGGTATTACAGGTCACTAGGATGAGAGCGCTTTAGCTGATAGCTACTCTTGGATCACAAATGAAACAAGGAAAAAAACAAAAACATCTCCATTTTTCATAGTAAAATAATATACCTGGTAAATCTAAAATCATCTGGCATTGCCACAAATTGAATTTGAGAATAATATTTAAATTACTTTGATAAAACCCCATCAATCCTTCATTTGTGACTAGTATTATTTTTATCTTAATTTCAGTAGCTTTTGACAAATCATAGATTGTTATACAAAAATTGTGAGTAAACGGCAAAAATGGAGAATAAAGAATAAGTCTCTGGTAAGATGAAAAGTATGAAGATAAAGAAAATGGCAGTATATCATTTGTTTAAGAATAATAAAGGCTATATGACTAGATTTGAATTACTGTTAACAGCTAGGTTTTTGTAGCTTGATCTGTAAAGCAGCTGCCATAGAAATTTGGGTTCTCAAGAATAAGTGATGCAATTTGAATCTTGCTGGAAATAATTCTTTATTTCTGATCCTTGCCACTTTCAAACAATTGTAGAATGCTGATCAAATAAAATAAAAAATAGTAGCCAAGAATTAATATAAACTTAAGCTGAGAATAAAAATTTTGTTTCAATTAATTTTTGCAAGAAAGCTTTGTAATAGTGATTAAAAGTTTAAGGGCAAAAAACTAGTTTTCAAGTGAATGTGTTTAAGTTGTGATACCTGAAATATGCTCTATTCATAGTGTGACTTAGATTTTGCAATTTAATAATTTCAATTTTGATTTTTTTTTCTTGCTTTTTCTATAAAGTAGTTAATGCACTGAGAAATCAATATCTTTGGAAAAATTTAAAACAAATTAACAAAGCAAAACAGCATATTTTAATGGGTGTGATGGATAGACAGACAGATACAGTAACAGAAGTTACAGAATTTTATAGATAGATATTATATCTTCTCTGTCTGAATTTAAAAATATGCTTCTCAATTTCATAAAGGAAATCAGAAGCACATTCCAAAAGTGAGGTTGATTGTGCATTAATATACTACAGAAACAAAACACTATCTTTTAAGACCTTTACACATACAGAGGTATTTAAATTGGATCAATCATGGCAAATGTATTAATCCTTTGTAGGTAATGTAAAACTGAAACACATTTTGAATTACAACAATAATTCTTTCTTTGAGAGTGAATATTGCATGAAGAATTTTTTAGAGAATAACAATGATTTTTCTAGATACAGTTCCTACTATTTACCTCATAGTTGGGAGATGGATTCATTCCTTTCCCAATGGGATTTATTTTTTAACCTGGCTGGAATTCAAACTTGGCTCTCCAATATCTTATTCCAAAGTACTATCCATTTTACCATCCACATATCTTTCTTAGTAAGGAAACAGCTAAAATTCAGTCAGTTAAGTGTCAAACGTGATACACGCTTGGGCGATCATGTCTCAACAGAGACATGACTGACTGGGCAGAAGATTATCCCGCAGTAGGTTGCCATTCCTTTCTGTGGTAGACTGGTTGCTGACCAAGGCTATAGAACCCAATCTGTCCTGTCAGCTAAAATTACTATTACTAATTTCCTATTTTTTTTTTTTTTAAATCATTTCACCCCAAGCAAAGCATTCCACTGCCACTGTTGTGCAGGGGAAAGTGATGAGAATGAGTGGTTAGTCATAGGAAATGTCAGAAGGAGAGTGGTAGATGGATGAGGATACCAAGGATGGGGGTTGGGTAGATGGGTAGAGTGTTTGAGGGAATGGATGCAAGTTAGTGTGATAGATGTCTATTGACCCTAAATTTAAATTCCTGGAGATTGTAGCTGTCGAGGAAGCAAGTATTTGAAAGGGAATTCCACAGGCAGGAAGTGCGAAAAAAGAAGCTGTTAGAGTAGAAATTGCAGTTACATTTTATCTGTTTCACTGTAAGTATCTCTTGCAGACTCATACCTAGGGGTCAGCAGTGAACTAAGTTCATCAGAGCAGAAGCTGTGAAAGTATTTATAGAAGAGGCACAGGGAAGCCACATCACACCAGTGAGAGAGTGACTGGAGCCAGGCTGCCAAGTCTGCATCGATCACATTACAGATTCTCCATTGTATTTTGTCAAGGTCCCCGAGGAGAATAGCAGGGGCACCCAACCAGATGTGGCAGCAGTGTTCAATACACGGGCGGACGGTAGATTTATAGATGTGCAGGATGGACTCGGGCGGGAAAACTTCCGGGTCCTGCACAGAGAACCGACTTTCATAGCAGCAGATTTAGCAATGGATTTGATAGAGTCATTTCACTTGAGGTCCGCTGAGAATGTGAGGCCAAGGACGCGTAGTGTTTTACTCTCAGAGAGGCTAGCCTGTTCCATGCTAATGAGAGGTAGGAGCGATATTCCATGATGGTTAATTGATAGCAGTTTCGTTTTGGAAGCATTAAAATTTACGAGCCATTTCTTACTCCAGTCCAAGATGGATTGGAGGTCCCTCTCAAGCTCTGCAGCAAGGTTTGTTTTATCGCCCACACTGCATTTTTGATCGAGGTGAGAGTAAACTGTGGTGTCATTGGCGTACATGCCTACTTGGGATCTTATAGCATTGGGGAGATCATTAATGTAGATCAGAAAGAGTGTAGGACCTAGGATAGAGCCTTGAGGGACACCCGCGTTTGTATGATAGTTTTGGGAGGCATGTCCGTTTAATACTACCTTCAATGTACGATTAGAGAGGAATGACTGGATTAAGTCAAACAAATGTCCAGTTATACCGTAACTCCGCAGTTTGCATAGAAGGCCAGCATGCCAGACTCTGTCGAACACTTTGGAAATATCCAAGGCAACAGTTCGAGCTTCGCCATTCTTGTCGAGAGTCTGGTATATATACTCAGTGATGGTCATTAGCATATCAGCAATAGACCTGGTGAAGCGGAAACCATACTGTTTGTCCGAGAGGAGCCTGTGGGCTGTGAGATGCTGGACCACCTCGGAGTTGATAATGGCTTCAAACACTTTGCCAAAGATCGGAAGGAGGCTGATAGGGCGGTAATTAATGGGGTCCAAGGGTTCTCCAGTATTCTTAAATATAAGAATTACAGAGGAAGACTTCCAACAGGCAGGAAAGCAGGAAGCAGATAGACAGGAGTTGTAGAGTATAGAGAGGACAGAGGAGAGTTCAGAGGCACTTTTCTTCAAGACTGTGATTGGGATGCCATCTCCTCCACTCACTTTGCTGGGGTCAAGTTTAGAGATTATGTTAAAGATTAGCGAGGAGGTAATGTAGATGTTCTTCAGTTGAACTTCAGTTCTAGGTGGGAACTCAGGTGTAGGTATTCCAGACGAATCCAGTCTCAAATTGGTGGAGAATCTGTGAGCAAAGCATTCGACCTTGTCCACTGAAGAGATGAGGACCTCAAATTCATTGATTGGGGGGGGGGGGGTATTGAGGTTTTACTCTTGTTAAGCATGCTTTTACAGAGTTGCCAGTAGTCTTTGGCACCAAACCTACAGGATGTTATGTGTAGATTCATTCTGACAGCAAAAATCTTAGCTTCGTTGAGTATCTTTTTACACTTATTACGAGCTGAGGCAAAAAGGCGCCTGTTATGGTCTGACGAGTGGCTTCGATAAAGCCAGAAGAAATGATTCTGGTGGGCAATGGTGGCCAAACAAACGGGCAAGAACCAGGGAGACAAATGGGATTTAAGCTGAAATTTCCTGGCTGGGATGAAAGCATCGATGCCAGCATTAACCCAAGAGGAGACTTTGGATGCACAGTCTTCGATGGGAAGACTAAAAACGTTGTTCCAAGGGACGTCACACAGGAAGTCGCAGAATGAATCTGTCTGCTCTTTGGTAGCAGTAGGATATTCTGCTGGTCTGGGTTTCTTGGGTAGAGTGGAAGTGGAAGGAGATGTTAACGGAAACTACAGCATGGTCAAAGTTTCCGAGAGGGCAGAGCTGCTTGGCAGTGCAAGAGTCTGGGATAGAATTGAAGCAGAGGTCTAGTAGTGAGTCCCTTCCATTAGGGTTATTGGAGAAATGTGTCTGGAAATCCACCACTTGCATAAGAGATTGGGTAATTGAAAAATTCATGGTGTGGACACCAGCAAGGTCGGTGGCAGAGTTTTCCAGCCACTTGGTGTGGTGTGCGTTAAAGTCACCAAATATATATATATGGGCAGATGGACAAGAAGAAATGGCCTTGTCGATATTGTTAGAGATGCTATCAAGTACCGAACAGTCAAAGAAGGAGGGAGGAGTAGTAAAGAAAGAAGAGATAGCTAACTGAGCTTAGAAGTGAGAGACAGAAGCACATGAAAGAATGATCCAGGGATTCAAGAGATGTCACCCTAGCTAGAGGGAGGTGTTTGCTGACATAAATACCAAGCCCATGCATATGGACATTGGAGTCCTTCCTGAAGAGGGGAAGGTAACCAGAAACATAAAACTCAGAAGAGGGGATAGAATGGTTCAAGGTTAGTTTCACATAGAGCTAAGATATCAGGTGAGTTAGTTTGAAGGAATGATTCTACACTGTAAAAGTTAGTGTGGATACCTCATATGTTTGCAAAAGAGAAGCAGACAGGTTTGAGCATTTTCTGACTAGCTGGTTTAGTTTTATTTAGAGAATTTATTTTAAGTTAATCATAGATAAATTTATACAACATGTGTTTATTTAAATTTGTGACATTTGTTATTAAAAGCCAATGGTAATTTATGTTTCAAATTACAGCAGCCTAAAAACTTTGTTCATAATATTTATTTCCAGCAGTAGATATTAATAAAAAGAAAAATAAAGAATAATGTTTTTATTAAGTAGCTCCAAAGAATAGTGATACTTAAGTTTTCAAATGCATTTCTAAAAATGAAAAATCTTTCTTGAAGCTTTTATTTTAGTTTTAATTTCAAGCTAATAAATTAAATTTAATATTTCCTAATGAGCAAAATACTTTGCTGTATCTCAAACTGAATTTGAATCAATTAGAATTGTTTTTTTATTATCAGTTAAAAACTGAAATCAGCCATATTGACAAATTTGTTAATATAATTTTCTTTATCAAAAAATCTTACAAAAATGAAATATACTTTTCTGAAACTTTAATTGAAGAAGATTAGCTGATTTAAAATTTAACACATCACTCAAGTGGCACCATCTATATGATTTTTGTGAAGTACTAACCTTCAAATGGCATATGACAAAATTTGGGCTCAATCGGATTATTAGTTTACAAATTAGTTATTTAAGTGAAGCTACTGTTGCAAATTTTCAGAACAATGGAAAAATCTGAATTTCATGTACTGATAAAGAATTGCTTTCTCATGGGGAAAAATACTGTTCAAGCAGAGTAATGGCGTGATAAGTGTTATTTGGACTCCATTCTGTTGAAAACAACTGTTAAGAGAAGGTATGCTAACTTTTAACAGTTGTACAGATACAAATGATGCTGAACACTCAGGTCACCCAAAATTGGCAGTTGTCCCTGAAAATACCAAAACATCCATAAACTCATTTTGGCCAATCATAAATAGAAGTTGCATGAGATAGCAGAGGAGTTGAACATATCAGTAAGCAGTCTATTCACCATTTTGCATGAACATTTGTCAACGAGAAAGCTGTGTTCAAAGTG
Organism: Ascarosepion bandense; assembly: GCA_037127315.1. Taxonomy (NCBI): domain Eukaryota; kingdom Metazoa; phylum Mollusca; class Cephalopoda; order Sepiida; family Sepiidae; genus Ascarosepion; species Ascarosepion bandense. Next base: position 1,566,333 of record JBBBDQ010001092.1, read on the forward strand.
GGTGCCACGTTTGCTCACGGTCGATCAAAAACAACAACACATCGATGATTCAGAGGGTTGTTTGCATCTGTTTCAATGCAACAAGTTGCTTTTGCAAAAATATGTGACAATGGATGAAACATGGATCCACCACTTCACTCCAGAGTCAAATTGGCAGTTAGCTGAGTGGACAGCAGCAGGTGAATGCCATCAAAAGCAACCAAAGACACAAACATCAGAAGGCAAGGTTTTGTTCTTCATATTTTGAGATGGGTAAGGTATTTTTGTTCGATTATCTTAAGAAAAGAAGAACCATCAATAGCAAATATTATATTGCATTATTGATGCATTTAAAGGAGGAAATCGCCAAGAAATGGCCACAAATTAAGAAAAAAGTGATCTTTAACCAAAACAAGGCACCGTGTCACAAGTCGATCACAACAATAGCAAAACTACATGAATTGTACTTTGAATTGCTTCTGCATCCACCCTATTCTCTCAGCAACTACTGGCTGTTTGCAGACCTCAAAAGAATACTCCAGGAAAAGAGATTTGGCTCCAATGAAGAAGTGATATTAAAAACTGAGGCTAAAGACAAATCATTCTTTTAAAAAAAAGGCATTGAATTGTTAGAGAAGCATTGAAATCAGTGTACCACCCTATAAGGAAACTATGTTGATGTATAAAGTCAAATTTTGCCTAAAGGTTGTTTTATTAGTTAGGCCCAGGACTTATTGAGTGATGTAGTAATTAAACTGATTTGAAATAAATATTGGTTAATTTTGGTTTAAAATATCACAAAAAAGTATTTTTTAACATGGAGGTGGGCTTTTTTATGAGGTGTTAACTTGTTTGGAAATATTTTTCTCAGGTGGGGGACTGTACTTGATGAATATAATAAGAATGCCTTTTTCTCTTTTAAAACTTCATTTCAACCCAAGCAAGGCAATAAAGCCACTAAAACACAAGAGGGTTATTGTTTATAGATACTATTGGAAAAAAAACACTGTCAAGGAGAGAGAACAATAAGAGAACAAGAGTTAAGTCAGAAGATAGCAATTGACATTGCATTTAAATTTTTGAGAATCAAAGATAACTGGGAAGCTGGAAGAGAGTTCCAAAATAGTGAGAAGTGCTGTAAGAATTTCTCCTTCTTTGTGTTTGAGACATCTCTCTATCCACACATGGTTTAATGTTGCTGAGTCAAAATCTTTTTTCTCTTTGCCATGGGACAAAAATTTCTCCTCGTTTGTAACACCTAGAATTCACTTATGCAAAACAGTGATCATGTGAAAAAGCGAAATCTCGTTGTCAGCCAGCACATAAAATAAAAGAAAAAAAAGAAAACAAGATTCTCTCTAGCAAGTAGTCCATTCTGGTTTCAATCCCAGGTCTTTCTTCAAAAAACGACACACAGCACAACCATTACTCTATTTCTTTGTACATTTGTATCATGGCTGTTACATTCTCCCGATCTTCTGATCACACATCATACAGGGCAGGAGTAGCCTTTTGGTCAAAGAGTGCTCCTTCATAGTGGAACATGCATCTCAGTTTCCACCTCCAAATTGTCCAATTAGTTTGCGGTTATATTTCTGAGGGGACCACTGGCACCACCTGTTAATAGTTCACTGCTGGATGACTCATCACTTTCCTTGATCGTCGAATGGTCCGCCTCCAAAGCGGGGTGGACATCGCACCCATGACTTGGGATTCCATTGACAAGGACAGATTGCTGACTGACCACTCCAGTCATTCAATCGTGCTTGAATCTAGTGGTACACCAATTGTCTGGCAGTTTCACCCAGATGGGATCTCCTACAGCATATGACCTGCCCACCATCTCTTCATCAGGTGACTGAACAACATCAATCCCTTTTACCTGAGCCTAGTATGTGTAGATGACATTCACATGTGCAGTTGCTGGGGACACACCATCCATTGGTATAAAACTGTATCAGTACGTTACTTCTGCAATGGAGCAATTCTTCCTGGCAGCAATCTTCTTAATGGTGCAGTGGCTTCTTTCCATGATGCCATTGCCTGATGGCACATATGCACATCATAGCCGCAGTCAGTCCGTGCTTTACACGAAAACTGTGTGACCTGCTGGCTGCAAAAGCGGCATCGTTGTTGGCCAACATCTCATCTGGTGTGCCCTGTTCATAAAAGACAGACGATAGTTGTCGAATAATGCTTTCCAAGTCTTGCCTTGCAAGTGGTAACCAAGCCTCAAACCAGGTAGAACCACAGTCGATGGGGTAAGAAAGTGATTGCTATTATAATGGGTGATATCCATTCCCACCCTTTACTTCCAGTCATCCCTTTCACCACAAGGCTGGTGCTGGGTCAATAGACTGGCACACCTCACTGGGATTGATAACTTGTTCAACCTCCAGTTTGGCTACTGCTGGGTCGACATGTCTCGTGAAATATAGTGTCCTCTTGATGCCTGGATATCCGCTCTGTGTATTGTGCATAAATGTTTTATATCTGCTGCTGGCTCATTGCGTTCACTGTAGCTGTGCATGTTTGACCAACAGGCTTGGCACCCACCTTTATGGCATCGTACCACTTTCGAAGTACATGTGTCAGCAAGGTTTCAGTATGATGCAATCAATGTTATGCTGACTACCAGGTCATACTCAGAGACTAGATGCTTTAGGATGTCTAACCTTCCCTTTATGAGCATCTCGCTTGCTGCCTTGGTATGTATTCTTGCTTTCTCAGTCAGTGTGTCAGACACCCAGTGATAGACGCAAAGGGAGTCGGGATGCAAGTGCAACTTCTTGGCTTACCACTGTAATGCTAGGTTAAAGCCCTTAGCCACAGCATCTAACTCAGCCAAGTTGACGTGCTGGGCGTTGTTTGCAGGCTGCAACCAACATGTATCTTCCAACACAGCTCCATCTTTCTCCAACAAGACTCCCAATGCTAATGGATTGGCGTTGACTCATACATTTATCTCTTCCTCGTTGATAGATCTCTCTTCTCAGGCTGGATCCTCACGTGTTGCTCTCGCCAAACTTTCTGCGATCATTTGGGTGAGGAGGGTATCACTGGTTTCATCATCCCAACCAGTGGTTATCACATTTGCTCTGAGTTTTATTGTACACACTGCTACATGAAGCCAGCAACACACTGGCAGGTGCCCCCACAAGACGGTCTGCCTTGTGAGGACTTCAGGAATGCCCAGTATCACACTTCTCCATCTCCATTGCAGTGTGCCATCCTCCCTACTGACATCCAGGCCCAGCACACATGCTCTGTCTCCAAGCCACTCCGGCTTCTTGCGTTTTAAAATTTTAAAAATTCATTTGGTCAACAAAAAAAATGTGAAAACTTTTCCCCATAATTTTGAAACAAAAATATTTTTTAAAAAGTGTTTTTTCAAACAAAAACAAAATATGTAAAAAGAAAAAGGTAAATTTTCATTTTAGGATCTGAAGGCTAATATCCCTTCAAATTTTTCCAAAATAGTCTTATTTCCGTGCAAATGTATATGCTGAACTCAAATCAGCAATTAGATATTGAAGAAACCAACCTTTTTTTGATGTTAACAACCTGAAAAAAATCAGACTTCTCACTCTTTTTGTCAGCCATTACCGGCTTAGTGAGAGCCATTCGCTGCAGAATGATTTTAGGCATAGGAAGAAAATTTGGGCCTATTTACTTCCATTACAGAAAAGTCCTTGCAGAAATTAGTACTCGATTTTTTTCGGTACTTAATTTCAGAAGAAAGTTATTGACATTGAAACAAGTGAAAAAAATAAGAGTTATTTGCATGTATAAAAACTTATTTGCGTGTGTTTGTGTATATAAGGAATATTAGCCTTCGGGTTCTTAAACAAAAATTTACCATGTCTACATTTTTAAATATTCTTCGAATTACCAAGATTTAAAAAAAATTTCTAACTAATTTCATTCATAGGTGAATAAGTTCTGAATGTTCCATTAAAATCCAGTAATCATCTGATTCATGCAAGAATTTTCAAATCAGTGAGTTTTGTATCACAAAAAGATGCTAAAGTTTCCCATACTCATTTATGATACAACATAAACAGGATAAAAAAAAATATAAATAAATAAATTCTTTGATCTTTCCTCCTAATAAAAATTTTGATGATAAAACTTTGTTTTTATTGAATTTTGGACATTTTTTTTATCATGTATGATCATTTTTTAGTGAATTTTTGGTATCTAGTTATAACATTTCTATTAGATTTCTATTAGATCCACTGGATATCAGCTCGGAACAAGAAATCGGGGAGCTGAGTTCAAATTCCAGCTGAATTCATTGCATTCACTTACACGCAAATACCCTTGGGAAAGGTATTAATCCATCTCTTCCTTCCAGTTATGGATTAAATAACAGGACAGATTGGGTTCTATAGCCTTGGCTGGCAACCAGTCTACCGCAGAAAGCAATGGCAACCTATGCGGAATAATCTTCTGCCCAGTCAGTCACATCTCTTTCGAGACATGATCGCCCAAGTGTGTTTCACGTATGGCACTGATTAGATTTTAGAATATAAAAAATATTGTATCAGTATTTTTCAAAACATTTCCCAAAATTCAACTGAAATGATTTATAAATTAAATCACAAAAGCAAATGGATTTTAATTTTTCATTTAAAAGAAAAACTGCAGAGATTTTCAGAGGTTTTCTTACTAAAATCACCACACATTTTCAAATAACAACCACAAAGAAAAAGAGTAAATGCTACAGTTACTTTAATGCACAATGTCTTAGCTGTTGATCACACTTTAGTAGACATATTACTACCTGCTTACATTTCAGATTTGCCTTTTTTCTCCTGATCTACCCAGCCACCCTGAATGGAAAGTGGAGGACAGGAGGGTAAACACTGATGAGAGTAGTGGGTGTAGGGAGAGCTTTTGATAAATGTTGGCCTTGTCCAGTTATGTGGGGAATGTGTTTGATAACAGTCAAGCAAGTCTGAGTCACTCAGCTAGAGAGACAGAAAAAAGAGGATAGCAAGAAGACCATAGCAGGTGGGGCTACCCACGACCCTACAGTGAAATAATATAGGCTGTCCAAAAGAAACAAGTTAGGTAAGGTGACTGTATAATCGCTGCGTACTTCTAGAGATAGTGATAAATAACAGTCAACTGAAATTCAGATAATGAATAATAGTCCTCTATTCATGATGAATATTGACACTACTTTTAATAATGTCACTTTTTTTGTGTAGCAAAACTATTACCACAATAATTTGTGAAAAGTAAGAGAATTAAAAGTGATAAAGTCTATCAGAAGAGAGCCCATGGCAATTATGGGAAAATCAAGTTTATAGGCATTTTGTCAATAGAATACCAAAAGTTACAAATACATAAGTAAAATAGTTAAATAATTAGATTTGTAGAAAAATTATGACCAAAGCAAGACACACACACACACACATATACAGTAACTTAACTTACCCTCACTACATTTGTTCCTTCAGCTGCTGAAACAAAATAAAAAGGCATCTTGTGTTTTTGTGGGAAGTTAAAGCTTTTCTTTGTCATTGAGATATCAGCTGTAAGAAAGAAAGAAAGAATAAATATTAACATATTAGAGAGAAAAAATTTTTTGGTTTCAAAAGGTTTTGATCATTTATTAGGGTGTGTTTCTATAATGAATATTTTAAAAAGTTCTTACTAATAATATATTGTGGTGTCTTTATTTTCATGAGAAAGTGGCTACTTGGATTATTTAAAGTGGAACAAGTTTACTTTTAAGAAAGTCTAGAAATTATCCACAATCTTTTAGAATCCATGGGACAATAGCCTTGTACGTTAAAACATTGGATTGTGAGTTCAATCCCTGATTCAGGTAGCACAAACTCAATGGAAACTGGACAAACAATAACTGGGCAGTACTAAATAAGAACAATCCCCCCCCCCACACACACAGGTCAGATAAAACATCCACTTCGAGATTCCCTAAGGGTTACCTGGATTGATAAGCACCAGAACATTGATTAGTACAATGAAAAAAATGCTATGCTAATAACAAAGATGAGAATATTAGTTTGAATGTAAATCTTTAATGGTTTTAATATTTGCTTGAAGATAAATATGAGATAAGAGCCTAAAATTCCCCAGAAAGTAAAAAAATAAATTAGAACATTCGAGGAAGGGTGAAATTAAAAAATAAACTGATGTTTTTATACAGTAGAAAATGGTTAAATTTTTCTTGGTTTGAAATTTTGGTAGCTAGATGAAAGATTGTTTCTCTCCAGGTACCATATTAATTGAGCATTTACCATTCTCTCTATTGTCTTGGAAATGCAACTTGTTAGTGCAATGGATTGGTAGTTTGTTGGGTTGGAATGATCTTTATCAGGTTTAGGAATTGGAATTATGACAGACACAAGCCACAATTTTTTGAAATTTGTTTGAACACCATATAACATTGAAGATCTGAAGAAGTATTAAGAGATTTTTCTAGCATTTGTTCTAAAAATTAGTAATGAATTCTATCTGGACTGGTTGCAGAATTTTTATTTTATTTTATGGAGTCTTTTAGTTTTGTCATAATAAAGAGAATGTTGTATTGTTTGAAGTGAATGTAATTTTCTCTTGTTTCATAATGTTTTTATATTTTTGAAATTTAGAAGTGTAGTGATTTGTTGAAGAGATGTAAAATTCTGTCATTATTAGATTAGCTATTCCTGTTTTTTTCCCCAGTGGAATTATTTCCATTTGTTTTGGTTAAGTCGACTGTTGCAATTAATGATGTTTTTCCATTAATTTTCCTCATTATTTCCCATGTTTTATTTATTGGAATATTTTGTTTAGTCAGGAGATATATTTTTGCCAAGATTTTATTTTTTTTTCTTTTGGATTTTTTTTAATTATATAACATGCTTTTGTTTGAGTTTGTTTGTAGTTTTGTATAATTGTAGTTTTTCATGGGGTATTGATTTTTTTTTTAACCAATACTATATTACCTCCACTTGGCTTATTCTCTGTTGTTGATACATTTATTTTGTGATAAGTTTCATATCCTTTAAATGAGAGGTTGTCAGTTTTTTTTTTTTTTTTTTTTTAGAAAAGTCTCCTGCATGCAAACTATATTTCAATTGAAATCTGTAAGAAATTGTTTTATTTCCTCATAGCTTGGTTTAACACCTGTACAGTTCCATTGTATGTGGTAATTATTTTTATTTTAGTGAATAAATCTTAAAGATGACCATGTTTTTGGTTATCAATTTTCATATATTCCATACTTCTATACTGTTTGTTTTTCTTGTTTTTGAACTGGTCCTTTGCAAAGTATTTGTTGTATGTTCTTGATTATTTGGGTTCTTTTCATTTTTTTTTCTTTTTATTATCTTTATATGGGTTGTCATCCTGTTTATTTGCTTTTAATTCTGTTTCTTCTGCTTTTGGGGATTTGATTTTATTTTGTATTGAGATTTAATTTGTTTTTGTTCTGTCAGCAGTTTTCTGTTTGTGGAATTTTTCATTTGAGAAATTTTGAATTTTGGATTATTGAGTGATTGTTATCAGGGAATTTTATGTTGAATTAACATTGTTTGTGGATAGTTTTGGTCCAGTTTTATGGATTTCATATTGATTTTGATGTTTTGAATATGTTAATTCTTGAATTAAGAATGTTCTTGTTTTTTCATGTAATTTGTTTGATATTAGATTTTCATAGGTATAGCTTGATGTTACTTGGGTAATTTCTGCAAATGATGGTGTATTGGAGTTTGTTTCAATGCTTTTCCTTGCTTCTGTGTAGGTAATGTTTTCTTGGGGGGAGGGGGATAATTTTAAATATATCTTTTTCTTTTTTCCAGGTTTGGCAGATCCCTGGAAGTTGCCCTATGATTTTGTTTATAATTAGGGCCTTTGGTTTCATTTGGGCATATGATCTTCATATGGTTATGACCATTCTCCCTACCTTTTCCACATACCAACTTCCTTGTACATTGATTCTTACCATGTCTATATCTTTGGCAGTTGAAGCATCTTAATGGGTTTGCATTATGTGTTCCTATTTTGGAAATTGTATTTTTATTTTTGTGGTGCATCAAAAGTAATGATATAAATTTTGGTATCTATATTTCTATCATTTTATTTTAATAGATATTCTTTTTATATCTATAATGTTTTGTTTTTGATAAAAATTGTTTTTAATTTCATCCAGTGTACACAGTGAAAGTTTAGTGCTTCTCACTAAACCTTTGGAAAAATTTGAAAACTGGGGTTGGTTGACCCTTACCTTTATATCATGAAACTTGGTCATTCTTAGTAGAGTTTCAGTGTCTTGTTTTCCTTTGACTTTTATCAGTAACTTATTACTTTTGGCAGGGCTTTCTAAACTGTTTTTGGAGTTATCTGAGATGTTAGGATTTTTTTTTATTACAAAAGGTGACAACTTCATTATTAGTTTGTCTTCTATTAGTTCTATTACTAGGAATTTCAAAACTTTTTTCTTTGATTTTCTGTGTCCCTTTCTGTATCTATATCAATGTGTAGTCTTGTATCTTTTTTTTTGGTTGGGGGGGTGCACTCATATTTCATTATTATTCATCAGCCATGCTCCCTACCCACCTTGGAGCCCCATATGGGGAAGACAATGCAGGGAAAAATCCCATTCGCTTCTTTCTTCTAGAGTAACATGACTGGTATACTCAAATGTAGTGAGGATTCCAAGTACCTCTTATATTCAGGATCATCTACTCAAGTATGGGTTTTCCTCAGAAGTTGAAACAGCCATGTCAGATTCCTTTGTTCCCACTCTGATTGACCTTACAGCCACTGCTTACTAAGTCAGTTTAATGTAAGTGCATTTTGTCTGTTTTGTTAGTGCAGTTTAGGGCTTGATGAGACCAGCTGGTTGATTGAATTGGAGCCTCTCTAAACATCAGTCTAGCACAATTAGGAGCCAAAGTGGTGTGTTGAAGTTTAGAAGTATATGTATATTCCAACTCCTAAAATCCTTAACCACCAAGATCCTGTCCTCAAGCATCACAGGTCACTATCCATGGCAAACAAATGCTCTTTCCTTGGGGGACTTTTACCTCCTAAAAAGGTGCAGTCAGCTTATTTTGAAACCCCACCAACAGAGCAGTATTTTGTTTTGAAGTAACAATATTGCAGAAATAATTTTTCAAACCAGTCAATGTCAAGACTTATGGTATTTTTGAAAAATTACTGAAGAGAATTTCTTTTAATAAAAAGATAATATTCTGACATAGCATCTTATTAGAAATGTATTCTTTTTATATTAACAAACAAATTGCAGACAAGGTGCCCAAAAGATCAAATAAAATACAGAAAAATATTATATTTAACACAATGTCAATTTTGTGCTTAGAGTTATTTCTAGAGTTGTTACAGTTAAAATTGATGTAATCAAAGGACAAAAACTAAATTTAAGACTAAATACTAAACAATGATCAAACAGTTCATTGTATACAGGTGCTTCATTGACAGATAGGAAACAAAGAAAGGAATGATAAAAATACCATAATTTATTCAAAAGAATTCAACTTGTGTCTGATAAAAATGAATAATGTATTCTTCAGCAAAGATATTTATATCCCATTCTTTATATGTCTACAAATAAAGTAGATTTGTCAAAACTTTTCAGCACTTTTAGTGTCACTTTAACAAGAAATATTTTAGAATGTTAAAAAATTTTTTATTGGTAACAATAAATAAAACATGAATCATGATAGGTCTTATTTAGAAATATATCAGGAATCTAAAATCTAGATTTTTTAAAAAATGTTTTTATCTGAACACACATGCTATTACTGAAATATATTTGACCCATTATTTAGTTTCAAGATCAAAAGAACTAGCAATTTTATATATGACATGAATATATTGTCTCTATGATTAACCTACCCTGATCTTTCTATGAAGAACTGACTCAGAATTTTTTTATAAACTCATTGCTTTATTTGTGTAATTGGAAAGAATAAAGGGATTGGAATCTGATACTATATGAGTGGTTGGTATAAAAAAAAAAATGTAATAACAATTCTCCAGTATGATTTCAATTTATAAATGGATGCTGGTACTAGAGATAATTTTTGAAGATGTTCTTATTGCATTATTAATGCATAGCTTGGAGATTTTAAATTATTATCTAGATTGCTTCAGAATTTCCTGTAAATGTTATGGCACATCTCAAAGTAATTGCTATTTCTAACTAGGTAGGTATGTGAAAATTATATATATATATTTAGGTACCTCCACTTTTTCGGCAAAAATTTTCGATACCTAATTTTAAAATGAAAATTTTAAAATAAAAAAACACTCTTAAAGATTTCATTTTAAATTTAAATAAAAGCTTAATGATTAAATTTATTATTTCCATTAATTAAAAAATTCTGGTGTATTTCATATAGAAATTATTAAATTTGAATATCACATTTAATTTCAATTTCTTAAAATTTTCTTAAAAGTGGCCATTTTCTTAAAATTAAAAAATTTGTAAACAAACAAATCATCGATTTTTAAAAATATTTCAAAAGATTTCTGACACTTTATTTTAGTAAAATTTGAAAATTGAAAGTTTAATTTATCTGATTTAAAACAAATATTACCTATTTATAGCATAAAAAAGTAATATACAATGAATTATTAACGATTGATCGTGTTTATCAGATCAAATGTTTGATGAAGTGTTGACAGACATAGTGTTAACAGCTGCTACGGATGACCAGAAATGACAAATGTTCATAGACATCTATAATTAACAAAAATTAAAAATAACAAACAAAAATATCAAATGAACCCAGAACAAGAGCCTTAGCCAGTAAGCACAAAAGTCAACCATCGCATTGAAGACATTGACAAAAGCTATCAAATGAACCCAGAACAAGAGCTTTAGCCAGTAAGCACCAAAATCTACCATCGCATTGAAGACTTTGAGATAAGCTATCAAAAGGGGTCTTCTTGACAAAAAGGTTTGTGTTTAAAGGGAGCTTTGACTGAAAAATGTTTGAACAACACAGGTCTGCAATAAATATCCCATTCAATATCATAGATTCACTTGATTGCTGTCTCCTTTCCACAAATTAGTTATGTCTCCATTTGGTCGACACACTGTAAATCTTTGTTTCCAGTGCGGGTATAATGTGGCAGCATTTTGGTCGGATGTCACAAATAGAGTCATTTTTTAATGTGGAAGTATGATGCAACTGAGGTGACCAGGGAATCTAGATACTTGAAAACATTCTCGATCGGAGACTGAAGGATATAGGTGATCATGGCTTTTCACGTCTCCCTATCCCTGGTGGCTCTTAGCACACCTTCTGTTGCACCATGCAACCCTTGTTCCATCATCCACCTGATTAGGTCCTTCAAATATGTTATCCGTTATTTCCCTGTCTCTTTTTTCTTCTATCTGGCCTGTTAGTATCAGGTTCTCTAAGCCCTCATTCCTCATTGCATGTCCCACGAACTTCAGCTGTCTCTTCCTGATGCTCAGTATTAATTTCCTTTTTGTTTCCATCATATCTAAGACCCCATCATTGCTCACATTCTCGATTCATGATATTCACAGCATCCTTCTGTAGAACCACATTTCAGTTGCTTCAAGTTTTTCCTTTATCTTTGATTATATTGTCCAGCATTCACTGCTATATTGAAGAACTGACAACACATAGCAATCCAGTACTCTCTTCTTCGTTTCTCGCAAAATTGTCCTGTTTCTTAATGCTTTACTCAAATTTTGGAATGCTTCCTTCGCCATGCCAATTTGTCTTCAGATCTCTGTGTTGCACTTTCTGTCTTCTGTTATAACACTTCCCAGGTATTTACATTTTTGTATCTGCTTGATTCTAGTATCCCTGACCTGTATTTGGCATTTTGGGCTGCTCATTTTACTGATGACTATGCATTCGGTTTTCTTGCAGTTTATTTGTAATCCTTTTGTGTCACTCTTCAGCTACCTTCTGTAGGAGGTCTTGTGGTTTCCTTTCTGTGTCTGCTATTAGCACTGTATCATCTGCGTACCTTAGGTTGTTTAAATTGCGCCCTCCAATGACGAACCCAAGCATAACTTCTAGGGTGCTGAAAATATTCTCGCTGTACAAGTTGAACAAATCCGGTGAAAAGACACATCCTTGTCTTACGCCCTTTCTATTTTTGTATATCTGCTGAATTCGTTACCTGTCCGTATACAAGCTATTTGCTGCAAGTAAAGGTTCTTGATTATTCTTATGTCTTTCATAAATATGTCAAGGCTGCCAAGCATCTCCATCAATTCTTTGTGGCGTATTTTGTCAAACACCTTTGCATAATGAATAAAACATAGGTACAAGTCTTTCTTCATTTGTATTGCCCTTTCGGAGAGCATCCTAATCATAAATATGGCATTCCTGTTCCAATGTCTTTGACAAAACCGCACTCTTTCTGTCCTATCTCTGACCTGATTCTTCTTATTGCTCTGTTCATCAGAATTCTAACGATCAGGTTTGTTATATGGCTCATTAAACTGATGGTTCTGTGGAGTTCTCACTCGTTTGCTCCTGGCTTCTTAGGTAGTGCTATGAAGATAGACTAGCTGATGTCATCTGGTATTACACCACTATTGTAAATTTCATTTTTTTATTTCTGTAATTTTTTCTATACCAAATTCTTCCAGGGCTATCAGGAGCTCTATGACTATGCCGTCTGGTCCAGCTTTGTTTCTATTCAGTTTGCCTATTGCAGATTCCACTTCACACTTTAATATTTCCGGTCCATCCTCATCTTTGTGTTTTATCGGTTGCTCTCTCTTGTGGAAAAGATCTTTTATATATTTTCCCATCGTTGGAGTATTTTTTCTTTCTCCAAAATGATTGTTCCATCCTTGGATTTAATAAATCCTGTTGAAGAGAAGGTTTTTTGTCCTGTCAGTTCTTTTATTTCTTTATGCATGTCTACTTTATTATTCCTGCTCAATCTCTCTACTTCTGCACACTTGTCATTAAGTCATTCCTCTTTCGCCTGTTTGCATTTTATTTTTATTTTCTTGTTTAGTTCCCTGTACTCCATCCCATGTCTTGATATAATTTTCTGCCACCTTTGCATCGTGTCCAGAATCTCTTCAGTCATCCAATCGTTTTTTTTTCTGCGCCTATTTTCCTTTGGGGCAATGTTGTTTGCTGATGTCACTATTGCTTCCTTTAGCGCGTCCCATTTCGTGTGTCCTTTTCCAATTTTTTCTTCGTATTTGATTTTCACGCAGTTAGTCGTCTGTTGAACAGGTGAAGAGGCTCATCCCTTGTTTCCTGTTTAGGATGTGGTTTCCGGTTTTTCTCTTTTCCAATCTTTTCACTCTTACGTAGCCCCCTGCGCATCAGTGGCGTTTTTGCCTTGCTTGGGGTGATATGTTAAAAAAAAAAAAAAAAAAAAAAGCCCAAAACTTAACACCTTGATTTGGAATTTTTTAATAAATAAATTACTATTTAATCAGTAATCATTAATAAACTTTAACATTAAGTAAAATAAAAAACTAGTTTTCTATTTCGAAAAAAAAAAAATGATCACAGTTGAAAAGAAAAGTAGAACTATTCAACAAAAAAATTAATAGAAAATAAAAAACCTAGGCTAATTTCAAATAAGCAGGAAATAAAGTTTAAAAATAATTCCAATTAATTAAACATAATTTTCAAAATTAATTTAAATGTTTCTTTTTTATCGCAATTAAAATAACTGTCAGTGTCATATGTTACATAATTAGAAGAAAGGGACAAAACTCTTAGATCACGTGACATTTTACGTAATAATTGCATTTATAGTGTACCATACATGAAAATAAGGAACCCCAAAAATACAAAAAAAAATTATTTAAAAAATCTTTGAGCCCCCCTAACAAATAATAATCTTTGCAATTTTGGATTCGTAATTTTTTTTTTCACTTAATTATTATATAATCTCCGTGGAACAAACAAATACAGAAAGTTACACGATTTTAAACTATTAAAATTTTTTTTAATTATTATAATTAAAATTTTAAAAAATTGATAAAAAATTCTTGTAAAAATTCATTATTTATCAAATTTTTAAAATTTTTTCAGACAATAATGTCCTTAATATTATTTATTTACAAAAGCAATTAGGAGCTTTTTAATTAAGTAATAATGTCATAATTTTATTGGATTTATTATTTTTCAATTCAGAGCAAATTTGAAGTTCTTTGAGCCCCAATTTTTCAATCACCGACTTTTTTTTTTTCTATCTCCAAAGACTCCTACTTCTAACAAAAAAAAAATAAAAAATTCACGGTACAAAAAAGGTTTGTGCGAAATTTCATGAAATTAAGTAAGTTGGGGGTAACACATTTGAAAAAAAAATTTTCCTACCAATATTTAAAACAAAAAAGAAAATTAAAAATAATTTCATTCATTTCTGAATAAGTCCTGCAAATTTCATTAAAATCGGACAATTATTTCATTTTTACAAGAATTTCCAAATTAATGTGTTTTCTACGGAAAAAACGCGCCAAAAAAAAAACAATGTTAATTTTTGGAGTAGTCGATGACGTAAAACAAAAGATTTTAACCAAAATTTCGAACGTGTTAGAAGGATTAAAAAAAATTTCAAAAAATAATTAAAAAATAATTTGGTTATTCATCTTAATAATAAGATAAAGATTTTGACGATAAAACTTTATTTTCATTAAGTTTGTGGTGTTTTGCATTACACTATGCTGTTTTTCCCGTGAAAAGTGGAGGTACCTAAATTCAATTTGGGAAGAAATTATTTTAAAGTATCATTCTTGTTTTCACTAATATGTCAACCTTGCAATGTACACAGAGTGCTTTAAAGTTCTCAGATATATCCACTTCCCAAAATTTTACCAGATAACCAAACATCCTTTCTTGCTTGTGCTGAGAACTTTTCGGCACTAACTTGTAATCTTCAAAATAATATAAAGGAATCAATTCACATTCGATTAATGCATTTTTGATTCGTGTTCTGAAATTTAATTACCATTTAATTAAAGATTTTATAAAGTTTAAAAATGGAAACTGTTTATCAATTTTGTTTATATTTGTTTAATGCATTTTCAATTAGTGCACATCTTTTAATGTACACATTAACTGCACTAATTAAGGGATTCCAGTATTGTTTACAATTTTGTAAGAGTTTTTTCTACTATCAAAAATATCTATTTATTCCTTATACTCTTTAAGTGACATCTTTCAAGAATCCCTTAACTTTATATTTTCCATCAGTTTTTCCCTAAATTCTCAATAATAAGTAATAAACATTATTTACACTATTGTCCTCATGTTTGTTGTTTTTATCACAATGATTTGGCTGTTGTGCCCTCTGGTCTTCCTTAGGTGTATATTAATCTGGGTAACCTACAAGGAATTCCAAACTGAACCCTTTATTTAATCTATACTTGTGGAAGGCTGGAGGGTACAACAGCTAAAACGTTATGATAAAAACAACAAAGATGAGGACAATAGTCTGAAAGTAAATGAATAATGATAATTCCTCATCCCAGAAATTCAGACAAAAAAAGTGATAAGCAATGAAAAAACTTCATTGAAGAAATACTCATAAAAAGATTGTAAAACTGTTAAGCAAGTTTTTTCTGTCTGTAGTTAGGGATTTGATTAAGGTGTTAAGTTAGACACACTTGTCTATTTAATGTTCAGGCATCTGTATAAAAAAAAAAGATAAAATATAAATAAAAAAATTAAGTATCTAACATAAGAATTCTCACCACCTAATTTCATAACATTTTCTGAGCAATTTTTCATGGTTACTTTTGCCACCATTGTCAAAGATAATATTTTATGCAATAGTTTATGAGTAGTAATAAAACTAATTAACAAATTTGTCATTTATGGAATTGTAATTTTTGCTTTTTAAATAAATCATTTATAGAAGAATTTACTTTAAAAAATTGAAAATGTTCAAATACTTTAATGCTTGAAGAGAAAAATAAATTTTTTATATCTGATTTATATCACAATCACAACAATTAACAGATTTAATTTATGACAAGTTTTACCTATCAATTTAACTCCTTCCACCATTCCCAAACAATTTTAACCACAATATAATTTCAAAAACTAAACAAAAAGAAACAACTTGTTATTGATTAATATTTCTCCTCTGGTCACACTCTAAGTGTCAAATAGGTGCAAATATATCATTGTTAAACTGTCAATATTTTATTAGTATAAGGTAAAAGAATTCAATAAAATCAATTATCTACATTACTTATACTCACATCAGTAATGAAAGTTTACAAAAGATTCAACAAAAAAACCAAGTACATAAACAATACAAAAGAAAAAAAACACCTGACTTTTATGAGAATCTTTTTCTAAGAACACAGCCTTTCATTTTTGCATTTACACCATGTTTTCTTCTTAAGAAGTGTGCAAAGAAAAAAATCAAACACTAAGCTGATCCATTAAGTAAAAACAAAATCAAGCAATCGCTTTAATAGATAAGCAAAGCAGAAAGACATGAAAAGAAATCAAAATCCTTAGTAGATTGAATAAAGAAAACAGCAAAGTAGTACAATTGCTCAGATTTTTCAAATCAGATTTACAACAATTATGACAAAATCAGTATAAAAAAAAGACATGTGAAATGATTTACAACCTTTCCAAAATCCTTTCAACAAAATGACTGCAATAAATGGATATCTAACAAAAGTTAGACTATTAAAACTATATCTAAGTATATTTGTGACTGTGTCTCATTTTTTATTTATTTGTTTTCTACAGCTTATTAACCCTTTACAGGTTATTTAAAGCCATAAAATATTTTTATAATATGATTGCTAAAATATTTACTTTATAGAATGTGATGTTGTAGGTCTGTTTTCTATACACATACAGCTGTTTTCTTTTGTTTAGTATAGAGAGACTGAAACATTCTTCACTTGATCCAAAAACCTAATAAATAAATAAATAAATAAATAAATAAATCTGATACTTTTTCATTTGGTTAGATTTTGGGAATTAGTTTAGGCTAATAATTAACTTTTCAGCACCCATCTTCACGGAAACAATACTTTTTTGCATTTAAATTAAATTACTTTTTATCGATTCCAATCATGATAAGGTGTTATATTATTGCACTGGAAAACACCCTTGACAGACAATGAGAACACACACACACACATATATATATATATATATATATATATATATATATATATATATAAAAATATAATCTTATATTTTTATTCTTTATCAGTGACAGTTGTGAGAAGTAGCAAGGGTAGCGAGAGAGAGAGATAGATCACGTACATGGAGGAGCTGTTGAGGAATCTTTAACCAGCGGAAATTCTCTGTTCTCCCTCTCTGTGTTATGACTGTTCTGGCTTCGCCAGACTTATATAACCCAAAATTTCTACACATTTTTGCATTTTCAGGTTGTTGCTTAAGTGACCCAGATACATCTGTCAATCATCTTTGCTGGCTATTGCCTTTCAAGCCAGTTGTCAGCTGTGTTTTCTGCCTTTGATGTTGCACCCTGCCACCACTATCCATGGCCAGGTATTTTTGTCAATCATATTTTTGATGGTCAAGGTAATATATTACAAATGGTGATAATCAGAAATATTCAGTATACATATCTTCACTCATTTTAGTGAAATCATGAAATTCTGAATACAAACTCATTTCCTAAGCAATTGTTTAGGAGGTTAATTTAGATAATAATCTGATTAAATAAGTACATTGGATAACAAGATGATGAAAAGAGACCTAAATTTGAAATAGTGCATTACTTTTGTTGACACTTCAGATAAAGTAAACCCTCAAGGAAAATAAAAGTGCAAACCACTGATGTGAGACTAAAATAATTTTTTCCATAGTGATTCAGTATTTCAACTTTGTTTCAGAATTGTAAATGCCAAAAGAAAGCTGACAAAAAAAGATCTTGTTTCATCAGAACAATGCTCCATCCCACAAGTCCTTAGTTTCACAAGCTGACTATGACTTTGAACTAATTGATCACTCTCCTTATTTGGCCCCATCTGACTATCATTTATTCCCTAACATGAAAAAATACTTGGTGGGGAAACCAATATCACAGTAATGATGATGTGTCATTAATGACTTATTTAATCAACAGGTTGAAAGTTTCTTCACTAATGAAATTCAAGTACTATAATATTGATGGAAGAAAAGTGTGAACTACAAGGAAGGGAGGGAACTATGTTGAAAAATAAAACTCCTTTGATCATATTCCATGAGAGTATCTTGACCAGCCTATAAACTTTTCAGCCAACCCTCATATGAGCATATTCATCTACTTGTAAAACTTTGGAGGGAATCTCACTCAGCCTTTAATATATCTCTGCTACACTTTAGAGCTCAAAATAAAGTTTCAGTAGATTTATAGACTGCCTCATGTTGATTGTAAGCACCTCTTCCAGTTGAGCTTCAGTTGTTAATAAATATTTGCAAAGTCAAACTTGTTAAATTTCTTTGCTTCATTCAGTGTAGGCAAAAGATTTTCACATTTTGCCAGGGGATTTATTGTCAATTTATAATCCCTATATTTTCTGGTGATGCCATCTTCTTTCAAGATGGGAACAATTTGTGATTGCTTAACATAACAATCAAAAATCTGTCTTTTCAATTTTCTGCATATAAAAATGGTCAAGCGTTATGAAATACCAGTTGAGCATTCTTGTGCAATTTAATGCCAGAAAAGTATTCAACTTCTCAAATATGCCGCTAAACAATTTCTGTCAAACTTCATATTGAATTCAATCACCCAATTTCTATATAGTAGTGCAAATGAATAATCTGCCATCATCATTAGTGGAAACCACTCCTCTTGCCTCTCATATGTAATATCTACCTCTTCTATGTCAATTGCTTCAACCTTATAGGTTCATATGATAATGTCTGTATCTTGTAAATCATCATTCAATAATTTTAACACTCTACTTCATTTATAATCGGTAAAGTAACATCAGAATCATAAACACAGCAATTCTCAAAAGTTAAAAATCTCTTTTAGGCAATGATTTCTTTCTCAAATACTATACACAATTCTAACTTTGATCATGTCTTTCATTTTATACTCAAAATTGAATGTTTTTTTTCTAATTTTCTCAATACAGTATTGTATGTATTCACAATTTCATTCTTGCCTTCATTTCTCACATCAAAACAATATCTTTCCATCACTTTATTTGGCTTGAAATTTGTCTTCTTTCATACCATTTAATTGCATGTCATTAACTTCCTTGCCTGCATAAATTTCTTTCAATAGATTATGTGTTTCTCAGCTCTGATTTGTTAAAAAATATGTCATTTGTATCAATGGATGCAGCTATGAAATAATTTAATCTTTCATGCCAATCATCAATGTTCATTCCATATTTAAATTGTTATCAAGTATTTGGTTTCCATTTTGAATTATACTAAAACCCCCTTTTTTTTTAATATCATTTTAATCTGCTATTTCCAGTAGTTTAAGTTGCCAATATTAATTTATAAATCAAATAAAGGTGTCCACAATATTTTCGCCACTTCTGTTAAAAATCAAGTTAAAAAAGCTTCCTTTGATCAGGATGTGACCTAGTCCATTTCAGTTGGACTACATAAAAGTTCTTTTTCCTTGGTAGGATACAGTCCATAGGAGTGGGAGGAAGCAGGAGTCTAGATTATCTCAGCAGTTAATCTCACCAAATTATACAAATAAACAAAGTTCTACACAGATAATTTAAATGCATTTGTGCTCATTCAAATTGAAGCTGGCAAAAATAAGCAATCTGAATTTCCTCAACACAATTCTATAAAAAAGATATTGCCTGTATCAATGAGTGACCCAAGATTTATGATTAGTGCAAACAGGAAGTGTCCTACATTGCATTTACATAAGGCAACTCCCTTTTCAACAAAGAAACCTGCATAAAAAAAGTGTAAGTGGCAGTAGAATAACATAGGATGGGCAAACCTGAAAAACAAATAAAAATGATCTGGCTGTTCAAACAAACCAAAATATTTGTAATTCTTTAAGAATAATAAAGTATTTTAAAATTATAAATAAATAAACAACTTCACATTTTTTTTCAGTAGTAACAATTTTTCTAAATATTATTTATAATTATTTTATAGAAAATGTACCTGCTTTCTTGCAAGAACAAATATGTTAATCATTTACAAACAGGTTAGCAATGAGAATATATAATTTCAAGTTATTTAAATTAAGAAAGATATTAAATACACTCGTAAAATTTAGGATATATCTACAAGTTAATTTGTTTTTAAAATTCTTAACTAAACTTATTTTATTAAAGTTCTAAAAAGATACATTTCACAAATCAATTCCAAATCAATGTTCTGAAATCCAAAATCCCAACAGAATCAATATATAAAATTGCCTCATATAAAACTGGGGATTAGAAAATATTTTATGGATTTGCTGAAAAAAAATATTCAGATGAGATTTATAGAGATAATCCCTTTCTCCAGGTATTTTCTTAATTTCTGCAACTTCATTGCTTTAGATGTATTTAACTATTTATATTAACTATAAGTCTATATAAATAACATATAAATAATGCAACATTTTTAAAGTACATTAACATACAGACTATTATTTGAATCTCTTGAGCATATAGTTACATATATGAAGTGGAAGTTTACAGATATTAATAATGAATTTGATCTTCAGTGCTCTAAAAATGGATTCTTGTACCAGACTAAGCCTATTAAACATCTATAGAAATAGAAACTTGCATAACTTTGTTCAAATGTAAGTGTTTGTGTGAATAAATGTAAAAAACAAACCTGAAATGTCTGAAAAGGAACTTTTTTTTCAGACATTAAATAAAATACATAATTTTTATTGATGATTTTATCATGTAACATTTCAAACATTTTTTGTATGATAATTATGTTATTTATATATTATTACTTTATTATGTTATTGTAATAATTTTAATATAGATATTTAGTATGTTATTTCATTGAAAGATTCTAACGATATTATTTTTCAAAAAATTACTTTTTTTTTTATTTATAAAAAGTTCGCTTAATACTTTCATACATTATTTTCACTAAAATTTTAAATGGAAATATATTTCGTTTACAATTCATACTTATATACGCACACATTCATACACGATTCTTTCATGCACATATATTCATACGATTCTCTCATGTTATTTAAAATAGAAAATCGTTCCATCACTTGACATGTGCATACCTCTTTACTGACACATAAACGCATTCATTCACACACAATTTCTCTCAACACATACATTCATAACTGATTCTCTCATTTTATTTATTTGTTCCATCACTTGACATATGTATACAATACTTGTTACGTATTTTGTGTGTGTGTGTGTATAGGAGTACTTAAAGGTTTTCGGTCAAACCCACATCTGACAAAAATGATGAAACATATTTTTAGGGGAAGGTTTCATTTGAACGATGGGCAGTTGGTATAATGGTTAGCAACTAAGAAGGAGATATTAGAGATCCAACTTCATATTCCAGTTGATTTTTGTTGCATTCACTTGTATAATTTGGATGTATGAATCCATACACCCCCTACTATGGTTAAAGTAGGGCAGACAGGCTTTTCAAACTTGGCTTCCAACCAGTCTAGGAGAATGATAACTCTGAATTAAAACTACTATGCAGCTAATGAAAGTACATGTTGTTTACATGTGTGATCCCAACTACAATTGACCTCCCAGATTGAAAAGTTTTTAGCGCCCTTGCTTATATAACAAGATATTTACCATCAAGTTTCCTGATCCTTAAAATTCATAATATAGACAATCAAAAAGCAAGTGAATTAATCTATTTTATTTATTATATAAAAGAAACAAGAAATTCATTACCTAATCTTATAAATATTTTATCATGGAGTCACATATATAATGGCTAGCTGATTGTATCTGAGAATAGCAGTCTGCTAGGTTGATTAACCAATGCCTGCTGCTCAGGTACATTTATGCTTATTCAACACCAACAGAACACACAGGTGATTTCTACTGAAAATATGTAGAGTTTCAATTTCTGGGAAAGATTGAATCATCATGGTATGATCAACAGATTGAACAAAATCAGTACACTCAACCCCTTAGTCACACTGACTTTATTTCAGTACAACCAACGATCAACAATTCTGGCTACCCAATTTTACTTCCACAAGCATATGTCTGAGTGGTTAGAACATTCACTTTTCAGAGTATGCAACACTGGTTTGAATTTAAATATGGTCAATTTGTCAAGAAGGTGATGACTTCTTGTTATTGGCCAGGGAGCCAAAGCCAGCATGCAGCACCATTGGATAGTACTTGAAAATCATATCATAGGTTTGTTCCAAGCTGTGTTTGTGATAGATTATATACGCACAGTTTTTCTAAGCAAACTTACATATAGGTATCTATAGAAAAATGCAATGCTTAGCATTTTAAATTAATTTTTAATAATGAAAAAAATCATTCTTGAAGATTTGATTTGATTTTTGATTTGGGTGCTATTTTTAGCAAAGTAATACATAAATATAAATCTTAATTAAAAAAAATTTCAAAAATAAAACATTTTTCAGGAACTTTATTTGAGGAATATTAGCTGATTTAAAGTATAATTAATCTAATTTGAAACAATTATTTTTTAAGTTTAATATATCAGATAAATGCATTTTTAAACTTGACAGAAACTTGTTGATAGATTTTTAACACCTCTGGGACAGCCCATAATGGATAGATTATTATGGAATGTTATTCTACAGGGACTTTAATCTTAAATAATTGAGGAGTACAATGCAAACTCCCTTTTAAGTATTTAGTAATCTTATAAATTTAACAAGATATTGTCTGTAACTTAATGTTTTACTGAATTTAGGCTCGAAATTTACTATAGATATTGCTTTTATTTTCTGAGAGTGTTTGGGTGACTATCTATAAAATTTAGTATGTTTCTACAATACAAAAAAAAAACAATCAAAATTCTTTTTAAAAATATTCAGGGGTGTCATATTGTTAATATACAATTAGTAAATATAGTTTTACTTGATAACAATCTTTCCTAAGTTACAATATTGAAGTTGAATTTTAAAATCTTAAAATATTACAAATTATTCTAAATTTTTTTTAAACATTAAGACAAATCTCATAAAAATTCCTTTTTCATTAAAAAAAATTTTTTTTCAAGACAATATCATGAATATGTTCATAAAAGCAAGTAAAAGTTTCTCTAATAATGTCATAGTTTTCTTGCATTTTTTGCTTTTCAATTCAGAGCATTAACACAGGGTCAAATTTTATAAAAAAAAAATTTAGTGATTTACATTTTCCAAAGAAATCTGCTTTTAATTAATATAATCACTAGAAATTTTCATGCTGAATTTCTCAGGTTTTCATAAAATTATGTAAGGTGGTGAAACATGTAAAAAGATACATTTTTACCAAAATTTTCTAATACAAAACATTTCTAAAATAATTAATTTGTGAATAAGTCCTGAAAATTTAATTGAATTTTACAAGAATTTCTAAATTAATGTATGTCACCACAAAAAAGACGCCAAAATTTGCTATGCTAAAATATAGTACATCCACAGGAAAATGAGATTTTTAATCAAACATTTAAATGTTCTGAAAAGGAGTAAAAAATTTCATTAAATATTTTTAAAAAAATGCTTTGATCTTTTCTCTTAATAATAAAGAGTTTGATGATAAAACTGTTTTCATTACATTTGGAGCATGTTTTCAACACGGAATACTGATTTTTTTTAGTGATTTCATATCACCCCAAGCAAAGCATTTTACTACCACTATTTTGCAGGGGTTACATAGGAAGAAAGTTATAAGAGTGACAAGTTATAGGTGTTGACAGGAAGTGGGTAAGAGAAGGATGAGAATACTGATGAGAGTGGAGTGGATGGAGAAAGAAGCACGAGAGAGAGGATGCAGGTTAGTGAGATAGGAGATACTATTGACTTTACATTTAAATTCTTGGAGATTGTAGTTGTCAGAGAAGCAAGTAAACGGAAGGGAATTCCACAGGTGGGAAGTGCGAGAAAAGAAGCTGATGGAGAATTTGCGTTTACAATTTATTGGTTTCACAGTAAAAATCTGAGACCTACTTGCTAATCTTGACCCTCGAGTAAATTTATATATAGAGGGCACCAGTGAGCTAAGTTCATCGGAGCAGAAGCCATGAAAGTATTTGTAGAAGAGACACAGGGAAGCCAGATTGCGCCGGCTGAGCTGCCAAGTCAGGATCTGTCACATTACAGATTCTCCAATGGATTTTGTCAAGGACACCTAGATGGATAGCTGGAGCACCCGACCAGATATGGCAGCAGTATTCAATGCACAGGTGGATGGTAGATTTATATATGCACAGGATTGTTTCAGGATGAAAAAAACTTCCCCTACACAGAGAACCAACTTCCTTAGCAGTGGATTTAGCTATGAATTCTATATAGTCAATCCACTCGAGGTCTGTTGTGAGAGTTAAGCCGAGGAGATGCAGTGTTTTGCTTTCAGGGAGACTAGCCTGATCCATGCTAATGGGGGGTAGGAGCAATTATCTATGATGGTTAATAGATAGCAGCTTTGTTTTGAAAGCATTAAAATTCACAAGCTATTCCTTACCCCAGTCCGCCTCGGAGGTCCTTTTCAAGTTCAGCAGTGAGGTTTGCTTTGTCAGCCTCAGCAGGTTTTTGATTGATGCTAGAGTAAACTGTAGTGTCATCAGTGTATATGCTAACTTGGGATCTAATTACATCTGGGAGATCGTTAATGTAGATAAGGAAAAGCATAGGACCTAGAATAGAGCCTTGAGGGACACCCATATTCATATGATAGTATTGGGAGGCATGTCCATTCAATACTACATTGTGCAACTTGAAAGGAATGACTCGGTAAGGTCAAACAATTGTCCAGTTATACCATAACCTTGCAGCTTGCGTAGAAGGCCAGCATGCCAGACTCTGTCAAACGCTTTGGAGATATCTAGGGCAACAGTTCAGGCTTCACCGTTCTTGTCGAGAGCCTAGTGTATATACTCAGTGATGGTCGTGAGCATATCAGCAGTAAACCTGGTGAAGTGGAAACCATATTGTTTGTCAGAGAATAGTCTGTGGACTGTGAGATGTTGAACCACCTCGGCATTGATGATGGCTTCGAACACTTTGCCAAAAATCGGTTGGAGGCTGATAGGGTGATAATTAGAGGTGTCAGAGGGTTTACCGGTGTTTTTATATATTGGAACCACAGAAGAGAACTTCTAACAGGCAGGAAGGCAAGAAGTAGAGAGGCCGTAGTTATAGAGTTTGGAGAGAACAGAGGAGAGTTCAGGGGGACATTTCTTCAGGGCAATGACTGGGATTCCATCGCCGCCACTTGCTGTATGGTGGTCAAGCTTTGAAACTATGTTAGAGACCACCGAGGGGGTAATGTGGATGTCATTCAGTTGAGCATCAGTTTGGGGTGGGGAAGTCGGGTACAGATACTCCAGAAGAGTTCAGAGTCAAGTTGGTGGAGAATCTGCGAGCGAAGCACTCAGCCTTGTCTGTTGTAGAGGTAAGGATCTCAAATTCATTGATTAGTGAGGGGATTGAGGGTTTGCTATTGTTTAGTACACTTTTACAGAGCCTCCAGTATTCTTTGGAACTGAACTTGTGGGATGCTATGCACTGCTTCATTCTGGCTTCAAACAGCAGTTTAGCTTCTTTAACTATCTTCTTGCACTCATTGCGAGCAGAAGCAAAGAGACACCTGTTATGGTCCGACGTGTGACTTGTGATTTTGATGTGCAATGGCGGCCTAGCAAGCAGGGGAAAATCAAGGGAGCAAGCGGGATTTAAGTCTCAACTTCCTGGCTGAGATGAAAGCTTTGATGCCAGCCTTAACCCAAGAAGAGACCTCAGCTGCACATTCTTCAACGGGAAGACTAAAGACTTTGTTCCAAGGGACATCACACAGGAAATCGCGGAATGAGTCCCAATCGGCTCTTTGGTAGCAGTAATATATTCTGTTAGTCTGAGGTTCTTGAGTGGAGTGGGAGTGGAAGGAGATGTTAACAGAAACCACCGCCTGGTCAGAGTTTCCGAAGGAGCAGAGTTGCTTGACATTGCAAGAGTTGCTTGACATTGCAAGAGTGATTGAAAAATTCATGGTGTGGACACCAGCAACATCTGTGACTGAGTTTTTCAGCCACTTGGTGTGGTGGGTGTTAAAGTCGCCAAACACAAATATATGGGCAAATGGATGAGAGGAAATCGCCTTGTCATAATATATTGGAGATGCTGTCAAGAATGGAACAGTCGGGAGATGAGGGAGAGCGGTAGAGGAAGAAGAGATAGCTAACTGAGCTTAGTAGGGAGAGATGGAAACACATATAAGAATGATCTAGTGATTCAAGAGAGATCACCCTAGTTAGAGGGAGGTGTTCACTGATGTAAACACCAAGCCCATACATGTGAACATTGGAGTTCTTCCTGAAGAGGGGAAGGTAACCAGGGACATAGAATTCAGAAGAGAGGATAGCAGGATCGAGGTTAGTATTGCAGAAGGCTAGGATGTCAGGTGAGTTGACTTATAGGAAGTATACCTGCTTATATATGAAAAATATACTTATTTAAACATTTATACCAAATATTTTGCAATAAATTCTGAACAAAGTATACAAATCACAAATAAATATCAATAAGTCCTTTTCATTTATTTAAAGAAAATTTGATTTTCATACATCCTCCTCCTTTTAATAGAAAATGGTAAATGTTTATTACTTACATAATAAAGAATTTGCTTGCAAACACTTGAACACTGACTTAATTTTACTGATAATATACAATGACCAAAGATACAAAGAATAACAATGTTATATATTCTTTTCAATTTGACTTGTTCATTTCATTTTTTTACTTCAATTTGTACATATTCTATATTCTCATTTTCCTATGTAAAAATAAAACACTTGATACAAAGTTTATTCAGGACACTGGACAAAGCTCAACAAATCTATTTCAGACAATAAAATGTACATTCTTCTTGTGCTTCTGGCTTGGTGTCAGTTTCCAAACAATCTACCTAAGACTATTCCACTGTTGGGTTTATAATCCCAAATAATCCTTTGTTGATAAAAGTTTGGTTAGAAATCAACTGAGGTATGATTGTGCAACAACAATGGTATACAGTCTGACCTTTGCTACACATACTTTGACTAAAAACTAAAACATAACATTGGCAATAGATATATTGTAAAATGGATCTTTCATGTACTTTTTTTATCCATTCATAACACAAAGAAGTTTTATTTTTTCTGGACATTAAAGACATTCTCATTAAAAAATAAGTCTAAAAAGACATAAGAAATAAATGGCATGACTTTGTGATAAAAGAAGAGGATGAATGAGGCAGTTTAATAAGATTTGTCACAATAAGTTCATCCAGAAGGAAAATTAATGTCTAGCCTATAAATATGCAATAAGCCAGTAGATAAATAACTTCAATGGCAAATCAAATATCTAACTAATAATTAATTTAAAAACTGACAATAAGAAAATAAAATTAAATCTTTCTCTTATCATTAAGAGACTTACACCAACAAACATCCAATAACCTGAAGATAAAAAAGTTACAAATCAACACCTCTTTCTTTCTAACAAGGAATTGAGCAGTAACTTGATGTTCTGCAACATTGTAGTAATTATCACAAGATTAATTAGACAGAACAAAGATTGAGTCAATTAACTCCTGACAATCCACACACACACACAAGAAATTGGGTGTTACTCTAAAGCAACAATGCACATAGAAGCACTCAACAGATGGGTAACTAACGACATATAAAAGAAAGATTTGTCATATCGGGGCACTAAAATGGCCAATGACAATACTGATAGACAGCAAAAGAGCTTATTTCATTTAAAGTTAATCTGCCATTACCTTTTTACATATATATACCTACAGATTGTCTATTAAAATGCTCCAACTTTTGTTATGGTAGTGCAGCCATTACAAAGTGCATATATATATATGTGTGTGTGTGTATGTGTAGTAGTAGTAAAAAATTAGACTTACAATTGCAGATCAATAAGTTTGCAGCCTGACATAGTTATTAACTGAATGTTTATCTGAAATATTCACTGTATAATGGTGAATTCATGTTATTAATATTCACCACTGAATTAGGTGCATCAAGAAAGAAACAGACTAATTATTATGCAAAATAAACAAAAAAACAGTAATATGCAGCAACATTCAAAGACTCGGTCAATAAACAAGAGGAACTGAAAAGCTCTTATGAACTATTTAGTTTCATAAATGAAATAAGACATTTTTTTACTTCATGTAAATGTAATGATCAGATTTCCCAAATTAATTTTGATAGCATAATTGATATATATATATATATATACAATGTGTCTCCACACTGCAGATTTATTTTTCACAAATACTACCATACTACCAATACTACCATCTGATCATGTTGATATTAGCTAAAAGTGTTGATTCTGATATAAATAATCCTATCTTTTATTATTTTATATGTATTTTGTTAATAGTTTAATATTACATTTGTAATCAATAGAGATAAAATTGCAAAGATCTGTGGTGAAGCCAAATGTAAAATAAAATATATAAACAAAAAAATAAAATTAAAAGACATTTGCTTTCCTTTAAAACTCATTGATCTCTCTCTTTCTGTCTCTACCATTCTCTTTCAATTCATTTTTCTCAATGAGAATGCAACACTCAAATAAAAAAGAGGAAGAAGACTGCAAATTGACAGAAGTTTGCTGGTGCATGTGTCTAGTTATTGTGACTAGAAATTTACCAAAATAAGAGGGGCTCTATGCATAAGTTCCACTATTAAACAAAAATTGAAAGGAACACCAGAAAATAATTTTTTTTTCCAATAAAAAAAAAAACAAAAAAACAAAGAGACTTTAGATATTAGCTAAAACTAAGCTTTGCACCAGTAGTCTGAAGCCCTTTCTTAAAGGTTATAAACAGATAGCAGAGAGAGAGAGAGAGAGAGAGAGAGAGAAAAAGAAGGGACAGACAAAGAAACCAGCCAAGCATGTTGCATGAAACCTTCTGGGAGTTGAGAATACACCACAGATTGACACCACAGCAAGTTTCAAAAGTTGTCACACTCCCAATTGCTACTAAAATCTGACTTGTAAACTGTTAAATATCCAGATGAATGAAATTTTGCTAACCTGAATCACAAAGAACTCACTCCAATCAAAGTCAAATAAATATATATATATATATATATATATATATATATATATATATATATATTATTTGTTTATACCTTTGATTCTGTTTGTTTATCAAAATAATTTCTGATAAAAGAAAGAACTGGCACCATACTACACTGGTGACCTTCCAATGTGATGCACACAACTTGATTTCATCAGAACTTTGGAGACACCAAAATTCACATACACACACACACACAAAAAAAAAAAAAAGAGAGGGGGACTCAAATGCCAGCATAAAAAACTGCATCAGACTGAAGTGAGACTTCACAAAGACCTCATAAAACAAACAAACAATCAACAAGTAGTGAGTTGTTACCACAAAAACCTCCTAAAACAAACAATCAACAAGTGGTGAATCGTTGCTTTCTCATATTGCTCTATTTGTCTATTTTTTTTTTTCCTTCAGTTTGCCATACCATTAAAAAAATAAAAATAAACACATGTCACTACCTGTGAGTCTACAACCTTTCCATCCAAACTAAAAGCTAAAAGTATGTAGAGCACATCCCTACTAAGTGGAACAAGCGAAGACATGTGAACCATGGAAACAAAGAAAATTTACAAATATTACAAAATTCTCATCCTACCACTCCCAGCCCTAATGAGTCAGAAAAACTACTTGGGTAGACAGCACTAGTTCCATCAGATGTCATTTTTCAAAGCCACTGCTAAAATAACAGTTTCTAGCTTAAATTTTATCAGACACAGGTGACAGTATTTCCAGTGGAAAGCTACCATAGAAGTGAAAATACCCTGTTTAAGAAGAGTGTTCCAATGGATCTTAATGGTTGCACATGTCACCAATCCATTATTGAGATTTGGCTTCTTAAACAATTTTGGGTTAATTGTAGACTGTAGAAATACAGTTACAAAAGCTACAAGATAAATTCATCAAGTTCAGTTAACTTGATAGTAAAATAGTTTGATTTACCTAGTTCCATACAGTTATTGGTAGATAAGTACCCTAGTGTACTTTTTTATATAGATGATTTTAGTTTTTAATGGTAATGAACTTCAGTACAAGAAAGACTTGGACTTGGATACAGTGTTTAATATACTGCACAAAAATAACTAAAATTTCATTGGCCAAGTGTATATTTAATGTGTTGAATCTAGACATTCTGTGATTTAAAGTAAAGAAGTTTTATTGCCCACTAACAAGAAGATTAAAGAATTAGATACTTTCCCAGATTTTGGGGCACAACAGATTTCTATTGCAATGATGGATGGATCAGGTAGAATCACCTTGCGGAACCGCCGATTTCTCAAGAAACTTCAAACACCTGCAATCACTGCTCCTATCCCTAGTGCTCTACCTGAGCCAAGTATCAGAGATGCATAGAAGCCCAATACGCATGTCCCACATGTCGAAGAAAATAAGACAACATCACACAGCGTCGCCCAGCCGCAAAAAAAATCACCCGAGCATTGTCAAGACTACTTCCATACAATGAGCTGGGCCACAAAGAACTCATATCCCCTCAAAGGCCATTACCCTCATGCGAGGGTGGGGAGATAAACAATTAAGAGTATGAGACTCACCTTCACAAGGATGTTCCCAACTAACGTCCAGTTGGCAGACAAAAATAAACAGGGTTGTAACTCAATATATATCCCTCTCTCCTCTCACTATTGAGTTGATATTGTGCTGATATTTATTGAGCACAATATCCACACTGGAATCCTCAGCCAATCAGAACCTACACAATTTACTTGCCTACATGGCAGAGTGGAATCTCCCAGGCTGTTATATAAACCACCTACCAATTTGCTGGACAGCTCTGAGCCGTCAGTTTTCAGCGTGTTGTTGGTGTTTGTGTCGGTTTGCTCGCTTGCTCGTCGTTTGATTCACTGTTTGTACGGTACAATAAATTTGGTACGAGATCAAAGCATGTATCGCAGTATTTTCAGGCATAGGAAGTACTAGTAAAGAGAGCCTCCTTCGGCAGGAGTGCAGTATGAAAGAGGCCTCCATAAGGCCTCAGTCACCGGTTCCCTCCACTTTGGCCTGGAGTGGGAAGGGATGAGAGTGGCACATGCCAAGCACCGAAAGTCAGGAATCGCCACTTCCCTCCAACAATAGGAAAGATAATCCAATGGCCTCAAAAAGACAGGAATCGCAGGTTCCCTCTACCTTGGCGTGGTATGAAGGGAAGGTCATCAAAAATGAGGCCTACTATAAGGAGCAGAGGATAAAATTCACAGAGTTCATCTCCGGAAACAAACTCTTATCAGTTCCCGAAGAACTTAAAGTGATTGAATCAAAGATTATCACTCTGTTGACCAAGGACTCTAAAACCGACAAGTTTATCGGAGTCAGCAGGGAGGTTGTGGAGGAGGCCGTAAAAAGCCTCCAAATCAAAGCAAAGATGGTGGCTTGTAGAAGTCATGCTATGTGGGACATCCTGCTTAGCACCCAAAAGGAGGCGAAACAGCTAGCCAGGGTGACGTTGTCCACAAAGACGCTTCATCTTCATACATGGGCACCCACAAGACCCACGTAACCTTGCATGGGGTGCCCATGGAAATATCTGAGGACCATATTGGAGCATTCTTTGCTAGATATAGGAAAGTGGTGGAGGTGGCGGCAGTTATAAGCAAAGCGGGATTTGCCACTGGCAATGTCACCTTGCAAGTGACAGTCTCTAGGAAGGAATTCAGAAGACTATTTTGCTGGGTTTGCGGGTCATCAGACCACATTACAAAAGGGATGTCCAATGAAGAATCCAGCTCCTAAAACCCAGCAATCCCAAGCACCGGCAACGAAGTAAGTAGAGGTGCTAAAGGAGGTTTCGTTCCAGAAAGAAGGTGACTAGCAGGTAGCTGGAAAGAAAACCTTCAAAAAGAAATCATCTTTGCCACAAGAGAAATCTCCTCCATCACCTCCACCACCAGAAAAGAAGCTGCCTCCCAAGCACGATGTCCCGCATGGAAAAAGGAAGAAATCCCCAAAAAAGGCGGCTGAGAAGCATTCATATTCAACCGAGGAGGAAATGGAGGTTGATATGCCACCACCAAGATCTTCATCACTAAAAAGAAGAGAGGACAGTGACAACCTAAATGTGCTGTGAAGGAGCAGATCAGAGAAAGAACAAGAGCGTGTCAGAGCAGCTTCACTACCTGTGTCTCTGGAGAGACCAAAAGAATCCTATGCAGCTAAAGCAAAAAGCCTCCCTTCATCCCCCTAAAAGCCCCATTGGCCCCATCGTTTGAACTCATCCCACTCACCCTGAATGCTTCTCCTACTTCTTCCCCCACTCCCACTCCTTCTTCCACTCCCACCCATCCCAAGAGGATGCACTTTGTCATATAGACAAAAAAGACATTACTAATGAATGGACAGCCCAGAGAAAGAGTCTTTTAAAACCCCTACTGAAAAATCCACAGATAATCCAAATAACTTCCTGAAGGCCCCAGGGGTCCTAACCCTTATAAGAAATACTGGGGAAAAATTTCGGGTCTGGGAAAAGAGCATTATGACAAAGTTGTGATTTTCCGGACTAAAACTCCAGAACTTAGCAAAACGGCAAAAATGTGTGCAGGGAGGGTTCCTATTTTACTCCACCCCTGCATATATAGGGTTTTAAAACTAAATTATCCCATGGACATCGGTGGAATTGTCCTAGATGGATGGATTATGTTCGATTTAGGAACTGGTTCCCTAGAACAGTCCGTCGGGGTCTGTATTCCCAGAGATTTTTTCCCTGTATGTGATTAGAAGTAATTTTCTCTTTTTTTCTTGTTTCAGGTCTAACGGATGTCAGTCAAGTTAGCTAGTTTGAATGCAAAGGGCTTGCGGGATCGGAGTAAGGCAGCCCGCCTGCCTCAGGACCTCTTGTCGTTCAGTGTGGATATGGCCATGATCCAAGACACTCACTTTGTTTGTGAGGTCAATGCCTGTGTGCTGTCTAACGACTTTGTTGTCTGTTCAGCATATGGGAACCAATTAGCCAGAAAATTCTCTTTGCTGGTCAAGCGTACCCTGGATACAAAGGTGGACCTTGTTCATGTTGGTGCCGAGGGCCAGTTGATTGTGGCTATTATTGCAGTGAAAAGCAACTCGTTTTGTCCGATTGCAGTTTATGCGCCCAATGATCGGGAGGAGCAGGTCTCATTTTTTTAACTGTCGAAGCCCTTCCTGGTTGATTCTTCACGACTAGTTCTAATGGGGACTGGAATGCCATCCTGGACACCAAGTGGGATAGAGAGAGGGGCGCTAGTGGGTGGCATGGTGATCATAGCCTGGTTGGTCTCATTGACGAATTCGGTCTCGTCGATAGACACCGGGTCGATCATCCAGGTAGGAAGATGTGGACTCATAGTTAGCCTTCTACCCGGTTATCTAGTTACCTGGATAGAATGTTAGTGAGAGAAGCTGACGTAGATTTCCTAGATTGTCCTATGTTCCACTGGTTAGGCTACACAGACCACAAACTTGTTTATGCCCATGTAGCATTAGACTTTAGGCCTAGAATGGCTGGTTACTGGAAGTTCAATCAGTCCTTACTGGACAGGCAGGACTTTTGGCCCCAGCTAATTAGTGTAGTGCTGCGGGTGTTAACTGGGGGTGTCATTGGGAATAAGTGGTGGGAGAATCTTAAGAATAGGATTAGTTCTTTCACCATTGAATATAGCCAATGGCTCAAACTAGATAAGGCTAACAAGGTGAAGACGCTTAAAGCTAATTTCTTTCTTAGCCTCCTTAGGCCTTGGAGCGTTTGATTAGTGAGTGTCACATGGGTCAGGTAATTAGACATAGGTTAGGCAAGTCACCAGGTTTGGATGGTTTGCCCTATAAATTGTACTTGGGTTTGTTGCACATCTTTGTCCTGATCTTGACTGTCACGTTCAACAACTGGTTCCGGCAGGGGTCCATCCCCAACCAGTTCACCAGGGATGTGGTCACGCCGTTGAGAAAAGGCAAAATTGTTGGGAGGGAACTAGATGGTTACATGCCCATAACTCTGCTAAACACAGAGGTAAAGATTTTGGCCAAGGTCCTGACAAATCATTTGCAGCTAGTTGCTGAGTTTCTGTTGGGACCTGAACAGACTTGTGCTGTGAGGGGATGAACAATTCAGAGCAACCTGCATTTGTTCTGCACAATCCTAGAGGGTGTAAAAGACGACGATGAAGTCGCACTGATCAATTTAGATCAGTCCAAGGCATTTGATAGGGTTAACCATGGCTGCCAGATTTGCACTCGACTTCTGCCACTGAATTAGTCTCCTATATCAATCTCCCACAGCTGAGGTACAGGTGAACGGGAAGCTGTTTAGGTCAGTCCAACAGGGTTGTCTACTGTCGTCCTGACTTTATGCTTTGGTGTTGGAACCCCTTCTTCACTGGTTAAGGGACAGGATGTGCAGTCTGGCCCTACGTTGACTCGCTGTCCCTGGTGGAGCTCAAGCCAGGGTTTCTGCATACGCCAATGACGTCACTACTTTCGTGTCCTCCCGGGATGACATTGAGGTGGTACAGAAAGTGCTTGAACAGTACGATCTGGTCACAGGGGCCAAGATTAACCATGACAAGTCTTCCAGCATGCAGTTAGGTGCCTGGAAGGGTGCTATCTTCCTGGGGCCCTTCAACTGGACGAACGGCCCTGTCCGCATTCTTGGAATGTAGTTTGGGCCTGACCTCGAATTGGAGAAAAATTGGTCTGAAGTACAGGCAAAGGTTGGCATGTCAGTTGAGATTTGGTGTTGAAGGATTTGGCGTGAGTCAAGATTTGGTGTTAAAGGGTTTGGCTAAGGCATGTTACATACGTCTTTCCCATTATCCTTTACCGACTGTCTGCACTTTCACTTTGTGAACGGCATGAGAAGGTGATCAAGTGTTTGCTTTCCCTTCTGTGGAGAGGACACAAACATCACGTTGACCAATGTGTCTGTTACCAATG
This sequence comes from Ascarosepion bandense, assembly GCA_037127315.1. Taxonomy (NCBI): domain Eukaryota; kingdom Metazoa; phylum Mollusca; class Cephalopoda; order Sepiida; family Sepiidae; genus Ascarosepion; species Ascarosepion bandense. The sequence continues at coordinate 1,601,416 of JBBBDQ010001092.1, forward strand.
TCCATGTTATGAGGGTCTGGGAATGCTGCACTTGAGGAGCCACAAGTTTGCTTCAAGGGTGGTCTTTCTCAGACATGCGTTAATGGGAGACTCATTGCTGGCGGGGATAGTGAGGGACATGTTCCCTAGCCTTACTATCACTCCCCCCATCTCGAGGTGGTGCCATAAGCCTCGGAAGCGATTGAGTTTTCTTCTTGAATGTCTGGCGGCCATGAGGGCCATTCATCGGTCCAGTGACCTTTCTTAGCCTAGGAAAGTCTTCTATCAGGGATTAGTGGCAGGTGTCACAAAGGATACACTACGCAAAGTGCTCAGCATGTCGGATGGTGAGTATCACTCTTATTGGTCTTGGGCGCCAGGTGCCGATTATCTCAGCAACTCTGAGTTTTCACTTACCTGGTGATTGGCTTGGAATCGCTTGTCTCTCAATGATGCAGCCTTCATATGGGGCCTGACAGATTTGCCGGATTGTGAACGCCGTGATCTCAGTTTAAAAGAGGCGTCTGTACATGTCTTCTACCATTGTTCTTGCATTCACCCTTTATGGGGCTGTGTTGGCAAGTTGACTGCTTGTATCGTGCAGCGTGCGCTCGTGCTCATTGATCATGCATATGCCTGTGACAATGTGTTGCTCCCGTTTTCGGGAGTGAAGCGAATGGGGTTTCTATCGCTGCTGGAGGAAGTCTTGCAGGGTGGCCGACTTTCACATCAGGATCTGATCCAATATTTTGAGCATCAGCTCAAAATGAAGATTAGATCGGATTGGAAACAGTTGACCTCGACAGACCAAAAGGTGGGTAAATGTGGTGAGCTTGGTCCACGTGAACAGGGTTAGCCTTGATTTTCTCTTTTAGATCTGCTTGTCACATTGGGGTGGATTTCTTTGGAACCCTCCCCTGGTTAAGGTAGCTCCTTTTTGTGTATCTAGTTAATGGGAATGAATGCCTGTCCCCAGCATTGTCTTTTGTTATGATCCAGGTCAAATTTCCCATTTTCCCCAGTTTTTATTTTTCCCCATTTTATCTCATCTGGGTCAGTATTATATTCTCCCCATCAATTTTATTTTCCTCTCTACTTCCTGTAGAAAGAGTGCCTCTTGATTTTGTCCTATGGGCAGAATACATCGGCCTCTTTGTTTTGTGGGTTGGTTGGGTCTAACTAACATGATTTCTATTTGTGTCTTTTGTTCAAAATATTTTTGTTTTGAGGATTTATGTCATGCCCCTCTCCACATATCATTTCATGATATATTTTTAAATATATTTTTGCATTTATTGTTCATAATAAAATTTTTATGTTCATTTGTTGTTGTTTTTTGTTTTTTTAGGTACGCTTGGGGTATTTTGATGTATGAAGGATTGAATGCTGATGGACACATTCTTGTGGTGGATAAGAAAATTGTAAAGTATGTTTGGGTCATGAGTCAGATTAGCTAGGTATAGGATATGTACTGAAGACCAACCTGAGTTTTTGCCCCACCCCATCCCAAATCGGCCTTGTGCCACAATTATATTTTTATGCAATAAATATTCTGGGCTATCAGTATCAACTTCAATTGATTCCTGGCTGTTGCTATCTAAGGATTCTACAGTTAATCCCTTATGTGTTGTGTTACCTCTGTCTGAACATGAGGTTATACCCCAAAACAACAACAAAAAAGAATTCTTTAAAGAAATACGAAAGCTGTCAGACATTACAGCATTAAGCCAACCACAAACTTTTAATTTATTACTGACAACAGTCAATATATAATCAGTACTGCATTGCACTAGCTGATTGTACTAATAAATCAATACCTATAAGATTCTTTTTGAAGAAATTATTTCAAACCCAAACAAAATATTCCACATTTGATAGAGAACTGCCAGCAGCTTATTTGGTAGTGATTCACTTTCACCACTCCATAGAAGGTTGCCATATAATTTTTAATCACAGACCATAAGCCATTATGTGAAGCCTTCTACATCCAAACAGCTGCAAAATTGGATCACCAGCAACAGCACCTGTTAATACCTTGCTTATATAGCACATGTAAAAGAGGAATAAAATATAGTAGCAGACTGCATGGCCAGACTTGCATTAGCAGTGCAGGTACACGCCTCCGACTTGCTATAGAATATGCAAGCACAAACAATTGATGATGAAATAAAATCACATCTGAACTCAAAGGAATACCTTGTGTCAAATGGAGGTGGCTTAGTCTTATGTGACACTTCCACTAGGCTGTACTCTAGACTGTTTATCCCTGAGCATCTCCATAAAGCTGTTTTTGATAACCTACATATTGAGGAATTGGAACATATACAAAATTAATAACATTGAGCAAAACTATTGATCTTGCAGCTGTTCACACCATGAATTTTTCAATCACTCAGTGCCTTACACAAGTGGTGGAGTTCCCCATGTGTTTCTCTAATAACCTATAATAACCCTAATGGACCTGACTCACTGCTAGATCTCTGTTTTACTTCCATTCCTGACTCTTGCAATGTCAAGCAACTCTGCCCCCTCGGAAACTCTGACCATGCGGTGGTTTCCGTTAACACCTCCTACTCCCACTCCACCCAAGAACCTCAGACAAGCAGAATTTCTTACTGCTACCAAAGAGCCAATTGGAACTTATTCCACGATTTCCTGTGTGACGTCCCTTGGAACAAAGTCTTTAGTCTTCCGGTTGAAGAATGTGCAGCTGAGATCTCTTCTTGGGTTAAGGATGGCATTGAAGCTTTCATTCCAGCCAGTCACATGTCAGACCATAACAGGTGCCTCTCTGCTTCTGCTCACAATGAGTGCAAGAAGATACTTAAAGAAACTAAACTGCTGTTTGCAGCCAGAATGAAGCAGCACATAGCATCCCATAAGTTTGGTTCCAAAGACAACTGGAGGATCTGTAAAAGCATACTAAACAATAGCAAACCCTCAATCCCCACTCTAATCAACAAATTTGAGGTCCCTACCTCTTCACTCACAGATTTACCACCAACTTGATACTAGACTCGTCTGGAGTATCTGTACCCGGCTTCCCACCCCAAACTGAGGCCTAACTGAATGACATCCACATTACCCACAAGGTGGTCTCTAATATAATTTCAAAGCTTGACCACCATAAAGCAAGCGGCGGCAACGGAATCACAATCGTTGTCCTGAAGAAATGTTCCCCTGCACTCTCTTCTGTCTTTTCCAAACTCTATAACTACTGCCTCTCTGCTTCTTGCTGTCTCGCCTGCTGGAAGTCCTCCTCTGTAGTTCCAATATATAAAAACACTGGTAAACCCTCTGACACCTCTAATTATCAGCCTATCAGCTTCCTACCGATTTTCAGCAAAGTGTTCGAAGCCATCATCAATGCCGAGGTGGTTCAACATCTCCCAGCCCACAGACTATTCTCTGACAAACAGTATGGTTTCTGCTTCACCAGGTTTACTGCTGATATGCTCATGACCATCACTGAGTATATACACTAGGCTCTTGACAAGAACATTGAAGCCCGAGCTGTTGCTCTAGATATCTCCAAAGCATTTGACAGAGCCTGGCATGCTGGCCTTCTATGCAAGATGTGAGGTAATGGTATAACTGGACAATTGTTTGACATTATCCAGTCATTCCTTTCAAATCGCACAATGAAGGTAGTATTGAATGGACATGCCTCCCAATACTATCATACGAACGTGGGTATTCCTCAAGGCTCTATTCTAGGTCCTATGCTTTTCTTTATCTACATTAATGATCTCTCAGATATAATAAGATCCCAAGTATGTTGATCATGTCCACTATAGTTTCTGGATATAGAATACAGTGCAGTACGTAATCTGTTTAATGAAACAATGTCAAAGATTAACACTCACGAGTCAGACACTGTACTGAATCGAATTGGATTGCGAATACTCAGGAAAATATAGCCGCCTTTTATGCACGTGGCATTGAATATTTTGAGCCTTCTGATTGGTTAACCCTTCTCTTGGTGAACTATAAAATGAGTCAGTCTATTACTGGCTCACCAGTATACACAGCTACCCAAAAAATCCAACACCCCCCTTATTTTGGGTAGATTATGGAATCTTCTTGCAAAATATTAGTAAAATCAATATTCATATGGAAGAAATACTTTAGTATTCATGAAATATATCTTTTTGTTTTGTGATTAGAGAAAATATGTTTTTCTTTTTTTCCCTTCTTTTTTCATAAAATATCTTGTTTTGTGATTAGAAAATTTTTTTATTAATTAATTTCCACAAAAATTAGTTATATTATTTTGTTCACTGTTAAATTTCAGGTTAATAAATATTATAAATGTAGATTGTGATCACAATCAAAAAAGTGGAAAAAGTTATTTTACCCATAGCTGGGACCCATTAAAATAGGCAATATCACTTCAGGTCAGAGTGATTCTTAGAGTCATTCATAGGAGGATTGGGCTAAAAGTAGAATTATTTATGTTTATACTCCGAAACTAAGGGCTCACATTCATACCAAAAACTAACGTCTCTAAATAACTAATGGATGCAGTTTTACAGGCAATAGCCTGTGATACTTTTACGATCTGACAAATTTGCCCAATCAGCATCACAAAATCCTTTCAGTTGTAGTGGGTTTTTTGATTGCCAAAATACTAGGCACTGATTTTTAGTTTCCTTTAAATAATGTAATACTTGTTTAGCTCTTGTTAGATGCACAGTCCTTGGTTTATTTAAGTTTTGAGACAACTTAGTAACCGTATGGCAGATGTCTGGTCTTGTTGATGTCATAATGTAAATAAGACTTCCAATCAATATTCTGTATTCTTTCTCACACACCACCATACCATCTTCATTATTCGTAATTGTGTTTAAATCCATTTCCTATGGAGTAGTTAGTGTTTTACAATTTTGCATGCTGAATTTAGATAAGTTTTTCGATGTATCTGGATTGATTCATTGTAATAGTGTTGTCCTTAAATTCGAACTGTATACCAAGAAACCATGATAGTTGACCCAAGTCGGTCATTTTAAACCTTATATTTAAGAAATTTTTAATAAAGTAGCTTCACGTTTTGAAGCAATAAACATATCGTCAACCCAAATAATCAGAATTGCTAATATTTCATTATTAAATATTTTTGTGTACAGGCATGGGTCAACTGGGGAGGGTTCAAAATGTTATTCAATTAAATAGGAATGTAGTAAATTATTCCACGTTCTTCTGCTTTGTTTGAGCCCATATAGTTACTTTTTGAGTTTCCACACACAATTGTCACTTTTTTCATAACTTTCTGGTGGTTCTATGTATATTTCATAGTCAATTGGAGCATTTAAATATGCTGCTTTAACATCCATATGGTGTATATCCATACCATAATGTGTGGCCATTTGCATCAAAATTCTGATCGTTGTCATGTTTGTTGTGGACTAAATGTTTCTAAATAATCTTCCCCATATATCTGAGAGAATCCTTTAGCTACAAAACGAGCCTTATATACTGGCGAGCCATCTTCAGTTCGCTTTATAGTATAAAACCAACGGTTGCCGATAATATATTTCTCATTCGGGGCCTTTTTCAATTGAAAAGTGTCATTTGATACAAGGGATTCCATTTCTTTTTGCATGGCAGCTATCCATCTTTTGGAATTATCAGAATTTATGGCTTCTTGATAATTCTTTCGGATACATTGCACTGAATAGCATCAGTCAACGTCGCAGATATTACATTGACCCATTCCAAAATAGTCTGGTTTTCTTCTATTTCTGATCGGATAACGCAGAATTTACCTCTCCTCTTTGGTTATATCTTTTAACTCAAGGCTTACGTCTGATTTTTCATTGCCTATATCATCTGGTATAACACTTCCCTATAATTGTGGATTTTGAACGGGTTTTTTATTTATAGGCTCTATCTCATAATTAGGCCATACTAGTTTGTGCTGTACCAGTCCCTTATTAATGTTCCTTTCTTCGGGATCCTCCACTTGCTCAAAGAAATCTGTAAATCTGATGTATCTAGTCTTCCTTATTATTTTACTTTGTGGGAAATAAATCATATAGGCCAAACTAGTTTTGTCATAACCAATGAATATGCCCCTTTCACTTTTTGGATCTAGTTTTGCCTTGTGGTTGACATATGTGTAACAAATTGTGCCAAAAATATGCATACCACTTATGTTGGGTTTGTAGTTCGTATAAGCCTTGTAAAGAGTCTTTTTAATGTTACTATTATAGGAACGGTTTCTTATATACACGGCCGTATTTAATGTATAAACCCACAGAATTTTAGGTAACTTAGATTCTATTAGCAAACATCTAGCCATTTCAAAAAGAGTCCACCAACTATGTTCAGCGATTCCATTTTGGTGTGGGGGATAAGGACAGGTTTTCTCATGTTTAATGTCTTCATTTATTAGGAAGTTTTTGAAATCATCAGAAGTAAATTCTACACCGTTATCTGTTCTAATTATTTTCACTTTTCCATAAGGTGAAATATCAGATAAATACATTCTTGTAGCTTGTAGGGTATCAGATTTGTTTTTCAGAAAATATATCATAAGTCCTGAACATTCATCAACAAAATTTAATACATTTGAATAGGTTCCAATCCCTATTGGTGAAATGGGACCTGCTAAGTTGCAATAAACTCTGAACAAGATGTCTGTCGTTCTTGGGATTTGATCCCTATTTCTAAATTTTGCCATTTTCCCTTTAATACATGTGTCACAATGTTGTAAACCCTTGGGAGATGTAATTTTCATTCCAGTGAAGTGTTCTTGCAATCTTTTAACATCCGAATTATTACAGTGGCCTAATATTCTATGCCAAGTCCTTAAGTCATGGGTGGCTGTTTTTACAAATGTAATACTTTTTAAATAATACAAACATTCTTTGTTGTATATTAAATTCATTTCTGTCTGGGTGTATTAACTTTGAATTATCTCAGTGAAAATAAACTTTAACACCAGTTTTAACAGCAGACTGAACCAAGAAAACATTTTGTTTAAATTTAGATATTTATAAAGCCCTTTTTAATAAACATTTACATTTCCTTTAGTATCATGTAAATAAATACAGGCATCTCCTCTTCTTAAAACTAAATTATTAACTCTGGTACTATCAGCAAAATCAATAAAGTAGGTGAACTCTTGATGAACTATAAAATGAGTCAGTCTATTGCTGGCTCACCAGTATACACAACTACCCAAAAAATCCAGCAAAGTAGGCATATATGCTGAAGACACTACACTTTACTATCGCATCAATAAAAAACGAAGCTGATAAAACAAACCTCATTGCCGAGCTTGAAAAGGACCTCCAATCCATGGCGGACTAGGGTAAGAAATGGCTCGTGAATTTTAATACTTCCAAAATGAAGTTGCTATCTATTAACTATCACAGACAATCGCTCCTGCCCCCATTAGCATGGATCAGGCTAGTCTCCTTGAAAGCAAAACATTGTACCTCCTCAGCTTAACTCTTACACCAGACCTTAAGTGGAATGACTATAGAATCCATAGCTATATCCACTGCTAAGAAAGTCAGTTCTCTGTGTAGTGTCAGGAAGTTTTTTTTCCCACCTGAAATGATCTTGCACAAATATTAATCTACCATCTGCCTGTGCATTGAATACTGCTGCCATATCTGGTCGGGTGCTCCTGCTATCCACTTAGGTGTCCTTGAAAAAATCCAGCAAAGAATCTGTAATGTGATAGATCCCGACTTGGCAGCTCAGATACAGTCACTTTCTCACCGGCACAATGTAGTTTCTTTGCATCTCTTCTACAAATACTTTCACGGCTTCTGCTTCGATGAACTTAGCTCACTGGTGCCCCTTTATATGAATTTACTCAAGCCACAAGATTAGCAACTATTTCCCACCCTTTTACTGTGAAACCAATAAATTGTAAATGCAAATTCTACTCCAGCAGCTTCTTTTCTTGCACTTCCCGCCTGTGGAATTCCCTTCTATTTACTTGCTTCCCCAACAGCTACAATCTCCAAGAATTTAAATGTAAAGTCAATAGTCATTTTCTATCTCATTAACCTGCATCCTCTCTCTCATGCTCCTTTCTCTGTTCACTCTACTCTCATCAGTATTCTCATCCTTCTCTTACCTACTTCCTGACACCCCCTATAACCTGTCACTCTTTCTCATAACTTTCCTCCTATGTAAACCCTGCAAAGCAGTGGCAGTAAAATGCCTTGCTTGGGGTAATATGACTATAAAAAAAAGTTCTCTGCAAAATGTGTTGTTTGCCAACAGTCTAAGTTTCAAAAACACAAATTCTGCAATCCACAATTTTAAATTACTCTTATCTTACTTCCAAATGGTTCACTTGGATATTGTCAGTCCTCTCTCTATAGTATATAGAGATCCAGACCTCTTCCTAAGTCCCTATAAGTATCTCCTGACCAGTATTGATCATAAAACTCACTGAACAAAGTACAGCCACTAATACAGATAACTGCATAATGCATGGTGAATGCATTTATAAGAATGTGGCTAGATAGGTCTAGAGTTCCACTATATGTCAATTCAAAAGTTAATTGATCCCAGAACTGTCAAAATAGTAAGCTTCTACAGATTAAGAACTACCATGTATCAGTTACAAACTAATGGCTTGACTGAGAGAGCTAACCACATACCATAAAGTGTTACAGAAAAAAACACAATACCAATAGTTCTGCTAGGCATGCCTAGGACACCTAATGTATCAGATTTTTCACCATTTACCACAGTTATAGCCCCCCCCCCACACACACACACCATATTGAGAAAGATTTGTCAGTGATGAATATTTCCAGCATTTAGTTAAATCCATAGCACGATTTAAGGTGCATAGTTTTGGTGAAGGACACCATCACACCACGAATAAAACTTTCACTGAGTTCTTGCGACTAAAATTACATATTTGATATGACCAAGGAAACCAAGTACAGGTATCAATTGATAGATTAAAACTTTATATCAAGCCTACTAAAGATAAAATAAATCCCAGTAAAACAGATAAAGCAAACAAGATTTTAGTATATAACTGACAAAGAAAATAGCCCAACAGTTAAAACAATGTCAATAATAACAATAACAACAATAATAATAATAATAGTAGTCAAACTAATAAATCTACACCAGAAAGAAGAAAAACTAGCTGAATGAAAAATAATGAAATTTTTAGATATTTCTTTCCTCTCAATGGTTTTTGGATGTGAAACTATTGTGGTGAAACCAAATGTAAAATATAATAGAAAATGAAAATAAAATTTGCTGGTGCATGAGTCTAGTTATTGTGACTAAAAATCTGCCAAAATAAAAGGAGGTCTATGCATAACTTCCACCATAAAAAAAAAAAGAAAGAAACACTAGAAAATAAAAGAATTCAAGCCAATCCTCACATAACTTCTGTTATGAAAAAAAAAAAATAATAATAATAATAATAATAATTTGAGCCAATCAAAAAAAAAAAAAAAAATTTGTGGTGTTAGCAGAAACCAAGCTTTGCACAAGTCATCTGGAGCTGTTTCTGATATAAACAGACAGCAAAGAGAGAGAGAAGGGACTGCCAGAGAAAACAGCCAAGTGTGTCACTAGCGGTCATCAATTTAAGACATCTTCCACCCAACTAGAGGCCAAGAAAATGCCAGATTGATGCTGAAACAAGTTTTAAATGTAACCACATTCCTGACTGCTACCAAGTTCTGAATTGTAAACTATTAGCTACCAGCCAAATGAACTTTCTCTACAGTGATTACAAAGGACTTGCTCCAATCAAAGTAAAATAAATATATGGTCTTGAAGGCTATCACAATGAGTTTAGTAAAATAAAGGAAGGTAAAAAAGTTTTTTGGTATTACCTATTTATTATACATTAATATTTCAAGATCAAAATCTCATCTTCAGAATGGTGGGAGAGCTTGTTTTTGCATTTGTCCGTGAACCATGAACCATGCCCTATAGAAGACAACACCTACTTTACATTCCAAGGGCGACCTATAAGCAGACCACAGGCCTTCTGATGGGGTCCAGCCTATCGAAATTACTTGCCATCACATACATGAATCAACTGGAACGTTGCACTATCAACACCTGCCATTTGTACACCTTATTCACAAAATACATTGATGAGATACTCAACTTCACCTCTTCACATGATGAGGCAAATAGAATGGCAGCATACTTTCAACAGTATGGATGGCAACATAAAATTCACCATCAAACACCCTGATAACATGCCTATCACTGCTGGACTTCAGGCTAAAAGTATCAAAGGTGATATCCACACCGATTTCTAAAAAAAGCTTACCAGCAGGGAGATGTTTGTTTACTACTAATCAGCCCTCCCTCTCAGTGCAAAGACTGGATACAAATGAGCTCACATGTATCTGGGGTAAATGCAGCAAAGCAGAAAACTGAAACACCCACACTGCACATTTCAAGGAGATACTGAAGACCAATGGTTACCCCCAGTCTTTTGTGGGTCAGCTGGGATGGAAAGGTAAAGTCCAAAGGCAACACACCCCCTCTAACACCTGCTTCCAGAGGTTACCATACTTCAGTGAAAACATCACCACAACAATATGTAGAGTTATCCGCAGAAAGGGACTGAACATGCTGGCCTACTATGGCCCCACTCTTCATAGACACCTCAATTACAACCACAACAAACTAGAACTGACACCACATGTACACTAGCCAATTGCCCTATTCCTAACACCAGTATATACCACCAGGTATATGTCATGTATATGCACCAAATGTGAAGAATTTTATGTCAGTAGCATCACCAGACCATTACGCATCAGAATCAAAGAACACTTACACACACAAGCATCATCTTTTCACAAATACTTAAAAAAAACAAAAACATAATAGTCAATATTGAAGCTAGAGAGCGGAACCAACGAAACTTATGCATAAAAGAGTCCTTAATAATAGCTAAACATTAATAATAAACACTATCAACTTACACATGCACTTATCCCATACTCCAGCATACTTTTAGACCAAAACACAGAACACACACACATATATATATATATATATATATATATATTTACATATTTACACACACACATTCTAACACACTATATACTGGAACACATGATACCAAAAAAAGGTATGTAAATTCATATATATATATATATATATATATATATATATATAATGAACTCAGTGGAGAAAAAAATAAATAAATAAAATACAAGACGTATACTAAAATAAACACACACACACACACACACAGAGAACACAGGATGAAAAAAAATGTAGCAATAAACACCCCCCCAATTAAAAACAGATATAACACCAAGTCATAAAATGAAGCCCACATACTTATATAAACCATAAATTAAAGCAGACAGATATCATCAGATCATAAAATAGATATATATATCATAAACACACACACACACACAAACACTCACTGCAATTAATGACAGATATAGCAGCAATGATGACCATTCTTTGAAAGGCATGGTTCAGTTCCAAAACAAGCTCTCCCACCATTCTGAAGATGAGATTTTGATCTTGAAATATTAACATGTAATAAATAAGTAATACCCAACAACTTCTTTCCTCTCCTTTATTTTATTAAACTGTGACAGCCTTCAAGACCTAACCATACACCTAATAAACACAATGCTTCAAGCAAATTACAAAATAAATATATATATCATTTGTTTGTACCTTTGATTCTGTTCATTTATTCCAAAGTTTCTGGCACTATACTACAGATCAACTTTTTTTAACCTCTATTGGCTAGACTGTAAAGTTTTCAAATGGCTAGGTTTCTAATTAATCTCAAATTAGATAAACAGATTTATCTGGTAAATTTTTTATTTATTCCCTGAAGGCCTTTACCCCTTCAAATTTTTCCAAAACATCCTTATTTCCTTGCAAATGTATATGCTGAACTCAAATCAATAATTGTTTATTGAAGAAACCTACCATTAACAACCAGAAAAATATTGAACTTTATCCCACCCCTTACCACCATTCTCATATCTAATTTAGTGCAGAATGACTAAGCGCAGGATGTTTATTTCGACCTATTTACTTCCTTTGTGCAGTTACTACGCGATTTGTTTTGTTTCGGAACTCAATTTCCACTAAAGTTGCTTGTATTTACGGTTTTTTTTTCCTCCTTTTTTTGGGCTGTAGAATTTTTTTTAAGAAAGTTAACTTTCAAATAGAAATTTAGGGTTATTGCGTGTTTGTTTTTTTTTCTTTTTTTTTCTTCTTGGTAATGAATTTAAGAAAGTTGTGTGTACTTAATTTGAGAAGAAAGTTAACTTTCAAATATATGAAAATAAGTGATAATTGCATTAAGGTTAGGGTTATTGCGTGTATTTTTTTTGTGTCACATATATTTGAAGGTTAATTAAACTACACTCGTCACTTATTTAAAAAAAAAAAGGAAAAAAAACATATGTTTTCATATATTTGAAGGTTAAGTAAAACTACAGTTATCACTTATTTTCACATATTTGAAAGTTAACTTTCTTCTGAAATTAAAAAGGAAAAAAAAACACACAAATACACACAATGCATTTGAAGGTTAATTAAACTACACTTATTTTCATAAATTTGAAAGTTAACTTTCTTAAAGAAATATCTATTTGAAAGTTAACTTTTTTAAAAACAAAAATTCTACAGCCCCCCCCACCCCCAAAAAAGGAGGAAAACAACGCAAATACATGCAACTTTCAGTGGAAATTGAGTTTTGAAACAAAACAAATTTTGTAGTAATTGCACAAAGGAAGTAAATAGGCCAAAAATTAGCTTACTACACCTAAAGTCATTCTACACTAAATTCGATATAAGAATGGTGGTAAGGGGTGAGATAAACAGCGAGAAGAAGTTCGATTTTTCTTGGTCGTTAACATCAATAAAGGTAGGTTACTTCAATAAATAATTATCGATTTGAGTTCAGCATATACATTTGTACGGAAATAAGGATGTTTTGGAAAAATTTGAAGAGGTAAAGGCCTTCAGGGAATAAATAAAAAATTTACCATTTATCTTTGGAAAACATAATCTACAAAAATTATTTTAACATCAGATAAATACATGTTTTGAGACATTAATGAATCTCTTATACCCTTACTTTGATGAAATCAAAAACAGTTTGTCCACATATGCAGTAAAACACTGGCACAAAATGTTCTCATAAATGAGATCAAAGTTTATATGCATTATAAATAATGACAGTACAAACATTGCAAAGCAAGTGGAATGTGTTTTGAAAAAACATTTTTAAAAAGTTATTAAAACCATTGCATTTCTTTATATTGAAAGATATATAATTAATCTATTTTCCCCTCTTAAAAGTAGTAATTTTTTCTGAAATTATCTAGAAGTGTATTAGTTTAACTAAAGTTTGTATTTCTAACAAAGAAAAAACCTTTTTATAATTATTTTCTATCACCGAAAGAAATATTTTAAGTTGAAATGTTAAGCTTTAAACCTGTATTTATAATCATGAAAATATCTTAAAATGAAAAAATCCCAGAAATACATTGTAATCCCTTTATAACAAGGTGACAAAACAAATGAATAAGGCTTCCTAGTTAAAAAAAAATAAATAAATAATATAAAATTTAAAAAAAAGGATAAAATCACTGGTTTACAAGTGAAATCTCTAAAAACAAAAATAGCAAATCCTAACTAATTCTCAGGCAATAGAAATAAAAATGACATCCAAAATTGTTGAATGGATCTAGATTTCAAGATACAGTCTGTCAGTTAAAGTGCCATACGTGAAACACGCTTGGGTGATCATGTCTCGAAAGAGACATGACTGACTGGGCAGAAGATTATCCCACAGTAGGTTGCCATTGCTTTCTGTGGTAGACTGGTTGCCAGCCAAGGCTATAGAACCCAATCTGTCCTGTTATTTAACCCATAACTGGAAGGAAGAGATAGATTAATACCTTTCCCAAGGGTATTTGCGTGTAAGTGAATGCAATGAATTCAACTGGAATTTGAACTTGGCTCCCCGATTTCTCGTTCCAAGCCGATATCCACTGTACCACAACATACATCTGCAGTACTAGTGTTATATTTCATCAAAATTGTTGTCCTTACTAAATTATTATTCTCCTTTCCACTCAGGTTTTCACTCATCTAACTGACTTGTGAAAAATACTCCATGAATGTCTGAACAAAGCCAATAACGTCTGCTATATGTGATATAGTGACTTTTGCATCTCAAAAACAAAATACAACCAGTGTTGTGAGAAAATCTTACCAACTATATTTTAGATGCAAAAATAGAGACCAAGAAAAGAAATAAGCACCACACAAATGTGGTAACTATGCAACAAATCTCAGTTAATGGCTAACCAGAAAGAAAAAAATCTATGCTTTTGAAGTGCCCATGATTTGGAGAGAGCCAACCAATCATGCCATTGCCACTTCAGCATAGTGCCTCCAATGGCTAAAGGACTGTCAAAGAAAAAGAAATAGACAGTGCAATATCCAAACATTCCATCAGTTTTTCATCATGTCCCCAAAAGTGAAAACACACTGGTCTCAGAAGCACTGGAACCGTATGAAATTGAGTCAGATGATGGGGAAGATAATAAAACTTCAGAGCCTGAACCATCAACTTCATATGATCAAGATTATTGTCAAACACCTGTCTCTGAATCATGCTTCATAACTCAAAGTGACCTGAAAGACTTAGATATTTGGAATTTTCTAAGTAAAGCAGAAATATAGAGTTCCAGATTACAATAGTGATATCTATCAGCTGGTGATGTATCAATTTCCTATTTCTATGATTATCACAAGGCTCTAATTCTATTCTTCCTTATGGAAGGTGAATTGGTGCACTGCAACCATATTAGTAGTATTGTGCAATCACTTAATATTAGTTACAATCCAGAGGAATGGAAGCTATTCATTGATTTGATCCAGAGTGGAAGTTGATTGGAGTAAAGAAACATTTTAATCACTGGCTTAGAGAAATGACCAAAGATTTATTCTAATTTACAAAATATGAAAATATATCTGGTAAGTCATATAGTGTAGTGTTTGAGTATATTGTATATGAGAGGAAAAAGGAGAGAGTGAAAGAGAGCATACTTAATATGGCTGATTGCTTTTTGGCTATCTTTTTGGGTTTGTTGTCCATTCTTTTTCTGTGCTTGCAGGAGATCATTTTCACAGCATAATGGTTGGATGGCCAGTCAGCCATGCTCTTTCATATCCTCTGTGGTTAGCACATGTGTCCAGTCAGTCTCTTTCTCTCCAGCTTCTCTTATAGCCTATATAAGGGGAACCGCACAGATGTAGATGTAGACACTTGTGACAAGAGTCATGTCGATAATGGTCGGCACTGTGATATGTTTGTGTTTGATTAAAAATTTGTTTTGAGTAGAGTACAGTGTGTGTGTTTGACTTAGCTAGACAAAAACTGGTGTGTAATTAGAGATCTGTTTTCTAATAATTGTATAAATTTAACTTTAATTTGTTATCTCTATGTGTAAATTGTGTTTTAGCACATTTTTTTGTGCAGTGAAATGTGTTTTCTGCTACAAATTCCTTGAAGTCTCAAAGCTATCTTGTTACACAATGATAATGTATTATCTTCAATCTCAGTTAATCATGCAGTTCACATGAAACAAACTTATGATAAAATATGAAACAACTATTAAAGTTTATTACCTATAGTCAACATAACTGGCAATTCTGCAGATATTTGAAGGTTGTTGCTCTCTTACTGAGACTGCAAGGAGGAGATAACAAGTACTATTGTTTTTCTTTGGGTGGAGTGTAAATGGGACAACCAAGACAGACGTTCTCATTACATCAAGAGAAACTGGCCATTATAACAATTACTGGAACCTGGAAGGAAAAATGTTCAGTAGCAACCATTTGTTGTGTTAAAGAAGATTTTGTTACCACCTCTTCAACCTTCAAGCTTGGTCTTATGAAAGAGTTCATGAAGGCAAGGTGCAAAACAAAGGCAGCATTCAAGTATGTACAGAATAAATTTCCTAAGAAAGTGAAGCAAAGATGAAGAAGAAGGCATCTTTGTTCCTCCAGATTTGAAAACTACTTTTGAAGGAAAGTTTTGACAGAGTATTACGGGGAAAGGAAAAAACTGCATGGAAGACTTTCAAGTCAGTGGCAACCAACTTTCTGGGTAATGAAAGAGCAGAAAATTAAAGAAAACAGATGAAAGACTTTCTGAAGCCATACAAATATCTTGACTGTAACCTGTCGTTGAAAATCTACATCTTAGACTCGCATCTTAATTTTTCTCACAAAACTCTGGTGCTGAGCACAATGAATGATTTTATCAAGATAGTGCAGCAATGAAGAAAAGGTATCAGATAAAGGTGGAGTCCATCAATACTAGTTGATTACTATTTGACTGTGATCAAAGATAATCATTTTGCAAAAGACAAACTAAGATGTAACATGTAGGTGCTGAATAACTGTACTTGTATATACTTCTGAAGGTAGTTTCTTGGTTGTATTTTATTCAATAAGCATGCATATTGCAATCGATGTGTTTGTGCATTGCTCTGGTAGCCCATATATAACAGAATATCAAAGCAGATTTTGCAGCAACATTGTTTTTTGGAGACATCCATTGTACTCTTGCGTATGACATAACTGACTAAATATCTCTAAATCTAGAGCCGAGCCAATCATCTAATTTGAAGGTTATTTTTTAAATTCAGCATACCAAAATACATAAAATTGGCACATTTTTTCTGAAGTAGTCAACTTGTGAAAAATTGTACATCAGTGAAATTTGCAATTATAAATTATAATTATTCTTTGTATGAGATATATATATATATATATTATACAATAACATAAAAAGCTTTCTAATCTGTTATTCATAATCTATAGAACTGTGAATCCAGTACCAATATATTTTAGTGTATGTTTTACTAATAAACTTCCATTTAGCTGATAAAAAGATTACAGAATGCAATTAAATCAACACAAAATAATGTAATAAATTTAGGAACATTCTATGTGCATTTTTCAGTATTTCAAATTAGACTATACCAATTTTAATTAACTTTATCTTGAACTTCACTAAAATGGAATATTGAAAAACAGAACAATTAGCATTCTGAATGTGAAATTTCAGAATAAGTTTTCTCATAATTCTCCATAATAATTTCTAGCAAACCTTTTCTATATTTCAAATAAACATTTTCTCACACATACATTTTCTATTCATTTATAATAATCAATTTTCAAATTTATAATTTAAAAAGAAAAAAAATTATGAATAAAACTTAATGCTTATTCAGTTTTTTTGAGAAAATCACTTATTTCAGAATAATTATATGAAAAAAGATATATGGATTTCACTGTTATATGACAAAGTAGCTATCAATTTTAATGACCATCTCTATTATTAATTTAAATTAATATATAATAATTATGCTCTACTTGAGTCATATTTTGCAGATATAACTTTCAAGTTTGTTAAAATGAAAAATAAATCAACTGACTTATTTACACTATTTACAATTTTGACTGTTGTTCTCATTTTTATTGCCATATTTACAACATTTCAGCCATTGTATGTTCAAGTCATCTTTAGGGGATATACATTGAAATTGCAAACCAAGCTCTTTATTTAGTCCACATAAGTAGATTGTTCTAATTTCACATGCAATAAACTAATAACTTTCAATAATGAGAAGAAAGTTTAACACCATTTGAGAAGATCTTTTCTTCTAATTAACAAGTTCCTTGTATTGCAAATGTTACCCAACTCTTGTAGATTAGCACTGCCACTGCTGCATTGTTCTAGCATTGTTGCCTGGCTGTATTGGACCACTTTTGGAAAAATAGAAAATTGTCATTTGCCAGAAAGAAATGACTGTAAAGATGCCAACAGCTATTTCTCATGTTGGCTTAATTAGATATCCTGCAGTACAAACGAAGCTAAATGGCACTCCCAATACATAATATGATAGAAATATGTTATAAAACAAATTGTATTGTACACTACATGTCTGTGATGGTTTGCAAATTAAACAAGAACCCCTATCCATAAAGCCGCTTTCCATTACTAGTGCGCTGATTGGGATTCACTCCATGATTTTCTCCATGATGCCTTGTGAATTGAACCCTCAATTGAAAATTGCATCACTGAGGTGTTTTCTTGGGTCAAAGCTGGCCTGCATGCTTTCATCCCTTCTTGGAAATACCAGGTGAAACCACAATCCTCGGCCACTATAGCACACAACCACTATTTCTGGTTATACCAGCATGACAGCTCTTGTTACAATGTGCACCTATTTGTTGCTGATCACAATAAATGTAAGTCTTTGAAGAAGCTAAGTCCCTCTGGCCAAGAGAATGAGGCACCGCATAGCCTCTAATAACTTTGGCTCTTGTGATTATTGGTAGCTCTGTAATAAAGTATTTAATAAGTACAGGGTCACTATCTCTCCTCTTTTCAATCAATCTGATGTGTTTTCATCATTTGCTGATAAAGCTGAATGCTTTGCATGTAAATTCTCTCAAACTCTACTCTTGACTCATCTGGAATATTGCTGCCTAATTCCCCTACAAGAATTGAATCTCTGTTAAGATGCATATAATCCACTCTATTGTTTTTGTTATAGCTAACTTAGATCTTCGCATAGCATGTGGACCTGATGGTATCCCTGTAATAGTCATTAAGAAGTCAGCTTGCAAACTGGCTCCTGTTCTCTCGAAACAGTATAACAAATGCCTCACTGTCTCTTGCTTTCTTGAAGTCATTATCTGTTGTCCCAGTTTTTAAGAACTCTGTTAAGTCATCTGATCCTTTCAACTATTGAACTATTAGCCTTCTATTTAAGTTTTAGAAAACTCCTAGAGACCTTAATCAATGCTGAATTGGCTCATCACCTCTCATCACAAAGCCTTTTATCAGACAAGCAATATGGTTTTTGTTTCTCTAGGTCAATTGCTGATGTATCAATGGTATTTGTGGAAAGAATCTACCATGCTCTAGATAAAAACGATTAAGTCCAGGCTGTAGCGTTGGACATCTTGAAGGGTCTGGCATACAGGTCTTCTCTACAAGGTGAAAAGTTAGTGTCTCTGGACACATTTTTGAGCTGATCCAGTCTTTCCTATCAAACTGTAAAATGAAAATTATTCTGAACAGCCACTCATATAGGACCTTTCTTACTAATGCAGATGTCCACCAGGGCTCCATCCTTAGCTCTACACTGCTTTTGATTTTTATTAATGACATTCCCAATGACATTAGCACTCAACTTGGTATCTATGCTGATAACACAACCATTTACTCATGTCTCAGTAGTAAGGCTGATATTCTGACAAGGTCAAAATAACAGCTGATGTCCAAAATGACCTCAAGACTGTCATTAACTAGGGCAAAAGATGGTTTGTCAATTTTAACACCTCCAAAAGTAAACTTTTTTCATTAATCAATCAAGAGACTCCTCTCTACCATCCATCAACATAACTGAAGCTAACCTCCAAGAAAGTAACTCATTGTGCTTTCTCGGGCCAATGCTCTCAGCTGACATGGAATGGAAAGACAATAGGGAATCCATTGCTAGGTTAGTTGCCAAAAAAGTCGATTCACTGTGTTGTGTAAGATAATTTTTCTCTCCAGAATTGATCTTACATATCTATAAATCTACCATTAGTTCATGACTAGAATATTGCTGCCAAATGTGGTTGGTGCACTTGCTATTTACCTTGAGCTTCTTGATAAGATCCAAAGAAGAATCAGCAATATTACTGATTCTGATCTGTTGGCTCAGCTTCAGTCATTTATCTACTCACTGCTGTAAGGTTGCCTCACTGTGCCTTTTTCATAAATACTTTCATGGTAATAGTTCAGATGAACTCTGCACTATGGTAGCTAGAATTTAAGCACAGTACTATGGTGCAGTGGATATCGGCTTGGAATGAGAAATCGGGAAGCCGAGTTCAAATTCCAGTCGAATTCCTTGCATTCACTTACGCACAAATACCCTTGGGAAATGTATTAATCTGTCTCTTCCCTCCAGTTATGGGTTAAATAATAGGACAGACTGGGTTCTGTAACCTTGGTCGGCAACCAGTCTACTGCAGAAAGCAATGGCAACCTACTGCGGGATAATCTTCTGCCCAGTCAGTCATGTCTCTTTCGAGACATGATCGCCCAAGCATGTATCATGTATGGCACTTTAACTGACTGACTGACTAGATTGGCGTCAAGATCTCATAAATTTACTGTTGAGCTGGCTAGATGTAGCTGTAAGTTCTATGCTAATAGTTTCTTTTCTTACACTTCTTGCTTATGAAACTCTCCTAGCGTCATGATTTCCAGCCAACTTTAACCTGCAAAAATTTAAATGCAATGTTTATCATTATCTACTGTCCTGATTTCTCTTTTCTCTGCTTATTATTCACGTTCCAGGTCCTAATTCTTCCATACCCTCTAACCCCTTGTGTATTAGTCACTTTACTGTCTTGCCTGGTGTGATACTGTTAAAAAAAACAAAAAAACAAAAATAAAACACACACACTAAGCACTTGTTAGTTTGTAATACAAATGTAACTGACAATTCACAATGCCTTGACTATATATATATATATATATATATATATATATGTTTTATTTTTGTTTTTTTTAACAGTATCACACCAGGCAAGACAGTAATATATATGTATATATATATATATATATATAGTGGTGACTTGAATTTATATATATGAGGGTGCATATAATATATGTATAGTATGATTATTCAAATGTGAATAAAACAATGTATGAACAGAGCTGGCTGTATTACACACACACGCATATATATATATATATATTGTCCTATGTCTATGGTACAACTGAGTTTCATGTGTTATGCAATTTTCAGATGCATATTTCAAACTATTTAGTATGCACACAATGTTACATAATATAAAACTGATTGCTCACTATAGACATGGGGCAGAACTAATATGTATAATATATATATATATATATATATATATATACACATTATTGTCATCCGCAGACAGATCTATTTCGCCGTATCACAGCTCATCAGTACGGTTAGACTCCGATTGCTTTTTTACCCGGGATTGAAACCCGACCAAAATGGTGTCAGTCGGCGACTATATATATATATATATATATATATATATTAAAATGGATTCTTTTAATCCAAAATATTTTTATTTCTCTAAGCATTATTTTTAGTCAATTCGAGTAGACACTTCATTTATTTATTAAACAGTATATTTATTTTCATCTACCAAACTACAAAAAACTAATTATTTAGACAAAGCCAATAAGTATCTTTAAGTGAAACTTCTCTCGTCCTAGATCTGAAATTCTTCATATCTGCACAGTTCTACTTCGAAACATAAACAAAGTGAATTTCAAGAGATCTATGACAAAAAAAGTTTTGCTTAAAGATACTTATTCAACCTTGTTTGACTAATTGGTTCTTTATAGCTCAGTGGGATGCAGGTTTGAATCCAGCCAGAGAACATAAATTTTTCTTTAATAAGATTAAGGTGACAGACAAAAATAAATATGTATTTTAATAAATAAAGTGTTTACTTAAAAATGAGTATCCACTAAAAATAACATTTAAAAGTATATATATATATATATATGTATGCCAAAATCCAGCAAAGATTTGTAAAGACGCAAAAGTATGTTCGCAGCAGCAAAAATGTCAAGTTACAATAAGCATGTTTGTAAATCAGCACATAGCTTATTTGTGATTTATTTTATTATTCAATCATAATTCATGTTAATAATATACAACTAAAATTACTGTGTATTAAGATTCTTTAAGCAAACACTAACCATTGTCTTCCTTCACCATACTTCAAACTCTGTATATGTCTTATTATAATAGAAAGTGGAACCAACAAATAATTCAATAACACATTTAGATTTTGGTTATTTAAATGTATTAACAAGCTATACCATTAAACTAAAGATGAATACATACATTTTTATATATTATATCTAATTTCATTCATTCATTTGCTTGTCTCTTTTAGGTTATAAAGCTTAAAATGAATAAATGTTTTACCTTTAATGATATTTTATTGTATTTTTCTAAATAGAATAAATGTAGTTTTCATAAATATTTTGACATGTGAATGCTTATGTTACAATTAAGGCAAAAAATCTTTTGGCATACTGTTACAATGCAGATAGCCACACACACACACCTACACACACACACACACACACACATATATATATATTGAGATGGTTTCTGAGTGGTAACAAGGAGATGGTTAGTGGGAGCCTAAAGTCAGTGTTGAGATAGCAGGTCAAAAGTTTGTTGACCCAGATACCCTTAGTAACAAATGTCTAGACAGGAAATAGACAGAGACTAGACATGAGGTCATGAAGCAGCAGGAGATAAAGTTCTAGCCAAAGACAAGTCATGTGGAAAGCAGAGATTGGAAGTCAGTTGCAGATCAGACTTTGAATGAACAAGTCACTATTGCTGAGCACTGATAACTTATGAATAAAAAGGAAACGCATTTGAGATAATAGCATAATTTGATCAATTCATCTTAAGCAACTCTGGATAAGAAATATAAGTGTAAATTCTTATTCATTAAAATAAGAGAGAAAGAAAGAAAGAAAGATAACGATGCAGAGAAGATACAAAAAGAAACTGCAGAGTTATTTGTATGCTGATTCTTATTCGTTAAAATAAGAAGAAGACGAAACTGAATTGTCTGCCCAGACAGAAAGAAAGAAAGATAGCAACGCAGAGAAGATTAAGAAAGAAATTTCAGAGTTATTTGTATGCTGATTCTTATTTGTTAAAATAAGAAGGAGAGAACGAAACCGAATCGTTTATCAAGAAAAAAAGAAAGAAAGATAGCAACGCAGAGAAGATAAGAAAAGAAACTGCAGTGTTATTTGTATGCTGATTCTTATTTGTCAAAACAAGGACAGAACAAAACTGAATCGTTTATCAAGAAAGAAAGGAAGATAGCAATGCAGAGAAGATAACGTGCAGACAGAGAGACAGTGAAGAGAAGAAACCACAGAGTTGTGTGCTGAAAATACAATGCTTGTTTGAAGAAAGAAATAAAGAAAATTGCAGATATTGCTGAAATACTTGTATGCTGAAAATACAACAGTCAACTGAAAAGAAAAATTAAGAAAGTCGCAGCTACATACATTTCAAGTGGACAGTGATTGAGTCCAAAGTTGTATAAAGAAAGAAGAAAGAAAAGAAAAAAAAAGAAAAGACAGTAAAGCAAAAGAGAATAAACTGACCTAAAGATAAGTTATTATATTCCTAGGCCCGTATTAGAAGATACATAGGCTTTCACGAATATTATGTTACCACAAACACCATACCACATGTGCTAATAATATTACATGAATTTTCCCCATTTTTATTTTGTGTTAATCTCTTGCATTCGTATTCGTTCATATTCGTCAACATTTGTCACAAATTGTTATTTTGATTAACTTATGAAAAACATAAGTTTTGAGATTCAGGTCATTGGAAATTCTCACTCTTACTTATATTTTTTTTATTTTAATATTTTATTCACTTATTAAAATTTTTATATCAAAAATCATTTCACCTTGTTGTTCATCCTTGAATTATCGGTCAGCGCATATGTTGATATTGAAGCAGACCTAGGAAGATTACAGTTTGATTATATCAATCGAACAGTGATCTTATTTTCTTATCTTTGTTTATAATTGTCCATTTGTCATGATCTAGGAGGGATAACTTGTATCTGTCCATAAATGTGGAAATGTAAATATCCCCGAATTGATGTGTAATCATCTTAATGGTTATCATCAAAGAAGGTATATGACAATACCAGCTCAAGACCAACATTGTGTAAAATGCAGATATTCACATTTACAAATGATTATAAACTGCTGAGCTGAAACTTCATGAAATTTGTGATATTTAAATGAAAAACAAAATATAAGACAGAGAAAGAAAATACTAATATAAAACAAAAGAAAGAAAAAATCAGACAAAAGATTTGAAAATGAAGAGTGAGTATAGATGGGAAAATAAAACATTTAGAGTTGGAACATTACAAACCAAATTGATTTTTTATTTTAAATTTGATCAAATCAATATTGCTAAACAAAACTAAATAAATAGGTAAAATAGGAATAAGTTTTCTTAACAATTAAAGATTTTATAAGTAAAAAATATTGTCAAAAAGTATGATGTACAAATTGTGTTAAAATATTTCAACACTTAAGACTTGTTGCATTCAAATCATTGCTAATAGAATTATTTTTCTTTATATTACAACAGAAAAGAAAAAGAAATACAATTTAAAGATGAATAGAGTAATAAATTATTGTCAAATATATTCAGCAACATGGCATGACCAAAGTGGATTGTGGCTGGCATAATCAATGGACACATTTATCATATATGTTAATATGACATAATTTAAAGAAGGCATGACACATTGCAAACTGTATGGCCAGTCACTTATACACTCTGAAGAATTACATGTACCAAATACACATTTACAATACTGTTGTAAATTTGGCCAAAGAATGTCTATATAAATGCAACTAGTGAAAAATATGCAGAGGGGGATTTTATGCTGAAGTCCTCCTTTCATGTATTTTTGTGCCGTTTGAAATTGTCAAAGTTACTGAAACAAGGAGACTTTGTTTCTTATTCAACTTTACTCCATAAAATAGTAAGAGTTACCAACCATACAGTAAGTTGGAATTTCCTACAACTAATAACAGAAGAGATGTGAATTTAGCGCAAAACAATCAAACCTCTCTATATTATTACATTGTAGATTTTATACAGAAGACTTTGCCTTAGTAAATAGATGTTTTTTTTTAATAGCTGCTGGTGACTTCCAATGAGAATTTCAGCAATATCAGGCTAAAAATTGGACTCAGAAGTTTTATCAAAATGAAAACGTGTGCACATACACAAATGGTCCTCAGATGAATGTGTCATTGCGCATTGGAACATTCCTCTGGTTAATGGTTGAAATTTATTATCCCATAAAAAGTATGACACTTTATAACATCTTAATTTTTCTAAAAAAATCTTTAAAATATTGAATTTTTTTAAGTTTTTTTTAATTTTTTATTTTTTTTGCTAATTTGAGGGTTTAGGCTCCAATCGATAAGAATGCAATGAAAATATTCCAAAACATGAAAAGCAAAAAAATTGCCGGGGGTGGGGGGGTGCCGGTCATACATGTCCATTCTTTTCTGTAAAAAAGAAAATCTTCTTTGTTTTTAAAGGATTGTACACTTGAAGAAGGCTGTAGAACACATTAGCTAGAATGTTGTGGTAACAACAGAAACAATAACTCTTTAAATGATAATGACTCATCTCAAAATTATAGTTAGAAAAACAATAAAATTAAGTTTTACATGAACAGAACAATTATAAGCCTATCACTACTGAACAAACAGAAAATGATTGAGATGCTAAAACAAGCACATTTGTCTCAAATTTCAGACTTGTTTTAAGCTTGGTCAATACAAATGAATCCAGTAATTTCTGAACCAATTGTGAAAAAAGATGTTACTTAAAATAAGTTTTAAAGTTTTTTTATAAAAAGTATTTATGATAAGTTTATGTCAAATAGAACTTATTTCCCTTGCATTCACTTACGCACAAATATACTTGGGAAAGGTATTAATCCGTTTCTTCCCAGCAGTTATGGATTAAATAATAGGACAGATTGTATTCTATAGCCTTGGCTGGCAACCAGTCTACTGCAGAAAGCAATTGCAACCTACTGCAGGATAATCTTCTGCCCAGTCAGTCATGTCTCTTAAGACATGATTGTCCAAAGCGTGTATCAGATATGGCATTTAACTGACTGACCATATTTTATTCTTTATGCAGTGTAAAATAAGATCTTGAGAAATATACAAACATGAATTTGTGTTTTAGCAGAATTTTACCTTTGAATTGGAATTATCACATTAACAATTCTGTCAAAAAACTGATTGTTATTCTTTTATCAAGAGTAGGAACTAAAAAAAAATTTTTTTTTAAAGTAACCATAGTTATAGTTTGCCTGTTTAAGATGAAGATTATTTGATGCCGTGTAACTGAAAATAATGAACTTTCATGATACAAATTGTATATTTTTAATGAAGTTTAGTCAGAAAGGAATTGCTCAGTTGGTGATATATTGGCTGTAAAGCAGAAACTTAATGTCCTATTTCCTTCTAGGTTTTATAAATGAGGAGAATAATTTTGTGAAAAGATCTTTTCAGAACAAAAATTTAGAAAACTGTTGGTAATTTATTAATTTGCATATTTACTCAGGATAGTCAAAATTTAATGTCTTTCAAGAACAGTATTAATCTATATGCCTATTTTTGTCATAATCCCCTTCTAACAAGATAAATAATGTTACACTAAACAGAAGAGAAAAGTGTAATAGCAGAAGAGAAAGAAAACATGTTCATTTGTCTTTATCTTATTTATATAAATGTGATATCTTTCCAGACATGCTTTAATATTGGAAAGATACCAACTAAAAGATATTAATTCATTTTCTACAACTTAACTCTTGACAGGTTATTTAAAATCAGAAAATATTTTTAGATTCTAAGAAGTCTTATTAATTAACTCATATTTGGGGAAGAAGAGGTGCAATCAAAGATACATCTGTAATGCCAACACTTATTGATAAAAGATAAAGTATAGCATTTATTATTTTTTAAATACAGAGAAGACAATGTAAAGTAATTCTTTAAAACAACAGAAGTCCATTTCTTAGGTTTCAATGAAAAATGAGCTAAAAATAGGTATATGCATATACATTTTGAGAGATTAAGAATTACTATATTTTTGTTTGATTCTGTTAAAAATAGCAGATTTACCTTCTGAAAGCATTCTATTAAGATTATAGATACAAAATGAACAGGCTTTGTCAAATTCATTATCTATAAAATTAATAAAATGAAGATTAACAAAGCTTCTCAAAACAAGTAGTTGTATTACAATATATTCAGTGAATCAGACCAAAATTTGAATAACTTGT
Source organism: Ascarosepion bandense (assembly GCA_037127315.1). NCBI lineage: Eukaryota > Metazoa > Mollusca > Cephalopoda > Sepiida > Sepiidae > Ascarosepion > Ascarosepion bandense. The sequence goes on from JBBBDQ010001092.1 coordinate 1,628,377, forward strand.
TTTAGATATTTTAATAGAACATCAGTCTAAAAAAATAAATATAAAAAAAATTGAGTAAAGGTTGACATGGTAATCAGTTGTATCCTAACCTACCCCGCAAGTTGGGAAATACTGAGTAGACATACTTAAACAACGTCTTTTTATACAAAGGCAAACAAAAGAACAACTATACAATTCTTCAACAGTATAAATAATAAAATATTGGCAGGGAAGAAAGATAAACACAAGTATAATGGCAATAGTTGGGGTAGTGAAATCACAATATACACAGAATGTTTTGAGCATATGTACATGTCACTCCCATCAGTTTTATGCATAAAATTTAAATAATATTTTAGCATATTTAAAAAAAAAAAACATATTGCATAACAGTTCTCTCTTCAACATTTTTTCAAACCAGTACTTTAGTTTAACACACTGTTCATACCAATTACTATTTAGTCACTAACATTAAATAAAAAATTAAGTTGAAAATAGTGCTACTAAAGATATTTTTTTTAATCCCTTCATCCCCCCCAAAAAAAGGTAAAGAGCTACTGGGAGCAAAAGAGAATGAGGATACATTAGAAGGAACTGGAAATGTAATCCTAAACTAAAATAATACTCCTATTCAAAAAATCAAGGAGGAGTATAAACCAGATGATAGATGAATCTACAGCTATAATAACAATCATACCAAAACACAAATTCTGAATTTAATGATATAAATGATGTTAGTGAAATGAAAGTGATGAAATTGTAGATTATATTTTTGTATTTCAATTGAGTAAACATTAGAATAAAATGTACACTTTTATTTTGATAATGTGTCACAAAGTAGATTTGGGTTAGAGTGAAAAGTTTGAAGTAGCACACTCTAAACATACACTTTATATTTTGTTCTTCTAAATTCTGCTACTTTAAAACATTCAGGTACCCTTTCTGAAAAGGGATATGTATGTTTTCTTCAAATAGGTGTATAAAGATATATATATATATATATATATCTATATCTACTTTATTTCAATAGGTGTAAACAACTATGAAAAGTCTATTTAACCCAATATAGTTAAGTCTGAAAAGACAGGCTTAAGCCATCGTAAACTTATAATATTGTGACACGATAACTAGGCTTATATTAAGGTGGATTTGTAAAATATGTATTTTATTATAATAAATTAAAATAGAAAATGGTTAAGAATAGAAAATAGTTTAAAAACATGTGTTTTGTTTAACAAAAGTGAAAAAGAAGAGAAAAAATAAATAAACGCTTTTTCTTTTATAAGGAAATTTGTGGAAGAGAAAAGGGTATCAGATTACTGTGCTGAAGCAAAATTTAAGTACCTTGAAATTTCAGACTTACAGTCACCAATGCTTATCTTTTAGTTTTGTTTTAGCCCGGGGAGGGGGGTTCTCTAGTGGACTTCCGGTTATTTCAATAAATACAAGTCATTTTTCCGAGCCAGTCAGTTAAGTTAAGTTAGTTGAGTGAGTGGAGTTAGTCAGCCGGGCGTGTGCTTGAAGTAGAAACTCCATTCATCTTGAGTCGGTGTTGGTTCGGCATTTGATCTCCATTAATTAGAGTTAGAGCTGAGTGTCACATTCACCTGCCCCAACCAAAAAGACTAACTCTAAACGAAATAAAGCATCATTTTAACTCATCCAAGTTGTGGAAGTTTGTTCCTTATAATTTAATCTTGTACCCCCAGCTTGAGACTCCGACTTTTTCAACAAACTTCCGGCAAACATCACAGCGTGGAGAACGGCCGCCAGAGAAATTGTTCAGACCGTCCATTGGGGTGTTACAATATTCAAAACTTATATTTCATAAAATTCCAAAAATTTAAAGTTATTTTACTAGTTTTTTTTTTTTTGCTTTTTTTTTTATAAAAAACAATTCTATATTCTATAACCATGAAGTAATCATCTGAGCTCAGAAATCAAGAATAATCATTTAATAAAATTTTAATTCATATCCTTATGCTTAGAAGACTAACTTATCAATTAGACTTATTGGTCTACTCTATAAATTTCATTTGTAACATCAAAAAGGCAATCATCTTTGATATAATATGTGTATATAAAATACAAGCAAACAAAATTTATGCAAATTCATGAAAACAATAAAAGCAACATCAAACAATGATATTACAATAAAGTAAATAATGATGAGCATCAATAAAGGCATACATGTTTGTATCTGCTTAAATCAAAAAATATGAACAAAGCTGAAAATGTGGAAGTGTGGCCCTGGGGAAGGTATTACTATGTCCAGCTTGTCTACTGAAAAAGTTAGTAATGCCTTTATCAGAAAAGGATAATACAAGGTGATTTTGCTTAAAATAGAGGAAGGAAAATCTATTACAATTAATAAAAGTTTACAATTCATGAAGAATAAAAATTTTAAAGAATAAGAAAATGTGTTCTTATTTTTATAATGACCAACAAGAAAAAAAAACACCATGGAAAAAATATTAAAGAGAACATCAAGGAAACTTATGAATTTGTTGTTACTAAAAATTGTTTACATTATTTGCTGTAGTTATATACAGTGAAACCTCTACTTACAAAAGGCTATACATATGAAATTTTCAGGTTACAAAACGCCTCTTTGGAAAAATATTGCTTCTTGTTATGAAAGAAATTTCAGAATATGAAAGGTGAAAATTTCAAAATACGCACTGCTACTCACAGCTTCCAGAGTCCACCTCATTGTCTCCTCATTCTCAATAATGCTCCTGCCCACCCACCCAGCCTTGAAGATGATATCTTGGAGGAGTTCTTGTTTATTAAGGTGCTGTACCTCCCACCTAACATCACCTCTATCCTCCAGCCCATGGACCAACAAGTCATTTCAAACTTCAAGAAACTCTACATGAAACACCTGTTCAACAGGGGTTTCAACATTACTGAAAACACCCAGTTTACCCTTCATGAGTTTTGGAAGCAGTACTTCAATATTGTTGTTTGCCTCAAGATAATCAACATGGCTTGGCAGGAGGTGACCAGACTTACCCTTAATGTGTCTTGGAGAAAGCTGTGGCCCAATACAGTTGCCTCACAAGATTTTGAGGGGTTCAAGGTGGAGGTGCAGGGTGAAGTTGAGCCTGAAGTTGACAAAATTGTTTCGCTAGGAAAGGGCATGGGGCTTGAGGTGAATGGTGAGGACATTGACGAATTGATTTAGGAGCACCACGAGGAGCTTTTACCAGAGGAGCTGAAGGCGATGCAACACACGGCAGTGCGGGAGGAGTTCAGTAAGGATGAGGAGGAGACAGCCATTATTTCGACAGCCCGAATAAAAGACATTTTAAGAAAATTCCATGAAGTTTTGGAATTTGTTGAAAAGAATCACACAGTGAGAGTGAACCTGAACCGAAGAAGGTGAAAGGTGACAACGATAGCAGTTAAAACAAGAGAAAAATTAAATGCAAAAATGAAAAAAAAAAAAAACAAAAAAAAAATGGAAAAGTAAAAGAAATGATAAATGTTCAAAAACAGTTGAAAAAAATTAATTCCTTTTGAATTCATAATTTTAAGTGAAATTTATTGACGAGTGTAACTTGTGTGCATTCATACATACGCTTTCTCTCAGCTGCCAATCCTTTGCCTCCTCCTCCGTCGTCCCCAACAAAGATTTTCACCTCATCTTTCACTCACCCCACTCACCGCTGTCTTCACATAGTCGCCCAACCCCAAATGTAAAAGTATTTTTTATTCTTTACATTATGTACAACTCTCACTTTTATGTTTATTGTGCAATAATCTAATTCTAACATGGATTTGTTACAGGTTTTGATGTATTTTTATAATTTATAAAAAATTTATGTCTGAATTTTGGGGGGCTTGGAACCGATTAGGGCATTTATAGGGTAAAAAGTGTCTCTACTTACAAAATTTTCACATTATGAAACAACTTCCAGAACGAATTAATTTCGTAAGTAGAGGTTATCAATTCCATGCAATGTACAAACATATTGCATCAAAAATGACAATGAACTATTATTCCATTTATATATCTATATTTTATATAACAAAAAACATACGGTCACTATATATAGATATAGAAAAATGCAAAATAATCATTTCAAACAGAATTAGTCAAGATTTGCTTCAAGTTGATCCATTCTATTATTGGTATCAGTTTCTTGTAGGTTTCTGTAACCACAAACAAATAAAAACTTCCAAAGAATTCTTTGTATACATTGAATTTATTATGTAATTAAAAAGATCTAACAAAAAATGAAATTTCAAAAGCAATCACTTAATCACTGCTTACTTGAGATATAAAAGACAAAATATTAATTTAGAAACAATTTCCCCAAGGATGGGAAGTCCTGGATAAAGATATTAAATTTTCTACAAGTTAAATTTGAATACCTTTTTGGGAAAAAAGAATATCATTATAGGAAATGTTCAGATGACAGAACATATTCTTTACACTGTTATTTTTTTTCAACAGGCAAAAAAAACTCAACAAGAATGGCAAGGCTCAAACCATTGCCCTGGATATTTCCAAAGCGTTTGACAGGGTCTGGCATGCTGGCCTTCTACGCAAGCTGCGAAGCTATGGTATAACTGGACCATTGTTTGACCTAATCCAGTCATTCCTCTCTTGTTGCACAATGAAGGTAGTATCAAACGGACATGCCTCCCAAAACTACCATACGAACGTGGGTGTCCTTCAAGGCTCTATTCTAGAGTCTTACGCTTTTTCTGATCCACATTAACAATCTCCCCAAGATACCAAGTAGGCATGTACACCGATGACACTATCGTTTACTCTCGCCTCAATCAAAAGTCTACTGAGGATGACAAAGCGAACCTCGCTGCTGAGCTTGAGAAGGACCTCCAATCTGTGGTGGACTGGGGAAAGAAAGGGCTCATTAATTTTAATGCTTCCAAAATGAAGCTGCTATCTATTAGCCATCATAGACAATCGCTCCTACCCCCCATTAGCATGGCACAGGCTAGCCCCCCTGAGAGTAAAACACTATGCCTCCTTGGCCTCACACTCTCAGCAGACCTCAAATGGAATGACTATATCGTATCCATTGCTAAATCCACTGCCAAGAAAGTCGGTTCACTGTGCAGGGCCAGGAAGTTTTTCCCGTCCGAGTCCATCGTGCACATATATAAATCTACCATCCGCCCGTGTATTGAATACTGCTGCCACATCTGGTCGGGTGCCCCCACTATTTACCTCGGTGTTCTTGACAAAACGGAGAATCTGCAATGTGATTGATACCAACTTAGCAGCTCAGCTGCAGTCGCTCTCTCACCGTCACAACATGGTTTCCCTGTACCTCTTCTATAAATACTTTCATGGCTTCTGCTCTGATGAACTTAGATCACTGGGTATGAATTTACACAAGCTACTAGATTAGCAACTAGATCACACCCTTTTACAGTGAAACTGATAAAGTGTAACCCCAATTTCTACTCTTAACAGTTTCTTTTCACGCACTTTCCACCTGTGAAATTCTCTTCCATGTACTTGCTTCCCTGACAGCTACAATCTCCAGGAATTTAAATGTAAGGTCAATACACATCTCTTATCACACTAACTCGCATCCATTCTCACAATCTCTTTTTCCATCTACTCCACCCACATCCTCGGTATCCTCATCCGTCTATTACTCTCCTCCTGACATTTCCTATAACTAACTCCTCTTTCTCAACACTTTCCCCTATGTAACCCCCTGTGCAACAGTGGCAGTAGAATGCCTTGCTTGGGGTGAGATGATAAAATAAAATAAAAAATTTAAAAAAAAAAAATTTGTCAAAATGCAGTACCAGCAACAGAAAGAAACAGTTTAATAATCCAAACAACTCTTTAAAAAATGAGCTTGGATTTTACTTTCATGTTAAATTTGAAATTCAATGTTTCATTTGGCAAAATACTGATCATGTAGTGCTGCAATTCTCGAACATTTTTATTTCATTACTTTACACTCATGTACCTATTACACTGTTTGCCCAGAAAATGAAAAAAAAATATATTTATCCTGTCCAATTCTTAAGGAAATAAAATCACCACACCAATATATTGTATATATATTCATTAATGAAACAGCAGTTAGTGAAAGTTGAAACACTAATTAAGAAAGAGGTAACAATAAAACTAATGAGAAGGGTGAATATATTTTTAGCAACATATATTTGTTTTTGACAGTGCAAGCTGCAAGTTTGAAGCCATACAGAGGCAAGTTTGGCATTTGCTTTTTCCATGTTGCATATTGTCAAAAACGCTGCTTTACATAATTACGTTTAGGGGTGGTGAATAAAACATTTAGGAATCTTTATACCAGTTTTGTGTACATGCCATCTCTTATATTGAATGCACACAATTTTGATATCATAATTTACATCATTCTTTCTTTCTTATAAATACCACAAAGATTTTGACAAAAATTTGCTATTTGCTATACCGGCTTATGAGAATATACATTTCTTAGTCCAACCTGCCAGTTCCTCTTTCTTATTTTATTTTGAAATAGGTATTTTTCCGTTTTTCCTTCATATATCTCTTATCAGATTTACACTAGTGAAATGATAGGAAATGTATGGGCTGATTTGATTTTAGACAAGTATTTTAATGTCCAGAGATAAATGGGTACTTTTTTAGTTGAATACATAATTGTTGAATGTCTTCAATTTCTTTGGCAATTTTGCATGTTGCTGTGAATTTCACCTGACTGATTGTGAAGCAGCTGGTGTTGCTTGTGGCTTGCTCTGTTGTGTCTCTTTGAATGGGTTTAACTGGTTTGGCTGAATCCATGCTATGATGGTCTTCCATTAGTATTTGCCTATCATCAGCTGACTCAAATGTATCTTTTGGTGAGATGACCTCCTACTGCAAATGTTTAAAGAATGAAGAGTTTCATATGATTTGGTGGTTCTCACACTGCAGTTACAGTGCTGCATCTTCTTGTATGATTTTGGTTTGAAGGGCAGGGAACGCTGGTTGTGCTTAGGTTGTTTAACAAGCATGTTGTTGCCTGAAAGAAGTGGTAATGATTGGATGCAGTGTCTCTGATTTGCATTTGTCTTCATCTTGGCCTAACTGAAAACATCACATTTAGTGATGCAGGAATGGACAGAAACTGAGATTTTTGGATGAGAAATGCATGGTATGCCAATATTCATCTTACTTTCTGTGAGAGCTTCAAAAGAAGACACTATTGTTGTACTGCGAGATGAGGTCCTGCACTGGCGGAAAAAAAATGGAGTAACTGTATTTTCCAGTTCTGGCCCTCAATCGTTGTTGTATGGATAAATTTGTTCATTATCCTGATGAAATACTTGGCTTCACTATTTACCTAAGGCTAGAGCAGTGTGTTCTTCCTATGAAAAAAGCAGACTGGATTGCAAAATTCTTGAATTTCTGGCTTTGAAAAAGAGGCCTATTATCTGTCTTTCAGTAAGCCTTGTTGGACAAATATACAATTTAGATGAGTGATTATCTTGACTGGGAAAATGACTATTCATCAATGGTAACTAGCACATAAGGTGCTAGAGATGAAAGGGCCTTAGAATACGGGGGCTATTTCTGTCCATGGAGCAGAGGATAATGGTGTGGAGCATAGCAGTTAATACTGAAGTGATCAGCACCTAATATGAAAAACAAGCCTGAACAATCTTTTTCATCATCCTACCAGTGCTTGGAGCCATTACTTTATTTCTAATTAACTGCTTCATCTTGACAATTCTTTGGTGTATGTGGTGTGTGATGTCAATTATTCTTTTCTGCAATGCTGATGGAACTACCAAGTGGTGATCACAAAAAACAACATTGTCTGTGAAAGATAACCCATCCTTGAACTGGACGAAGTTGGATAAGTTTGAATCTTACCACCTAGGGCACTAGATTACAAACATCAGCTTTTGATGTGGGTGTCCTATTGTGTTGCAGTTCTGACTTCTAGAGTCAGAGTTTTGTGGATGACATTCTTCACCACAGTATGCCACATTGTCTGCTGTTTCTGTTCATTGTTCACTGTGAATGGTGAAAATGTGTGAAGGTTTGTCATTTTGTTAAATTCTATTTTGTTTTTGTTTTTTTATTTGAAAAAGTCTCATTATCATCATTGCCAAATTATAGTGTCCTACAGCTTGTGAAAAATGAATGTGGTAAAGACCCATTAGGGATACACAAAGAAAAGAAAGGATGATTACTCAAAGGCTTCTAGCATGCCAGAGAGGCTGTCTCAAATCAGCTGATCCATACATCTCAGGTCTACACTATCTTAATTACAAAGGAAACTCTGGTTCTGGTGGTAAATGATGTCACTTCATCACAATTATGGGTAACAAATTTGGAGCTCTACCAAAAATGCCTTCATTACCTAATCAAAATATTTATTTAAATCTGGGTAATTTGAGAACTGCTGATATAGAGAATTTGATTTGTATATATGTTTTTTTTTTCTTCTATGTTCTTCTACCCACTTGTTTCTTTTATATTTCACATACAGTTCCATATATATTGTATGCATGATTTATTACATCATGGTATTATTGTTTTGTCAGTAGAGGAGTTTTTAAATGTACACAAACTCACCATCAATCTTGTTGGCAGCACACAGACATGGAATGTTTGGTCGATATTCCCGAAGTTCTTTCAACCAGTTGTTGAGATTTTTATATGTAATTTTTCTGGTTGCATCAAATACCTAATTGGAAAAAAAAATGAAGACATATCACATACTGACAAAGCTGAATTGTAAAATGAAGACATATAGCATAGTGACAAAGTTGAATTGTAAGAAAATTACATGGAAAACAAGAAATCCTGCAATTAAAGATACTTATTTTTATAAAAAGTGAAACAATTAAAAATTACAAGAATGCTGTAGGTTTCATAATGCAGCTAAAAGCTCATTTGCAAAATTTTAGTTGAAGTAAACTAAAAATACATGTTAAGTGTCAACTGAGAGTTTTAAGAGATAAATATGAAGAGCCGTTAGATGAATTAAGTGACTACACTTAATAGAAGGGAATTTATTCTTTCAACTTTCATTGACATAGGTTTTTTTTTTTTTAGTTTTCTTTTGTTTCTCAGGAGATTTAAGTAGTTGTAAAGTTGGAGAAGCTCTCACAGAACAGATAGAGTAAATGGACACAGTACAAAGCAAGTGTTTCTTTCAACACTTAAACAATTCACATAAGTTGTCAGTGGATCAACTGTCAAGTAAACAAATTCAAAGCAACTTTGAAAAAAAGTCAGCTTAAATGTACACTTTCAAAGACTTAATAACACATGTACACACAAGCATGAGTTTCATATAAAATTTAAAAAGCCTAAGTATTTCAAGAACCTTATAAATGAATTACTATCTATGACAAGTTGACAGAACTTAGCATATTTCAATGCTATTTCAAACTATTTTTCTTTGTTTACTTTTGAATGTATGCAAACCATATATATCCCTTTGGTGAGCAATGAACTATTTTAACTTTGTTTTGAGTTTTTTGAATATTATTTTGTGTCAGATCATTTAATCTGTTGTATGAACATTTCCACTTCATGACAATAAGTTAAAACTATGGATTTAAGAATTTTGATTTATTTTCATAAAACAAGCTTCTTACACTGCTTCATGTCAATAAATTCCTTATCTTGTTTTGTTTAAATTACCTTCATTAATCTTCTTGACATGGATAATCAACTGTTCATTTTAATCTCTAAGCCCCATACCACTAAAAATCTACAGGTGTGTGTGTATGTGTGTGCATAACTTTATTGGCACAAAAGTTGGAAATTTAAATGTAAATGTGTATATAGTTCTCTTCTGAGGATCTTAGACTGATTTCAACCAAATCAAATATAAAAATACTCCTCATCTCAGTTGAACTAAAGAATTTTAATAGAAGGAAAAATCTGTAGAAAGATACATACAACTAATAAGAGTGTTTAAAGGTTATAGATTTTTCATACATTAAATGTTTAAAGTTAGAAGGTGAACAGAATATTTCTGTAATTCAGAATCATAATGTTTACATAGAAACTTTTGGAAATATTTTTCAAGGTATTTTACTGAATGGCAACTATGTCATCATTGAATTTGATATATACAGAAAATAAATATTTATTAAATGTATCATATGACAGTCCAGATAAAGTAACCAAACAGATTATTGACTTCAGCCTATCAGACTCTTTGTTTAGGTAAAAAATGTTAAATTATACACCTATTTTGTATCTGATTTCAGATTTTGTAACAAGACTGATTACACCAGCCAGTAAAATAGCTCACTTCCACTCATATAAACCACAAAAGACAACATCCAAACCCTTAAAAATGAAAGCATAAGAGTAGAATTCTGTAATAAACCAGAGTCCAAACTGATGTCACTAAATTTTAAACAAAATAACACAAAAGAAAAAGAAATCATCAGGATTTATTGTGCATTAATGCTCTATGGAAAGAAAATAATGTCCTCAAGACCCTCACACATGCACTGGTATCACAATTGGATCTATCATATTGAAAGTACAAATGAACTCCTCATAACACAATTTGATTTTAGTTTTGTTAAGGGGTGTAATGATGGCGTATACGTCATCAAATAATTTCAGGAAATTGCATAACTGTCCAATAGAAAATTGTATACTTGGTATATTAACCTCACAGTGTAGGGTTTGATACATTCACACCCACACATACATGGTCATTCAGCGTTCACGTGATAACCCTAGTTTTCCTGCGCTAACGGCATGCCGATATAAGCTGGGAACGACACGTGTTCCAGCAGTTAGGGTTCTGTCCCGGGCAAGAGCAAACATGTTTATTACCTAACTCACACGTACACACACGCACTAATTGCTACCCGCAATTAGTGGCACAAATTTTTATTTCTCACCAGCATGCACATGCACAATGCTAAAAAACTCCAATTGGAAACAGACATTAACAGTATGTACATTAACTTTATTCAAACTGAACTTGATTCAATTTAATCTTCTATCGAACATTTACGTTTCTCTCCAGACAAAGGGAAAGAACTTTTCTTTCCTTATTTGATTTGCATCCTTTCAACTCTATGTAACCTTTGTTAATATATTGTTGTTTTGGTTACTTTCACCTTTTCATGTTTCCTTATTTCCGGCTCTATTTTATGATTCAAGTTACGCCGAGTCGACTCTTAAATATAAACCAGTAATGGACGCTTTGCCCTCTACAACAGCCATATATGACCACATCTATAGTGACATCCTCTTATCCATTAGAACTGCCTTCCAAGCTCTAACTCTACTGAATGTATAAATCTGATCGAGGAACTATATCAGTTTCACGAAAAAACTGATCATGTCAGAAGAAGACCCCAATGTGGAAACATTTCAAACCTCATCAGGAGTACAACACTGAAGAAATGAGAACCCTAATGCATCTTATCTCCTCCTTGTTTGTGCATATACAAATGTAGATGTGACGGGATGAACACTGATCACTTAAACATTTCATATCATATCCCAAATGAATCTATTAATTGGAAACATTCTCATTTTTCCTCTAGAGGCAAAAATACTCATGATGAGGGAAGAGGAAGGAGCTATGCTGATGACATAGACATCCATAATTGGGATAAGAATGATCTTGAACATAAAATTGTTGAAATTCTCTCCCAAATGTTCCAGGAAACAGGACTCAAGATAAACCTTTCCAAAACAAGAAACAATGATGGTGCATAATCGGAATCATAAAAATTCAAGATGTGGAATTAGTAAATACTTTGAATACCTTGATATTTAGATCAGCTATAACAAACTTAGTATAGAACATAAGAAAACAGAACATAGAACAGGGATAGTTTCACACAACACTGCAAATTGCTACAAAACCAAAACATCAACCTGATAAAATACAAATCATATTCTTGAATAGCCTTGGCAGATTGAATCTTTTATATGGATGCCGTGCATGGTGCTAAACTTATTAAAAAATATCTAAACTGTTAGCTATATATAACTGCTCAAATATCCTCAAGCAAATGAAGCATTTAAGTCTTAGCAAGAGCCATACTTCTTTGAATTTCATGGGCTTGCAGTATAAAATTACAAAGGACTGTATCAAATACCAAAACCACATCAATTGAGGACTTTCAACAGCAGAAACAACTAAAACGAAAGAGAAAATAATGACATAATCAGAGAGAAATCAATAATATACAAAAATGCAGATGGACCAGAAATATTAAAAACTGAAGTGGAAGTGGCAATGGCCAAAATGAAGAGAATAAAGCAGAAGGACCCGATGGGACTGTAATAGAGATGTTAGCACCCTTAGAAGACTTTGGCATAGACAGGCTCACAGAAATAATAAACAAAATCTAAAAAAATCTACTAAACTTATTTCATTTTAGACAAAAGCACCCAGAAGTTAAGCATCTGAACTCAAAAATACTTGTTTACATAATGTTGATGAAATTCTTTGACCAAAAAAAATTTTTTTTTTTAATGACAGACCACGATTTGAGATATGAAAATAAATTTTTAAAGTTCTTCAATAACTTTAGTGATTGTAAATTCTATTTGCATAGGTAATGTTGTAATAGTCTGTATTTGCATTTTACTGGTGAAATATATCACACTTGCTGAATTTTAATATTTACCACATTACAAAACCCAGTCATGCTTATTTTTTTTTTTCAGTGTTTATATTGAATATATTAAAAGCAGTTCTCTTTAAGTTATTGCTAAACTTTACAATCATTGGTACTGATAAGAATATTGTATACCATTAAATAAATTTTCATTTTTAACTTTAGCTAAAAATTAAAAAGATAAAATAAATTTAGAGAAATTGTTATTGACTTCCAATAGAAACAAATCTGTTGCAAAAGTTATTTTAGTCAATCTATTTATTTATTTTTTTTTTTTACTTTACAGGAATAAATTTCAATATGAGACAGGGAGGACTCCTAATATAAAGTGGAATTTTTTTTTTTTCATCTTTTTGGAAAGCAACATTATTGTTATCTTCAAGTCACAGCATACATTTAATAAGATTTGCTGTTTTTTTAATCCTGTGAATAAAGCAAGTCATAAATTATTTGAAACACTTTTCAGACATCCTGTTGACATTCACATAAACTACAAAAACCAGTCACCTTAGATATTTCATAAATAATCTAACAAGGATTTAAAACATTTCAGTTTTGGCAACAGTTCTTTAAAGAAAAACAAATTTCACACACCTTTTTTTTTTCTTTTTTTTTTTTTTCAGTCATTCTTAAAAATTTTTTAAAAGTCACCAAGTGAACTGGCAAACATCAAAAGAAAAAGGTCACTGGAAACAAATCAAATTTTTAAGAGGATACTCTACTTGGAATTTATTTTTGTTAGACTTTAAAAACAAATTAACATAAGATATTTTAAAATTACCAAACTTATCTATTCACTTTTGAAATGGTTTGAAACAAATTATAGACAATAAGATAAGGAAAAGTAAGTTGAGCTTCGAAAGGTGGCCAAAACAAAACCCTGTTAATGTTGGATTTAACCAAATTAGTTACTATATTAATAAAGTAAAATTTAGCTTATCTATGCAAGATGTGATTCAATTTGGTTAGATATTGAGAAGTGGAATGGACTGAGAATTTTTCAGTCCTCTCTTTTAAATAAAAAAAAATGCAAGAATAAAATGATTACATCAAAACAGGTTTTAATTAGCATAATAATTGTTTTGATAAAAATATGGTTAAGCAATTATCTAAGTTCGAAAATCAGTTCTTTTTTGAGACATGATAATCAAAAAATAATAAAAAAAAAATTTATCAATTCAGAAAGAGTGCATTTGAATACAGAAGATATGTACAAATGTTTACAAATACAATGTGACACTAAAAAAAAAAAATTAAAAAATCCAAGAAATGGTTCATATTGCAGTCATTAATTTGATTATTTTAAAAGGAGTTTTATTTGCTCATATATGATTAATGATGGAAAATTGTCATTTTAATTTTTACAGCTGGAAATTATCCTGCAGGTTTGGAACTAGCATCTAATGATGTATTTTTTTTGTTTTTATCTAGAAAAGGATCTATGCTTATCTCATTTTCTTTTTTAAAAAGAAAATTGCATAAGAAAAATAGCAGTAATACTGGGAATGCTAGTAATTTTAAAGGCTTCAAATACATTGTTTAAAGTGAAACAAAAGTGACATTCCCGTCTATACATATATTTGCATTAAATTAAAATATATACTAGTAAAATTAACATATGCAAGCATACATATACAATGAGCTAACAAATGTCCAGGGGTACATGCTTTAGAATTCATCAACATCATACTGGGAAATTGGCATGCATTATAAGTCAAGAAGGTAGATATGTGTGCATAGTGTTTGCACATTCATAAACCAATAAATCATGTTGAAGTGACTCTAAACAATGCAGTCTGTGTACCAATGGCTTCAGAAGAAGAAGAAGAAGAAGAAAAAGGTGAAAGAAAGTGATGATGCCAGGTGGCAATTGTCAAGGACTGTTCTACTCTCTAATTACAAAATGACATCCAGACACAAAGAGGACAAGGACATATATATTGTGGGCTCACCATGATGCAAGCATGCGCTTGGTGGTAATAGGAACTATGTAGACTGTTGAAGCGCTCCTGGCCAGCAGTATCCCACAGATCTGAAGAAAAACAAAAATTGTTAAATTTTTTCTTTGCTATTGTTTTAAAGAGAGCAAGAAAATTAGTTTATTTTGTTTTATGTTCAGATGATAGATAAGTTTAAAAAAGAAAAAGAAATTGAAGTTGAAGTTACATAAGTTTAAAATGACTACCTTATTGAGTTACCAAAGAGAAAAGTTTATATATTGCAGATTGTCAGTCAAGATTAAAAAACAAAATTATGAATATGATTTTCTCATGCATTAATATCTTCAGAGATCCAGTAGCACTACACTTAATTCATATTTTCATACTGATACAGTTTTATTTTATGCAATATACATTGAAGAAGGCATAATAAATTTTTATTTTTTTATTTTAGCTACCTTCAAAGAAACGTAACATCTCAAGTTTAAAATGGATTTTAAAAAATGAAAAGTCTTTCTTGAAGCTTTTGTTTTAGTTTAATTTCAAGCTAATAAATTAAATTTGATATTTCCAATAAGCAAAATACTTTTCCCTATTTCAAAACTAATTCAAATTGATTGGAAAGTATTTTTGTTTTAAAATTGGTAAAAATCACTGATTTTACTGATTTTTATCATTTGTAAGCACAATGCCATTCTCTTTAAAAGATTTACTTTTCTAAAACTTTATTTGAGGAATATTACCTAATTCAAAGTTTAATTAATCTGATTGGAGATAAATTAGATTTACTTTTAGTTTAAAATATCACTGAAATTAATATTTTAAAACGGTGGTGGGTACTTATTTCAGGTGTTGACAGCTTGAGTGACGACCAAATTTTTTATGTAATCTTTTTCTATGGAGAATATATCTGTAAAACTCACTTGAGGAATATAACTTGAGCACCTTTTTTATATAATTTTTGGCTACTCAGTATTCTTAAAAAAATAGGAAAATATTCTTAGTAATCTAATGCTTTATTGAATTTTAGGCTTTAAATTTACTATGATTACCACTGTTATTTTATGATGTGTATGGACATCTGCATTTACAAAAATTGGCATGCTTATATATACACACACACAAAAAAAAAAAAAAAATCAAATTTTTTTTAATATTGTGGGTTGCTGAATTGTAGTAAGCTTTTTCATTTATGATTAGTAAACGTAGTTTTTACTTTTTAACAATATCACCTAACAGGTACAAATTAATACAAAATTTTTTAAATTTAAAACTTATAAAGTATTTTAATTAAAAGAAATTAATTCTTGTCAAAATTCAATATTCATCAAAAACAGTTTTTTTCTTATGGTGTCCATAAAAGAAATTAGAAGCTTTTCTAATTAAATGAGGTCTTAATTTTATTGCATGTTTTATTTTACAATTCAGAGCATATTTTGCAACTGGGGTTCTTGTTTTATAAAAAAAAAAGTTCTGCTTATAACTAATATAAACATTAAACAGTATAAAAACTGATTTCTTGAAATTTCATAAAATTAAATAAGTGGTTAGGGTAACAGATGTAAAAAAAAAAAAAAAGTTTTTACCTAGATTTCCTAAAAAAGAAACATATCTAGAATAATTTTATTCATTTGTGAATAATTCCTGAAAGTTTCATTAAAATCTGATAATTTGATATTTTCAAGAATTTCCAAATAAATGTTTTTCACTACAAAAAAAGACACTAAAATTGCTTATACTAATCTTTCCCTGTTTATGCAAGAAAAACCAAATTTTTAACCAAAATTTGGAACATTCTAAAAAGTATCAAAAATATAATTTCATTATTAAAAAAAATCCTTTGGTCCTTCTTAACAATAAAGATTTTGATGATAAAGTTTTTTTTATTAAGTTTGGGGCATTTTTTTTTTCATCATGTATACTTATTTTTAGTGAATCTGTGAGGGTAGCTATTTTATTTGCATGCCACTGATTAAACAAAACACCCCAAAAAATTTGAGAATTTGTAGACTGATGATAAAATTTGCAAATAATGTATATGTTGTAAATTAAGATCCCTCTGTATGTATGAGTGTCTTGAGGGCTACCTTTCTGTTTCCATAATGCATTAATGTATGAAACTACTTTTTAGGGATGCATTTCTAATTCCAAACTTCTTTATAAAAAAAAAAAAAAAAAAAAAAAAATCACTGTTATTCAACTTGGACAAAAATTAAACTATTTTCAAAAGTTCACCCTCAATATCAAATGATGTTTTATTTCTTAGTTTCTTAGTAGCTTTCTTAATTTCCTCATCAGTAGGCTTGTTACTGTTTTTGTTTGGAGAATAGACTTTGTAATGATTGAATGAATACTAACTTAAATACATTTTTACTATGGCATTAAAGTGTTTAAAAAGTCAAATTTTACCTTTATATATGTGGGTTCATCTGTGCATGTCACACTATATAACATGAGAAGGTAAAATAAACCAAATATAAGTAGTGTTCAGAAGTATACTAAGCAGTCAGGTATTCTTCAACAGTTTACCCAAAATATCTATTTTCTATTTCTATCAGGATTTCACTTACAAAAGCAATGTCATACCCTCAAGACTGGACGGAGTAAAAGATAATAGAAATAGATAAGTAAGCTTTTAGTAGATTACACAAATGTATCAAAAGCAGTATAAAGCTCAGAAGAGATGCAAAATACCAGAGTCAACAAAGCGGTACATACTTCAGAGTTTCGGCTTGTACATTTATTCCAGTACTTCTAAAAATGGTGCAATTTCATTGCTAGCATTTAAGTGTTATACTGAAGGTATTTAATCTATGCTACAAAAAACACAACAGGGCTGGTCACATGGCTAAAATGAAAGATCATTGTCTCTTAAAGATCCTTCTATTTAAAAAAAATAATTCTCTTAACTAATGATGAAACAATAACAGAACCCTTATCTTTTGTGGATTCAACCAGTGACAGTTAAAAAATTGATTGTTTTTTTTATGGATTATCAACAATTTTTAGGTTATTTAAAGCTAGAAAATGTTTTTAGATTGTAAGAATGGGGAGGGATTAATTATTATTTATTGATACGAGTCTTACTAACTAGTCCATAGCTGGGGGAAAGGAGTGGATTCATGCCTTTCTCAAGGGTGTTTGTGCATAAATGTATATCATGAACCTGGCTGGAATTGGAAGTCCACTTTCCGACTTCCAATTACAAGCTGTTATCCATTACATCTCTGCACATCCAAGCTTACAGCACCTGACACTCATCAACAAGCTACACCTTTATTTTCCTCCTCAAGAAAGTCTGCTTCTATACACTCAACCAAATTCTTATGATAATTGCAGCATCAACCAACGCAAATAATGAATTTGGTTCATTAACATTATTCACAGTTTAAAAAAAAGATTTTTAATATTTTTGTTATTTCTGGAAAATATATAAGATTTGTTTTTGTCATAGTCCACAAAAATAACTTTTCTACTTCTGGTATAACAAATTGCACCAAAAATATGCAATTTACTAATAGTTGGCTTAGCATCAGTATAGAGTTAAAATGCTTTGTTTTGTTTTTTTCGAATATTAGAATTGTAACACTTGTTCCAAACATAAGCAGCAACCATGACAGTCCACAACATTTTCAATAATCTTGACATGACTAATAAACATCTTGCCATTTCAAAAGTCAATCTCTTTATTGTGCCATTTTAATGTTGTCAATAGATTTTCATATTTAATATGGTAATTATTAAAAAAAAATGTTTCAAACTCTTTACAAGTAAATGTTATATGTGACCACTTCTAATATATTTTGCTGATAAATCCAGTAAGATATCAGCTAAATATTTTTGGTGGTTGGCTTGCAAAGTATCATTCTTTTGTCTTACAAAATGGATCATGATCAAACTTGAATAATTGTCTGAAAAACTGTATACTGGAAATCTTTGGCAATAGTAAACATCACATCATTCAAAATGAAATGCATATGTAACAATATTAAATTTGAACATTTATAAAGGCTGTCTTTTCTGTACAGACTCCTTTTTCATTTTGACTAAATCCCAAACCCCAAATTATGTTTTATTTTTTGTAATTCTTGTGCCTCCAACATTTTTGAGTTAGATTACACCTTTCACATTTAAACAATCTAATATTTTATGCCATTCTTTTAATCTGCATGATGCATTCTTCCATAAAAGTGTAATGCTATGAAAGTACAAACACATTTTTTGCAATATTAGATCTTGTACCATACAGACATATCAACTCGGCAAAATAATATGCTCATTCAATAGAAACACTTTTGATGGTAGTTACTTGTAAAAATATCCAATTTAAATGATGGTATATAAAGTGTATCTTTTAGGATATGATTGTAGATTTTCATTCAAATCCATCAAAGAAAAACAAGCACTACTCTTTTTTAAAGTAATATTATTTGAACTGATGCCATCTACCAACCAGATTTTCAGAGGATAAAATTATCATTATTATTAAAACCTCTAAATTTCCATTCATCTATTAAAACATGTTGTCACTCTACAATTAAGCAATGTACTATTTCTATTCAGTCAGTTGAGTGCCATACGTGATACACACTTGGGCAATCATGTCTCAAAAGAGACATGACTGACTGGGCAGAAGATTATCCCGCAGTAGGTTGTCATTGCTTTCTGCGGTAGACTGGTTGCCGACCAAGGCTATAGAACCCAATCTGTCCTATTATTTAACCCATAACTGGAAGGAATAGGCAGATTAATATCTTTCCCAAGGGTATTTGTGCGTAAGTGAATGCAATGAATTCAGCTGGAATTTGAACTCGGCTCCCCGATTTCTCGTTCCAAGCCGATATCCAATGCACCACAACGCACATCTATTTCTATTACTTCAGCCATTATTAAATCAAAAGCAATGTTCATCTTTTGAAAAGTGCTCAATAAAAGTTGTCTTCCTTTTTTTGCTTCACAGATTAAGTCCATGCTTACATTAAGCATAAAACATGTTTCTTATATGCATTAGTTACATTTTCAACACAGACATGATTTTAGAGAATAATTTAAATAACTATCCTAACTGTCGGAGTCAGTTTATGTGCTTGTTAAAATCCATTATATCTGTAGATTATGTTCATATTTCAACTACAAAGTTTTTAGGTTAAAATCAAGGTACTTCTAATACAACATTTCATACATTTTTATGAGTTAAGGTAAGAAGTTTTTTTTTAAAGTACTCACAAAGTCAGTTGACTGTTCTTTAATACATCTAACAATAGATCTTAAAAGTTAACTTCAATCTCCCTTTGATGTATTTCTTAAAAGCTGGAGCCTTGGAGCAAAACAGAAATTATTCTGTGTTGCATTTGAAAACACACACACACAGACATACTATAATCCTTAAATATATCTACTGCTATTAAAAGTAGTATTTCTAGTTCAGAAGTATTTTAACATCTCTAAATACAGAAATACCAAAATATATTGATACATAGTATAATATTTGCCTCTCAATCAACAAATACTTACCACTTTAAGAAATTTACATGAACAATGGTTAAGGCTTTTATTTAGCTTCTTTTTGTTTCAAAACCAAGAATAAATTTCTCACGTGATTAAGGTCATTTTTGTTAGAATGCAGAAGAAGCCGTATTTCCAATATTCCAAAAATTATCACCCAATGGACGGAATAGGAAACAATAAGCAGTGGCCACATAAGTGTAACCAACATTTATAATTAGTCAGACACAAATGGTATACCAATTTAAATAAATATTCAAGTCATATTCCTGATAGCTAAAATAATCAAAGAGGTTAAATTCAACGTCAATTGTCATCTCTTATCTCCTTGACACTCATCTTTCTCATCCTCTCTTCTGGCATCTCCTGTATCTTGTTCTCCCTTTTTATTCTCTTCTTCACACCAGTAATCCTATCTTTCTCATATCCATTCACCAATACCCCTTGTAACCAGTTCCTTTTTCTCTTCTCTCATGTAGTCCCTTGCACACTAATGGCAGTACTGCCTTGTTTGGAGTGAAATGATTGTGTAAAAAATAAAATCATCAAATAATATAATAAAACTAATGAAAGACAAGGAGTCTTATTTATATTATTTACACTCAGACTAATGTTTGTTATCATATTTCATTCATTGTCCCCTGCAATCTTCTTCAGGTGTCTGTCAATCCAGGTAACCAACATGAGAGTATTATTCTGTTCCACCAACTTAACTTGTTCTAATTCAGTGAATTAAATAAAAAGTTCAGTTCAACATTAAATTCCCTGATGGTTACTCAGAGTGACAGATGCTGAAGCAGACTGAAGGGTACAATGGCAAAAGCCTTGTGATGATAACAACAAAGATGAAGTTATATATAAAACAACATAAATAATGATTACTCCTCATCTTAGAAATTCAGACAGAGAAATCCTTTGATATTGTGAAATTTATAAAAGTTATCATTATTAATTTTTGAAAATAACTTTTTAAAACCTTTAAAAATAAGTAATTTTTTTAATAATGACGTTCACCCTGTACAAGGCCAAAGAGCCACTCACGGTATAGCGTTACAGTGTAAGAGGTACAGTTTATGTGAATATGTGGGGAAGATAACAGTAAACTCTAGACTTAAACAGGTTAAGATAGTAGTGACTGAGGAAGCATCCTCTTGGGAGTCAGTTCAACAAAGTGGATGAGGATGATTCACTACAATGTGTGTGGCATGGCAGGTCTTAGCCATGAAGGTTAGAACTGGTGGAACTAAGAAAGGCATTTCATCTGAACACTTTCCATGGAAATAGTGATAGAAAAGCAAGAGACTAGCAACATTTCATCTTTGAGAAAGGGGTTATTGGGTGGAAAATAATTCACTGCTCACAAGGACAGGGAGATTCTTTTGGACTCTATCAAGATTGAAAAGCAAAGACTGAGCAGCTCCTGCCCATAAATAAGCAGCGCTACTCTATTTTCAGCCTGATCAGTAAATGTAGAGGATAGTGTGATAAGTTAGCTACTTACTGGAGCAGTACAGGGAACTGGTCATTTTTCCATTATCTTTAGCAATGGATCCTATGTACAAGTTCCATTTGAGATCTGGGTTGAGTTTAAGTACCAAAAGTTGCTCAAGGCAAGGGGCGTCCATGATGGAGCATCCATTCACTGTTATTAGTGATAGTTCTGGGTCCACTTGGTAATGATAGAATACTACTACTATTCACAATAGAAAATATAACTAATGTAAATATTAGTGTTATCTTATGTACCCGGAGTTGATAATAGAGGCTCAAGTTATTTCTATATGGTCCACAGTGTGCGTCTTAAGGCATAAGCAAAATTAATATAATTAATAAAAAGTTTGATAAATTTAAATATTTTAGCAGCCATATATTTCATGTATGACATGCTATAAAATATATAATTTTTCCAGCATTTTTAGTAATGGATCACATGTGCAAATTCCACTTAATGTCTGGGTTGAGTTTAGGTATCAATAGGGGTACAAGGCACAAGGCCTCTCTGAAGGGGAATCTATTCATTATGATTGGTGATAGTATCAAGTCCAATCGGAAATGATGAATATGACCTGACAGTTCTTCCCCCACTGAGGTGTTAAAGCTAATTCAGATAAGAGTTCTGCTGCAAAGCTCTGATCATCTTGAGTTTTGAAGGGGCACCCATATACCATCAACATTAATTTTCCCAAATGTTCGGACTATACTCTAAGGCAGATAATTTATGTAAAGTAAAAAGAGGGTTGAATAGAGCAGTGAATCTTGGAGGCATGCATGTGCTTTGTATTTTCTAAAATTTTCTTGCAGTGATTGCAAGCAGTTCTGAATGCAGCAAGTGTCCTACTATGTTAGTATGGTTCACTCAAAATACTGTAGAGATAACAATACATGTCAACTGACTGCCATATATTAACTAATTATTAACTAATTACATTTCTGAACAAAGAACACTGATGTGTATGAATGACATGACGACATCAGTAATATCTGGGTGTCTTCTTGTAAAGACTAAAGTCCCATTAAAATATAAAAAAACAGTTATTGAAGCAATAAGTCTCTCAGAATAGGCTCCCATCTTTTTTAGGCAGTCTGCAATTTGTTCATGACCCCTGGATGATTTCTTTTTGTCATTATTTCTTTTACTCTAGACACATTAACTGTCAGATACAGATCATTTGCAAGATTTGATAAATCTAAAGTTTCTACCAGAGACATATTGTCAATCTTGCAAAGAATTTCAGGCAATCTGAGTAATGAAATGTCTCCTACATATAGCATCTATTAAAACACTAGTATCAGCTACTTCACTGAGCGCAAGTCTTTGAGGTTAATGGACTCTTTGTTACCCAGTCAAGTGTTTTTGTGGACTAAAAATAGGGGCCATTTTGTTATCCCTAACACAGACAACCATCTTGTCAAGGTCCATCCTCTAGGCTAGCATAAGTGGCATCAGAACAACAAACAATATATAGTTCTAAGTGTTTTCACATCTCTGGAAAAGATATGGAATCATTCTTAGATTTTAACTTCAATAGTGACTTACTGGGCTGAAAGAGCATACTCACTTTCAGATGTTTTCAAGTATTGCTCATTCTACAGACATTAAATGATACATCTTGTTGTGTCTGAGAAGATAACTACATCATTTAACATGCAAGTCTTTTCAATTCTGTTCTCATCTTGACTCATAATTTTTCTTTAAGGATCTACCTTTCTTTATCTCTACCAGTAAAATATAGATGTATAAAAAGATTTTGATCTGTAATGATTTCTATATTTTGACTGTTTAACATTCAATCTTGATAAGTTCCTACGTTAAATTTTTTTTTTTTTTTTTGTAATTGTGATCACAATTATCTCAAAATATAAAATCATGCATATGCATTTCCAGAATACTAATCAAGTTGCTTGTTGTATCATGCCAAAGAAATAATGCATTATCATTGGCACATTCTATTCGTTTTAGATTATTTAAGTCTTGTTTAATCCTCTTGTACCACAGACAGGGTGCATCATTCATTCCTTTGATGAATCTTTAACTTCCATGCTTGTCATTCTGGACACAAATCAGATGATAGTCTAAGAAACACTTCTTTCTCCAGCATATCACTCAGCAGAAACACTGAGGTGAAATAAAGGGATTCAACCTACCAACCCAAAACAGAGGCTGTTAATATTACAAGACACAGTTTTACAGTTGTTTGTTGGAGAGACTGTTATTAAATTATAAGAGTGCTTTTCAAAATTATGTGCAAAAATACAGACTTTTATTATCATTGTCTTTCTCAGTCATCACCCATCATGTCACCAGTCAATCATCAGTGGATTGTAATATTCTCCAGGTTTTTTCACTATAAAGTGAATTTTTTGCCCAAACAACCTAGGCCAGAGTTATTTCTGGCTCACATTTCTAATGTTTTCTTGTTTTTTCATTGCTTCAAACACTATCAGATTGTGGTGCTCCACAGTACCATTGCTAAACAAACTTTCTGCAGCAGTTGTGCAAGCTTCAATGTTTAACTTTTCATTCATCTACTATTAACTTTCATTATTCAACTGCTTGGGAGCTCCAAAACAGGATATCCACATTAAAAAAAATATGTTGCAAATAATTTCTTTGCTCTTTTTGGTTTGAATCAATCAAGCAGCCAAGTAGCTAGTGGCTGTGTCAATTACATGTAGAACCCAATATTGACTATGTTCATGTTCCTTTAAATCCAGATATACTGTGGCATTGAAATTGTTTCCAAGATACAATCCTATCCCTGATCAAAGTGAGGATCTTCTAAACTTCAGGAAAACAAGACAAGAATCACAGACATCCCTGATTAAATCCAGAAACTCCTTATGAAAAATTTTACTACATTAACCAAGGATATCACTTTTTGCCTTTGATGCATGCACAATTTGCCTATCTCAGCCTTCCTCAAGAAAATTTATCGAAAGCTTTAACATGTAACATTACATAAACTGACTTTCCAACCTCTAAATGCATATTAGTCAAAGGAAGCTGTAGTGTTCACAATGAGTAGTTCTCAATTTTAGAAATTTACCTAAAATCCAACAGCACTCATTTTTAAATATTTAAACATTTTCAACACTATTGCAGTAGTTTTCATTAATTTGCAGCTTAGTAGCAGAGGGTTAATCCTTTTTGACAATATCAGCTTCAATATAAGATCTTACCGCTTCTACACATTCTATAGCCACAGGAAATTTAACTACTTCAGTAGACTTTACCTCCAAAACAAAAGTCCTGCTAGAAATTTCTACGAGATTATGTTGATTACCTAATGTGGCATAAAATACATTTAACAAATCTTCTCCAGCAACTATT
This sequence comes from Ascarosepion bandense, assembly GCA_037127315.1. Lineage (NCBI taxonomy): Eukaryota > Metazoa > Mollusca > Cephalopoda > Sepiida > Sepiidae > Ascarosepion > Ascarosepion bandense. The sequence goes on from JBBBDQ010001092.1 coordinate 1,653,238, forward strand.
TGTGAAGATACAAAGCCTACCAAGTGTCTCTGTTATAAGATGAGATATTTTTAGACTAGGATTTGAAACTTTGGCATCATTTAACAATGTTTGATAAAGTGTATATGTGTTGTGTGTGTGTATATAGTCATATGTCTGATTCAATGACAGTATTAATATCATTCCTAGAACTAGAACAGTCTCTAACAAAATGCTTAGTAGAGAAGCATTTGAAACCCCACATAATCTCCTTTATCTGTGGGATCAGACTTACTTTCACAATAACTCTCTTGGTAAGTTTTTGGTCCTCTGTTATTACTATATTGATTAAAATTCAGTTTCCATTTCCTCTTTAATAACCAGAATGGTGTTGTTTTTGGCAAGTAGATGTTGTGTGGTATCCTATGCAAATTAGCTGAGTTTATTTCAGTGCTAAGCCAATAACTGTTGGCACTCCATTACATCACAGGTAATGAGTATTGAAACTGCAAGATACACCAGACATAGTAGTTAACAAACACTTTCTCACTAATTTTTCATTCTCCTCAGAAATGTTCACCACATTTAATGCAAAAAGCTTAAATGCCTTCAGCAAGGTGATTACAATTTTTTTTTAATTTTTGATACAAAACTTATAACATACCAAAAAGTCATGTATATTAGTTCCAGCCAATCTTCTTTAAGAAAAAAATGTAAACACCATGTACCCCATTTTTCTGTCATCAAGTAAATAAATCTTGTTCAGTTTGTCTTTAATAATTTAAATAATACCATTTGTTTGTCTTTTAGCAAGTCTATGTATAGAGACCAAATCTATATATCCTGCTTTCATTCAATCTTCACCTTGCAAAATAGGAGACTCTTTCATAAGAAAAGGAATCTTTCTTTCAAATGTGTTGCAATGTAAGTTGAGCAAGAAGTATTTCTGTCACATGAAAGACAAATTTTGCTATGATAGATATTCTAATAGTGGTTATGGTGAGCTATGGCTGCAAAACATTCAGGGATGGTTGTTCATTTTTTACAAGAATTTTTTCTCAAGTATAAAACTCTCCATTCCAGTAAGGATCCATTCTGAGACAAGGGCAGCAAATGAGTAATGTATGATATGGTAAAAGTAATAAAAATGGAATTGCATAGATTATACAATAAAAAAAAACACTCTACAAATGATTTTATAGCCACTTGACATTAAAAAATCAAAAGCAAGGTGATTGATACTTTCCTATCTGAAACTGGAAATGCTTGACAAAATTTAATTACCATAAATAAATTATTAAATCAATGTAAAAATTCGCAGCATCACCTTTTGTACAATGTCAGGTAAATCTTTGAAGTTTACTCAGTTCTTTATCGATTGTAGAGTCGACTATAATATTATTAACAAGCCTCACAAAAAAACAACTAAAAAGCAAATAAATAAATTCTATTTGAACATTGGTAAGTCATTAAACATTTGTCTTTTGTTTCTTGTCTGACAAAGAAAATGCCATTCAGTGATAGATATTGGCAATTTAAAAAAAATTATTTATCATATGCAGCTGAAATAAAGAAAATTATGATTAGATCCAGCTCAATTTTCAACATCTCAACCAAATCAGAATCTACTAGTGGAGGTACGTGAGGGGGAGCTCAGTGATGAAGCAAGAAAAGATATTTAGTAGGATTCAAATGGAATTTTCATTATGGATCTCTAGAACCTGAATAAAGCACAGTAGTACAGGAATCAACCCATTTGAATGATGCACTAGAAAAATGTTTTTTTTTTTTTTTTGCTAGGCAAGTAAGTCTATATATGATTTTTCTACATGACAATGTTGTCAAGTTACAAATTCTATGCAGTTGATCATAAAGCTAAAAAGGGAAATTCTTCTGCATAAGGCATATTATCCAGACTTGTCACTTTCAGGTTTTAACTAGCAGCACTTCTTATCTGGTTAATATTTTCAACAAGTTCAATATATTGAAAAATTCATCTAATCAAAATATAAAATTGTTTCTTTATGATGGATCAAACAATTGACATGAAAGATGGCAAAGAGATTATAAATATTCAAGAAAAATACTTTGGTACCTGATTAATGATGCTATGAAAATGTTTATAGGATTTTTTGACAAAAAGAAAAAGCTATAAACTTTTGCATCAATCTAATATATGCTAGATTTCATCTTGAAATGAAACAAGTAAAAAATGCTCTTTATCAAGTTTAGTTAACTTTTTATCACAACTCCCAAGATGTCATTCTATTTCCAATAGAAAACAATGTCGTTCAGAAATGAAGAATGAATATCTAGTGAAACTTAAAACTGAGAAGCTTATTCCCTTGAAAAGCCTATCAACATGACAACTGCATTACTAATTAGGCCAGAGAAACTTTCAGTCACAATAATTCAACTCTAACAATATCACCATTTCTTATATTTTAATAAAAAAAAAAAAAAAAAACTGAAATTAACATGAAAAAATAATAGCTGAAAAAGAAAGTTTAGAAAATAGTAAACAAAATAATCCTTTGCAAAATTGTTTTACTTATTTTTCATTTTATTTTCTTGCTTCTTAAAATATTTTTCATACCGTTGTATTATCTAAAGAGGATGTTTAATTTCCTTATGAAGCTTTTTCTGCCTTCAGAAGACTTGGATACATTCTTTAAGGATGTTGAATTTCAATACTTTTAAGTAAGCAAACTTGTATCAAAACAAAAAAAATCATCTTTAACAAAATATTTAATAAATTCCAGTTTACATTTTGGCACATTATAAACTACATACTTGATAAGTGGAATGAAAACATTAACCCTATAATAGCTGTGAAATATTGTTTTTGCATGTCTGTCTCTTTTCAATGTTTTCCTTCTGCAATACATTCTGCTGGAGGACCCTTACAATGCTGCAAACAACTTATAAGGTTTAATAATATTTTCAGTGATTAAATTTTTTAATTATTTAAGCATTTTACCAACTGAAAATCATTCTCATAGTGTTAGTCATTTTTAAAACTTTAATTAAAAATATAATAAAAATGATGACTTTGCAGTGAGGTATGTTAATCTGTCACCAATGAATAGCATGTGATCAACTAATGAGTACTACCAAAATGACATCAAAGTGACACAAGTGAAAAAAATGAGAATAAAGGTCTCATTCTTCTAATAAACTGACAACAACTGATGAATATCTGCAATATTTAATAAACAGAAAATAGTATTATTAAAATAAAAAATAAAAACTATCCAATATTTGACTACCTTAACAAATTGTACTGAGGGAGGTAGATAAGTGACAATAAAAATCACAAGGTGATAACACTTTGATACTAAGCAAAGTATGAAAGCACGCAGACGTTTTACCTTGACAGCAGTCATTACAGGACAACCATAGTCATTAGTTTTTTTTTAGGGAAATTCTTTCTTTCCTAACCAGCCATAAAAAAATACTCTCAACCTTTTATATTATCTATTCACTCACCTATACAGTAATGTCTCTGGATATCTTACAAATCTTTATATTTTTTTAAATATATAAAAGCAAAACCTCAGAGATAATAGTGGATTTAAAATTAAGGACAAAATAACAGCACCTGAAGTAATATTCACCATTTGTCACTTGCTGTTCATCTTAATATCTGATGATTCTCTTGAAGCTTTAATTATTTACCTACACTGGGTTTTAATCAATTAACAAACAGTGTTAAATGTAAATATTAGTAATGAGTTTAATTACCAAAGAGACAGTTCCAATTATAAATCAACAAAAAAGGGTTATTTTGGGAAAAATTATACAGGATACTGTACCTTATCAATGTTTTATGAAACTTATTTTATATTTTTCAGGAATTTTGTTCCAAACATCAAATGTACATTACTTTTTTCAAAGTTTTACTTTCAGACAACAACAATTTACTATTAAAACTTAATAACTCTATATGTATCTACATAAATTCAAAGGCATAAAAGAAAGGGTTATTTAATTTTATGTGTTTTTGATGATGCTGTACTGCCTGCTAAAAGAAAAAGAAAAAAAACAGCCTTATAGTATCTTGCGTTTTTTACGCAACAGAATCATACATTGTGAGCTATTTCAGTGACTTAAGATGGCTTTGATTTTAAATTGATACTCAAGTTCAACCCCTCTAATGCAAACCAGTCAATGGTTAAATGGAAAGTTAAGCTGGTATTATCTATGTGATAAAAATAAAATTGTAGGAATGATTCTACTTTCTCTTGTAAAGAACTTTCTGTATACCAACATTTAAGCAAGTTAAAGAAAAAGACACTGCAGTGATAAAAGAAGCATTGTATTTACAGTTTATGAGATGCATTTTTAGCAGAATTATACAGACTGTTACCATCGTTTGGTATAAAATCTGACCCTAACTCAGTTTGTACATTTTTGGCCAAGTTAACAGCAAACATGAAGCAACTTCCTTGCAGTTCTTCAGAAATAGAAGCTATGAATATTGACTAATATTGAGCCCAAGTAAAAGTAATGAAATTAGAGCATGATTGATACACAGCATGGTTGAACCAATAAAAGATAAAGCAAGAAACAGCTAAGTTTATGTGCTACAGTTGTCATGGATAAGAGATTTAGTGTTTTAACAAAGAGAGATAAGTATTAGTTGTGAGCGAGAACCAAAAAGATGGGTATAATGTTGTTGGTGCCAAGTATTACATCAAATTTTGTCAGATTGTTTAGAAAATGGAAAGCATATCTGCATGTTTATGATTCATTATAGCCTTAAAATTTAAAGTGAAAAGATATTTTACAAGACTAAGATTTGGTTTTAATGTAACATAACTGATAATGAGTTCTGAGCTCAGTACTGTGTTGTCATGAGTCCATTTAATGGTTAACATTGGCCTATATTGATTATATGTTTGCTAATGAATGTATTCTATCAACTGCAAGTTACATTTGTCAAATTTTAAACTCATCAGTTATGACACAAAACTTGAAAAGCAGTATTAAAGTGTTGGTTTGAAAGTTTGGTTGGTTAGTTGGTTGTTTTGTTTAGTGGCATATAAAGCTCTATGGGTTATTTAATGCTGAAATCTAAATATTTTTCAATCATTGCCAAGATTGGGGGGAGAGGGAGGGGATCGAAGAGATGATAATGGTTTTAGTGATACAAGTTTTACTAATTAACTCACAGCAGGATGAAGAGGTGGGTCCATACCTTTTACAAGGGTATTTGCACATAAATGAATATGATGAACACAATGGGAATTGAAATTCAACTCTTCAATTAAAAATTCTGAGCACATTATCCATTACATCACTCACACAACTAAGCTTATGGCACATGGTATTCACAAGTGTTGAAAACTTGAAAAAAGAATGACAAATTATAGTGGGAGTGAATGAACAAGACTGTGTAAATTCCTGTTGTCATTATGAGAAGACATGTTTTTCTGTTTACACAAAAACTTATGAGGCACATCACAGTATACAGGGTGCCTAAAACAGCAAAGTACAAAGTGCTGGGATGTCAAAGTATGTTATTGGAATCAGAGTGAAACAAAATTCCTTTAGTTAAGGAGATTGGTGTGTAAACCAAGAAGGAATGCATGGATCATTGCAAGCTCTTTGGCAACATGTAGGTCTGTGATGATGGAAACATACTGGTTATGTCCAGTGAATGATGCACAGTATATCAACAGGTCAGAATTCGACTCTATACAGAAAGAAATTAATCAAGCAGATGTGTTGCCTCATCTGAGAACTGATTGCCTCTCAGTATATCGCTGAACAGCCAACACCCAAACATGTGGGTCTGAAGACTAAACTCATTAGTAAGAAGATACTAATAAGAAAATGACTTGATACGGGATGTTCAAGTATGGTAAATAAAGAAACTGAGCCTATAATGTCTGTGTGTGTTGCTGTTATGGAAGAGATGATCCTCTAGTCAAATAATGAAAATTTATCAGCATAGTGGAAATCCCAGAGTGAAAAGAACAGTGTATTTTGCAAAGAGTTTGCTTTTCTATCAGTCAATAACTAAGAAATGCAGTGCATGTCAATCAATAGATCCATCATTACTGGCAGAAAGGAAACTTAGAAGCAAGTAACACCTGGTGCCAGCTGGACATCATGCCTTATGGTAGCAGAAATTATTTGATACACATTGATTGTGAACCTCCACATTTGTCAATTTAGCAACCATTATTTCATCAGCCAAGATTCTCATAAAGGCAACAAAGTATTTAAAGACTATGAATGAATGGGACATTTCAGTACATTTTTGGTGTGAATATTACACACAGAGAAATGAACCAATGGAAAGGTAAAATAGAAGCATCAATTTAAAAGCAAAGAAGCTGTTTTCTATACTTGGAGAAATGTGCAAGCAAACTTGAGGATAAAACGTTTTACTCTCAGCTGTGCCTGCCAATGAGATTCACAAATATGAGGTTCAGCTGAAAAGCACTGATGTAGTACACTTTTATCAAGAGACCTGAGATAAGACATGAAATTTATGAGTTGAGAGACACAATCTCAAAACCAGTGAACATTGAAGTTTGGATTAGGTTAATGAAGTCCCACACCACTTCAAGGATATTTGACAATGCATACTCCACAAGTGAGGAGTGGTGAGGCCATTCAGATGAACTTTACTGCATTTTGCAAAGTTTCAGAGTTAAGTCATATAATTGTTGATATACATTTGAAGAAATACTCCAGATTTGAGAGTTACAAGTAAATTATGAAATATTTAACTACTTCCAGCAAATTTTCTGAAAATATACGGAAGTCATTTGTAGAAGTTTCTAAACATTTTTGTCAAATGACACTGAAATAACATTACCTCATTACAGTATAAAGAAGTGATTAACATTTTCTGATGGCCTAATTGAATTAGTTTTCAGATGTTAGATCCAACAATAAATCAATCTGAGATGAACACTAGTGTCATAATCATTTATAAATTATATTGTTTGATAACACAAAGGAAGTATCAGAAAAACTATATGTTCTATTCTTTGGAGGGCAGCGTATTATATCAAAAGAAGCAAGAAAACCAAGAATCAAACTATTATTCTAGTTTCCACAACCAAAGGATACTTGTTTATAATTCAGTTAACTTTGTGAAAACAGTAAGAAATACATAAAAATAACCAACAGGTAAACTAATATCTCAATCCCATCATTTGTTAAATATTTTATTTCTAATGAAAACTGTTTATCAAATTTATTATAAAAAGGGACAATAGCAATTTTTAGCACTTTTTTTCACTCATTTCACAACTAGCAAGTGTCAAAATTTCTAAAATTCTTGTATGTGTGATAAATTCAGTAAGAACAGATTTTCAAAAATAATTACGAGTGCTGTAAACTGATGGAAGAAAGAAGCTAATAGAATTTGAATTGCAAATGATGTATACACAAAATGTTTTGCTTCAATCACTATCTTATCTACCAAGTATCAAAATAGTAGTCAGTTGAGTGCCATACATGATACACGCTTGGGCGATCATGTCTCGAAAGAGACATGACTGACTGGGCAGAAGATTATCCCGCATTAGGTAGAAGAATTCCAATTTACTCTATTACATGCACAATCACTACATAATTACAATGTGTGACTGTAGACAAGCATGTTGAATACACATATTTTTGGTAGTCCAACATTTTGCTTATGTCCATATTAAAAAGAAAAATCTTCTCAACCAGAAGAATAAAGTTATGCAGGAAAAACAAACTGATATGCACAGTTTGATTAAAATTTTATTTTTCCCATATTCAAAACATTTATGTTAATCATTTACAACTTAATTTAGAACATATTCTATTCAAGTTAATATTACACATTTTATCTGTTTTTTTAGCAAATAAATCAAACTTTTTAAAAATAGTCATGTCTGTACTGATCCCTAACTATAGAATGTTTCTAATATTGATTTCTAAATAGTAACAAATGTTGTCTTGACTGGTCAAAAAAATGGTTGAATCAACTGCTTCAACCTGTAGTTCTTGCCTTATTTATTCTAATGATAAATATTTTCTTATTAAATCTTGTCCAAATTCATCTTCCTAAATGTTAATTCTTGAAGAGTTTGTGATTACAATAAACATTTTTGTTCAGATATTAGAATAGGACTGTTCTTGTATTAAGACAATTCATTGCTGAAATTAAACAAAACTAAGAATTTATGTCAAACCCTTATGAAACTAAAAGTTTCTAAAAGCTAACAAAAATATATTGTAGTGAAAATAAATTCTTAAGCTAGAACAGACATGATTTTTAATTATAAAAACAAACTAATCCATAATTGAGTACAGGGGCGTTACCTATATCTAAGTATATTTTAAATTTGCTATATTTATAGATGAAGAGCATTTGTAGATATTAACATTACAGACATAGAATTCAACACTGCATGGTGACTGTCATTCCATGCCTTCAGCAATAATCAAACTATATGCTACTCTTCTTTGTTTAGGTACTGGAAGCGAGGAGAAAACAGGCTTTTGCTAGTTTCTTTTGCTTTGGACTGATATTTATTATTTATGGTCCTGATTGCAAGTTTGTTAATATCAGGTATAAATCGACTTCATGTGTAGTGCAAACCCTGACTTTTTAGGCATGAATTCTAATTCCTCCAAAAAACATTTACTAATGTACAGTACAACTGGTCACTGAAAATGCATGATTTTTAATCTCTTCAAAAAATTACCTGTGAAAAAATTGATCATAAAAAAAAAAAAAAAACCACACTTTACAGTATATATATTTCTAAGTTTCCTATGGAATCTTACAATACCTAGTATATAACATTGGCTTGTAGACAGTTACTATTTAATGGGCATTTGAATTTTGTTCAGCAGTTTGTGATGTACTGATAATTTTTATAACTTGTAGCATGTTTTCAGTGCATTCACAGCTAAATTTTATAGTATTTCTGTTGAATGTTTTACATTGCTTGCTTTTCATTTTAGAAAGCGTTTGTCAAAGCACTTGAATATCTTAACTATGTTTCTATATTTTTATAGTACAATGCATCAAACAATATTATGATGCTTTTTCTATAGCATGTTTTGTTCTATTCAGCATTAATATTAGTTTTGCCAAAAAGCCACAGTATTTTTCATATGTGATCATTGGCTTGATTGAAAGTTTTTATTTGACAAATTACCAGATAATCTGCAGCTGATTGCGGGACTTGTTTAATTATGGTGGGTGGATAGGTTTATGTTTGGAGGAAATGTGTATGCAAAGTGGGTTGTAGTTTGTTATTTTGAATAGTTGGCATGTACCTTTTTGGGAGAGTTGAAAGTTATATTTAATATAATCAAGACATAAGTAATTTTTAAAATACAGATGTCTTTGCAATGATTGGAAAGTACAAGACTTAAAATTCCTGAATAGAAAAGGAAAAGTATTGAGTAAATATATCATTTTATACATAACACTTTTTAAAATATTATAAAATCTTTTTGTACATCAACATTTATAGGAATCACTTAAAACCTTACTCATTTCTAGGCTTTGTAATTTATTATGCATCATTAAAGAAAAAGATTAATTTCTTCATCATCAAAGGCAATTCAGAAATCTAAACAGTAAATAGGAAATCATTTTTTAATACTTTAAGATTTTTCTATCATCAGTGTTGTGATAACTTAAGTTTGAACTTTCTGTGAAACCACCTGTTTACAACATTCAGGCCAGTATTCACAGCTCTTAGCTTTGATCTGCCTCATAAACAGAATTCTTTGAATTGGCATATGTCATAGTCATGGTCTTGAGAGAAAGTAAAAAGTGGAATTTTCTCCCATACAATATTCTGATAGATACACATTTCTGCTTGACAATGTTATAAAAGTATAACAATAGTAACAATGGTCAATCATGTAAAGAATGACAAACAAGAAAAATTTCGCTTGGTATTATTTAAAAGAACTTTATCTACTAGTATACATATGAACATTTTCTAGATTCAAATAAATTTCAAGATTATTATTATCATTGTACTAATTTAAAGAAAGAAATGAAATCATATTGAACACAAATTCAATAAATACTGATCATACTTGGTAATAAAGGTTGGAACATGTAAGCAAACATCTTTCGATAAATTTGACGTGTTCTACCGTGTTGGAATGTGAATGATTAAAAATCAGCAACTCTTCAGACAGCACAATATATCTTTATACATGAATAAACTTTGAAAAATTAACAAATTTATATATTTTTGTTAAATGAATATTAGTTGATTGCAAGAATGATTTAGGGAGTTACTTTTATCTTTTAGGTTATGATAACTAAAACATTCTGATATGAAGTTTACATTTTTAAAATGCAAGAGAGGCCAGGTTAAGTTTTTTGTGTGTATTTTTTTTTCTAATAAAAGGCCATGCCACCATTGACATTTATTAAGCAAAATGTTTATGAGTGAGCAAATAAAAGAACATAAATTGTATTACATAAATTATTGAAAATTATTTACTTCACAAAAATGTGAGAAATCAACTGAAACATTTATACATTGATTTATAAAAAAAAATGAAATTGTAAATTAGTTCAGTAGAAATTTTGTTGTTTGAATAAGACTTTTTCAAAAAAATGTTTTTCATACAAGTAACATCTTTCAATTTAATAACTGACAATTAGATATAAGTTTTAACATTAAAGTACACATCCACTAAGTCATTTAAATATCCAATAATAACAGGAATATGCTTATGGTAAAGAATAATGTAAAATGAAAACTCAAAAGGAACAAAAGTCATAAAATTATTAAATAATTTCTGACCACCTGACATACCACTTAAAAATTCAAGACAACTAAATATTTATTAAATATAATTTCTCATAAAATGTCTTGAATATTGTTGAATTCTGTTCTGGGTGAGCCATTATTTTTTTATTTTTTGTTCATTTTGCCTAATTTTTGCTTGATTTTAAAACTTTTCATGCTTAATTGAAGGATTGATTTTGTTTTCTTAGACATTTCATTGCCTGGAATCTTATCTTAGTTTGCTAGGCTTTCCTCTTCTCTGCTGGCTGGTTGGCTAGCACCCCATTTCCACATTCTGTGAGTAAAAAGTTAGAAATATCTTCTACAACGGTCAGTGGTTTTGTTCTCGGCTTGGAGTTAAAATGTCTTGAATATTGTTGAATTCTGTTCTGGGTGAGCCATTATTTTTTTATTTTTTGTTCGTTTGGCCTAATTTTTGCTTGATTTTAAAGCTTTTCATGCTTAATTGAAGGATTGATTTTGTTTTCTTAGACATTTCATTGCCTGGACTTTAACTAAGTTAAAACTTATCAATTCAACGTTTTTTGTTTTTTTTTTCTTCTTTTTGTTTCCCGTTTAGGATGCGGTTTCCAGTTTTCTCTTTTCCAATCTTTTCACTCTTTTCCTTTATTTTTTTTTTTCAATTGGAGTAGATAGACTAAACTATCGCCCAGTTCACACTCCACCCACATCTATTGAACGGGTGAAGAGCTCATCCCTTGTTTCCTGTTTAGGATGCAGTTTCCGGTTTTCTCTTTTCCAATCTTTTCACTCTTTTCCTTTATTTTTTTTTTTCAATTGGAGTAGATAGACTAAACTATCGCCCGGTTCACACTCCACCCACATCTATTGAACGAGTGAAGAGGCTCATCCCTTGTTTCCTGTTTAGGATGCGGTTTCTGGTTTTCTCTTTTCCAATCTTTTCACTCTTTTCCTTTTTTTTTTTTTCAATTGGAGTAGATAGACTAAACTATCGCCCGGTTCACACTCCACCCACATCTATTGAACGGGTGAAGAGGCTCATCCCTTGTTTCCTGTTTAGGATGCGGTTTCCGGTTTTCTCTTTTCCAATCTTTTCACTCTTTTCCTTTTTTATTTTTTTTCAATTGGAGTAGATAGACTAAACTATCGCCCGGTTCACACTCCACCCACATCTATTGAACAGGTGAAGAGGCTCATCCCTTGTTTCCTGTTTAGAATGTGGTTTCCGGCTTTCTCTTTTCCATTCTTTTTACCCTTACGTAGCCCCCTGCGCATCAGTGGCGTTACCGCCTTGCTTGGGGTGATATGATTAAAAAAAAAAAAAAAATTGAGGAAAAATATTAGTGAGTGATTTGCAATGAAAAGAACAATTCATACAAATACACCTTAAGAAGAAAACAAAAAACACAAAAAAAGTAAAAGGAGATTGTTTAAAAAAAAATAAAAATAAACACATTATTAAACTTTCTTTTCAAGTGGTTTACAAAACTATTTAAGGATTGTTCATTAAAACCACCCAACTAAGAAATATTTCAGGGAAAAGTAATACATTAGAAATGAGAGGGACATGTGTTTACAAATGTCAGTGAATGAATTTATAGCTCTTTGCTGCATGAGGTGAGGTTAGATATGCAGTTTCTTTGATATCTATAACCAACTATTCAAAATAAAAGAGAGATAACAATAAAATGAAAAGCAGAATTCAATGGGGGAAAAAAAAATTTGTTTCTTCTTATGTTATGTAATATGTTTATAAACATTGATCTGTAAATAAATAAATAGTTCATTAAATAAGGACTTTTGAGAACAGAGGTGAAAAACTATTCAAAACTTGGTTAAATTCTGAACAGATGAGACAAACTACTGGTAAGAGTAAAACAATGAAAAGTGTTGATTTAGACAGTACGTTTATTGTATTATTAAAAAAACATACAATGTAACTTCTGTTATTAGAAAATATACAGTGTAGGTTATTATTTTAGCCAAAGTTTCAAATTCAGAATCTCATTTCTTATAGATGAAAATAGTATTGAGTACTATGTTATAATCATCACTTCTGTTTACAGCTTATGTTTGCATGTATTTATTTATAAAGAAGTGATGGATTTTTCTTTATTAATCTGACAGATTTTATTACTTAAAAGATTATTGTTAGTGGATACTCATATTTGAGTGGATGTTCCATTTATTTATCAAACAGTATATTTATTTCTACTCAAATATGGACATCCACTAAAGCAAGTATGTTTGTTACTTGCAAGACATTTTTGCCTTTGCAGTAATAAAAAAAAAAAAACAAGTGTTTAAAATACACCTTATAATCTTCCATTTTCATAAAGATACAAAATTAACACAAAATAATTTTAAACTTTCTTTCTCAAAAGATAGTTTGAAGTGTGTTCTAATCAGAAATGTAAGCATATTATATCTGTTGATAAATTTGATGTGTTGGAACATGAACAACTAAAAATTGGCATGAACTTTCTGGACAATCCAATATAGTCAAAGCAGAAACATATTTCATTTAGCATTAAACAGACTATCACCTTTGAGTATTGACTTCAATGTCTATATTATAGAGAGAGAGAGAGAGAGAGAGAGAGAGAGTGAGGATAAGGCAAAGCTCAATTCCCTATTTAAATTTTCTTTTTCATTTTCTTAAACAGTGAAATTAATATTAAACAGCCTAGATTGAAAAGTACTACAAAAGAAAAATATGCCTTCCGACAGTAATTTGCTTTTTCCATTAGAGAAACCACTCCTATTGCCAAAGTGTACCCTTAACAATTCTTCTCTTCTCCTATGTGCCTTGTCCTTTCAGAACATAGAGCTCTCCACATCTTACTATCCCTAGTGGTTCTTAGCATATTTCCTTCTGTTACCCCACCCAAACCCTGCTCAGCCATCCACTTGCTCAAGCTCATCAAGTATGTTACACACTGATTTTCCCTGTTTCTCTTTCTCTCTGACTTCTGAGCATCAGATTCTCCAAGCTCTCCTCCCTCATTACATGTCCCAGGAACTTTAGCTGTCTTTTCCTGGTGTTAAGTATTAGTTTCCTTCATGTTTCTATCCTCTCCAAAACCTCATCATTGCTCACATGCTCGATCCATGGTATCTGCAGCATCCTTCTGTAGAACCACATTTTGGTTGCTTCAAGTCTTTTCTTCATCTTTGATGAGATTGTCCAGCATTCACTGCCATATTGAAGAACAGACATCACATAGCAATCCAGGCTAGCAAAATTCTCCTGTTTCTCAATACTTTACTCAGCTTCTGGAAGGCATCATTGGCCATGCTAATTTGCCTTCAGATCTCAGGGTTGCACTTTCTATCTTCTGTTAGAGTACTTTCCAGGTATTTAAATTTCTGTACCTGCTTGATTTTAGTATCACTCACCTATAGCTGGCATTTTGGGCTTCTCTTTTTACTGATGACCAAGCATTTGGTTTTCTTGTAGTTTATTTGTAGCAATTTCTTTCCACTTTCTTCAGCTACTTTCTGTCGGAGGTCTTGAAGGCCTCCAGAAAATGCCAAAATAAAGCAAGGCTCATTTGAAAATAAAATTAATAAGAAAATAAATTATTTAAGAATAATAAGAGAACTGATAAGAAAATTCATTATTAGTCCATTTAAAAATGAATTTTATGTTTCAAGTATGAAAAATTCTGACAATCTGTTGCATCCACTTTTACATATACACTTATAAATGGAATGAATCCATCTCTTCTCTCTCCAGCCATGTGTTAAATAGTCTAAGAGAAGGAAAACTGAATTATAAACCATGGGGAAGGCCACTTTACTACCTTTCTTAAGAAAGGATAGCAATTCACAGATAATAAAGAAAAGGATTCTGCAGAGACCCATTATCACCTATGTCATGAAAGAACATGGCATTATAAAAACAAAATAACTATCAAGACAATCAAAATTTATCTTAAAATAATAGCTGAGTGACAGAGATATCCCATTTTTAAGTTTTTGATATCTGGTAACCAAACCTACTTGACACAAAGAAATACTGCATTTGTCAAAATATAACATGCAAAAAATAGAATATTAAAATATAAATTAGCAAGAATTTAGGGGAAGAATTAAAAAATACCTCCATCCACTCCCATGAACTTCAGACTCCCCCCACCCCACCCTCAAACATTTTGTTTAAGATGTAGGCTAATGGATAGTCTCCTACTTAACTACAGAGTTAAATAGCAATAAAGAAGTTCAGATACAAAAAAAATCATAAATCCAGGTCATAATTCCAAGGGTAAAAAATTAGTCTTGCAAGTTCAACATCAGAAAATACAAGGGCTATAAATCAAAAGGGTCAAAAATTCAAATCAACTCACAAACTACCACTCCACCCACATAGAACTAAAAACTATCCTGTGATCCAAAGTAGTTCTTTTATTGGAATAAAAAAGGTTGTGATTGGTCATGACTGGCAGGAAAGCAAGAACAATTACCATGTTTTGAGGCCTACTAAAGTCAATTCCAATTTACTTTTTCTATAGATAGCACAAAGAACACAAATTCTTTTCTGAGGTCAAATTGTTTCCTTCTTCATCATCACAACTACTAAAAGCAAAACATACAACTAACCTTATAAATTTTATCATCACAACCTGGAGTTTCTATAGTCATAATGAACGGCTGCTCTTTCAAGGAGGTTCCTTACTTTGAACATCAATTGAAAAAGTTCACTCCAGACCTCAAAAATAAATCAAATATACAATACATGGCCAAAGATGTTGGAAAAATGATCAGCTCACTGTACTTGACTCCTACCATAATTTATCTTTACAAGAGATTAGACCAAAAATAGAGTATTTCTGACATACCTGGGCTACAGATGTCCAATCTTCACTTTTCACTCTTAATAGAGTTCAAAGTCATTTACAAAGTTTTGCAGGGGGAGGGAGGAGAAGACATTTTTTCACCCTACAGCCTATTTCCTCCCACATTATTTTCCATGTTTTTTTTTTTTTTTTTAATTTCACCATTTCAAACCTTTACAGCAAGGACTCTGTATTCCAATTATAAGGAGAAAGTTCCAATCTGCAATTTTTCCCAAGAATCACTGCTTTGTGGAACAAACTTCTACATGGATGCTTTTCCAAACACTAATCTTAACCTCTTCAAGTCAAGAGTCAAACATTAAATAACACCAACATTTTATTTTTACATTAATATCACACACCTTTAGTAAACCTCTATGTGGAATGGCTCTTGAGCCTTGTACTTAGTGAACAATAGTATTAAAAAAAAAAGAAAGATTCAGTGTGTAGGATATGATGTAAGCAAGACATTGTAACTTTTCTCTGTTCAAGACATTCACCAAAGAGATACAGTCCTCTTACCTAGAGCAGAAACAATGGCCATCTTATATTTATAGTAGCAACAAAGGATCATCATTTTTACAGATATGTAGGTTTTTGGTTTTAATACTCAACCGATGATTCATGGCTTTTGTTTTGTTTTTCATATTTTAATTTTCAGTAGTAATTTAATCAATTATATATATTTCATTCTGGTATCCCAAAACTATCTGAATCTAAGTTTCATAGTGCATGATGTCAGGTGATTTTTTAATAGATTTTAAGGAAAAAAGAGCACCTTACAAGGTAGGAAACAGTATTTCAAATCAAAAAGTAAAGCTCTTCTTAATATGTGTTTTCATAATTTACAATATGCACTTGATTTATATACATAGTAAATCATATATCTAAGATCAAAGACTTAAGTAGACCCCTGTTGAATTTCAACCACATGATTTGATAATTATCAATCCAGATGAAAAAGTAAAAATGTGTGTTAAGCTAACTAAAATATCGGAATATTGCTAAAATATAAAACTTTCAAAAATACTTGGTTGACACATAGTAATAAAGCCAAGACAATATCTCAATCTAAAAACTAATCATCTGACATGATAAGCAATGACAAGTAAGAATGTATGCTGATAAAAAGATCTACTTTATTATTTTATAGGACAAAATACAGATTGATAAAAATGGACAAAACATTCCACTAATCCAACTTCAGATCAAATAGATTCCAAAAGAGCAAGGAATGCAAAACTAATACAATGTTAACATTCTTCAGTGTTTATTGTTTGGATCATAAGATAAAAAAGAACAACATTATTGTTTGTTAAACAAACAAAACCCCCCAGTGAGTGTAAGTGTGTGTGTGTTGTTTAACTTTTTTGTACTTAAGTTTTACACAAAGGAGATGAACTAAAATTTATGATATTAAAATTATATAAAAATGGCAAATCCTGAATGTAGTTATTAGTATCACTTAACAGTAGAATTTTTTTAATAAAGAACACAGCCACTAACAAGTAGAATAGTAACAAGAAAAATGCTGCTTTTAGGTTGATTCCCTTTTAAATAATAATCAGAGTGTTAAGAAGGTCCAATATATTAAACTCAATTTAACTAAAATAATCAGATGCTGCTTATAAAAGGTTTTTTTCCTAAAATAGTTCTAATCAATTTAACCAATTTTTACTTGTAATCATTATTTTAAGAATTAACAGCAATAAAACCAAGTTTTCTGTCACTCCTCTCTTCACTCAATTTGAGGTGTTAACATATTTCACTGATAAAACAGCATGTCTAGCTCATAAATTCTCTTCAAATTCCACTTTTGACTCATCTAGAATATCTATGCTTGACTTTCCACTTAGAACTAAGTCCTTATTGAGTGATATGCATATAACACTGTCCATGCTTTCTGCTATCATCTCCAATTTGGATTTCCTCAAAACATGTGAGCTTAATGCAATAGTCCTTAAGAAATGTACTCCTGAACTGACCCCTGTTCTCTCTAAACTGTACAATAAGTGCCTTGCTGCTTCTTGCTTTCCTACTTGTTAAAAATCCTCTTCTGTCTTTAAGAACTCAAGTGAACCATCTGATCCTTCTATCTACTGACCTATTATCCTCCTATCTCTTTTTGGCAAAGTACCAGAAGCCCTTATCGATTCTAAATTGGTTAAGCATCTAACATTGCTGGGTCTTCTTTCAGAAAAGCAATATAAGTTTCTCTTCTCTTAGTTACTCGTTGCTGAAAGTCTTTAGATAAATATGGTGAAATTTAGGATGTGGCTGTGTCAAGTATATTTGACAGGAATTGGCACAATGGGCTTCTTCACAAGTTGAAAGGTTATATTTCTGGATTAATGTTCAAGCTGATTCAGTCTTGCAAAATGAAAATTGACTTGAATGGCCATTCTTCTAGATCTTTTTACATTAATGTAGGTGTGTCCTTGGATTCATGTTGTTCTTCATTTTCATCAATGACCTTCCTAATGGCATCAGCTCTCAGATCACTATCTATACTGATGATACAACTATTTACTCCTATCTTAATAGTAGTCTGATCAATTTGATAATATCAAATTAGCAGCTGATCTAAAAAAAAAAAAAAAAAATCACCTACTATCTTGTTAACTGGGACAAAGAATGACTTGTTAATATTAATGTCTTGAATATGAAATTGCTCTCTTTTAATAGTCTGAGAGAGCCTTTTTTACCTTTCATCAGCATAGCTAATGCTAACCTCATGCCTTCTCAGGCTAATGTTTCCCACTAACATGAAGTGGAAAGATTATATTGTATCAATTGTAGGCCTGCTGGCAGGGAAATTGGTTCTCTGATGTGTTAGACAATTTTATTGACAAAATTGTACATATTTACAAGTACATAATTTATCTATGCTTTTAATATTGCTGCCATATGTAGTCTGGTAACACTGCTATACATTTAGATATTCTTGATAAAATACAAACAAGAATCTGCAATATTACTGGTCCTCACCTAGCATTTTGGCTTCAGTCATTTTGTAACAATGTAACATAGCTTCTTTGTACCTTTTCTATAACTAATTTCATGGTAATTGTCTTAAACTCTCGTCTATAGTACCTAGATTTAATGAATTTAAGCACAGTACTAGATTGGTGGCAAGGTCTCATCATTTTACAGTGAAAATGGCTAGATGTAACTAAAAGTTCTATGCTGACAGTTTTTTTTTTGTTGTTGTTGTTGGACTTCTTGCATGTGGAATTGTCTTCCAGCCAGTTCCAGCTTCTTACTTTCCAGTCAAGTTTGATCTTCAAAAATTTAAATGCAATGCAAATCATTATCCACTGCCTTCTTAATTTCTGTTCTTTTATTGTTCTGACTTAATGTTTTCCTTATATTCTTTTACACTCAGTAAATTCTTGTCTATTAGTAGAGTTGTTGCAAAATGATTAAAAAAAAATTGTTTATATCAAAAAACAATCTTTTCTTCCTATTTTTTTTTCAATAAAAAGGATTTTCTTAAATTTGTTTATAAACATCCTTCCAAATATTAAGATAGACTTACTGCGTCTTTTATTATTTCAGTCAACATCAAAAATGTATTAGGCTTTTTTTTAACCATAAATAAAACATGAAAAAAAATCAAATAAAAATCAAATATATAACAATAGTTTGGAGTACTCTATTAGTTGTGCTCCATCTTATTGTTTCTTTTTAACAAATTTTATTAAAAACTATATACTATCATTTGAAGCCCAAATTCAACAACAAACTATATATGAAACATCTTCTCAAATGAAAATTCTCTTTTCAAATCATGTTCAATTATTGATATTCATAGTTTAAGTAATAAATAAAAAGTGTAGTTTATTATTAAAATTAAGAAAAAGTAAATGAGAATTCTTAGATTGTTCCTACTTCACGTGAAATGTGATATTTGTAAGTTAAAACAATATTAACATCATGGACCCCAATTTAAAATACAAACTCATATAATGTAGATATTGTTTCAACAATGTCTAAGCAGGCTTGTAAAATAGAAATTTTTACATTTCATCAACAGTAAACAGGCAATTATAACAAATGGAATAAGTGAAAATTTTCTACCTGAAAGAAATTCATCATATTAAAAATATTTGTGTTTCCAAATTTCAGTTTTTGAAAGTCAGTTAGTGCACAGATCTTTTTGAGAGAGAGAAACACTAAATCCTCACTAAGGTCATAACTATAATAGGGTAAAAAATCAGTACCTTGAACCTCTGAACTCATTGGTTTGGTTAATCTTACACATGTAAAATATGTAAAACACACACACACACACACACATATATATAACAAAGTATAACTAATGAATAAAGGTTGAAACATACAAAGCAATATATTTTTAGAAATTCTAGACTAAACAATAAATTACAAAATATTAAAAAAATGGGTGTAAATTATTTTTTATCAAATTATTTTCTGTAATTCAGTTGACTTATTTTTGACAATATATTTGCTATTAACAAGAATGTGACAAAGTTTATTAAATAAGCTTGGCTACTTTAAATCTGGTCTGACAACATTCCTTGACAAGTGATGAACAGCTACAAAAATAGAAAGTTGTCATTTCTTGATGTAAGCACAATAAAAAAAAGACCCATTTTTAGCAAGTTCTTTTCTTTCTTTAGGTTAGTGGTAAACATTTACTTAGTCTCTGAAATTTATATAAAAACATTAGAAAATAGCATCTGTATCAGAAATCAAATCTGAGACATGACCTAAAGCAGATTTGTTTTTTGTGGGGGGGGGTCTCTTATTCATGATTCAAGTGTTTATCATAAATTATAAAAATAAACCACTTTGTTTAATATAGGAATGTAGATTTTCTTTTACAAATTAGATACAAGTTTAGATGCAATAAGATATACTCTTGCTAGTAGATGATGCAAATATTGTAATAAAATCACTTCATTCCATTTCCTACAAACACTATTTTTAATGAAAAACAAATTACAGAAATTATATATAACACTACATTATTCATATACATTCATATTTGAGAGGCAAAAATCATGAAAACTTTCTCCATTTGGTATTAAAGGTTTTAGGAGTACACAAAGTATAGACTATACAAAAGAGTTGCAAAATCTGTATTTTTTGGGTGGTGAGCAGTTAACAGTAAGTATTTATAATATAAATTATAGATCACAGATTCTATACAAGCATAGAGATGTTCTAAAATGTACTTAAAAAACAAATGTCTAACCAAAAAAATACATTAATAATAATAGTAGTCATAGTAGTATTGAGTCCTTGTAAATTTTTCAAGAACAAAGCTATCCTCTTCTTTAAAAATTAATTTGTACTTAAATTTACATGATTGTGGTTCAAAACTCAGATACTAGAATATTCATTTAATATTTCCTCAAAGTTATAGCATGTAAATTCCTGTTGTCAGAAGCTTTTTCTTGACTCCCAATTAGACATTGTTTGCGCCAATAGCCAACAAGTATATCAATCCAATATATAATAAAAAAAAAACAAATAAAATAATCCCAAAATGCTTTATGTAAAAATTTTAAATGTAAATAAGCATTATGATTTAGTAAACAGTAAAACAAAAATGGTATAGAGTATCTTTTGCTTCATTTTATCATAGCGGCCGAAACGGTTAAGACAATATCTATAAAAAACAAACCCCTCAAAGCCTGACATGTGAATTCAAAATTTACTCCTGATTTTATTTCTTCTTTTTTTCTGATTGTGCTGTTTGTTCAAGTGCAAATAAAAACCAGCAGCAAAAGTATTCAGTCTAATACTGTAAATGAGGCAAGAGGAAACATGATAATTAGTAAATGATATTAATTTTTCCATAAAAAGAGAAAGATTGCTTTAAGGAAAAGAAAAAAAAAGAATTGAGAGATCATAATCATTTTTTTAAGACAAAGAGTGAATATTTCTTTTGGTTTAACAACTTACAGATATTTTTTTTTAAATTTAACTACAAAAATTATTATAAGCGAACACCAATTGGTTCTACAACAACTGTTGTCAGTGAAAAATTTTATTGTCCATTCTGATACATTAGCAAAATGAAAACAGGAAGTCTCTGTGTCTGAAATCCAATAAAAATTGAAACATGTCACACAGACAACTTCCAAACATCAAAGAATTTCCATCAAGAATTTATACATTGCACTAGCAACAATTTCTCCTCTGTCCTCTCCAAACTCTATAACTACTGCCTATATGCTTCTTACTTTCCTGCCTGCTGGAAGTCCTCCTCTGTGGTTTCTATCAGTAAGAATACTGGAAAACCCTCAGACCCCTCTAATTATTGCTCTATCAGCCTCCTACTGATTTTTGGCAAAGTGTTCAAAACCATTATCAACACCAAGGTGGTTCAACATCTCACAGGCTCTTCTCTGACAAACAGCATGGTTTTCACTTCACCAGGTCTACTGCTGATATGCTAATGACTATCACTGAGTATATATACCAGGGCTCTCAACAAGAATGGCAAAGCTTGAACTGTTGCCCTGGATATCTCCAAAGTGTTTGACAGAGTCTGGCATGCTGGCCTTCTACGCAAGCTGCAGGGCTATGGTATAACTGGACAATTGTTTGACCTAATCCAGTCATTCCTTTCAAATTGCGCAATGAAGGTAGTATTGAATGTACATACCTCCTGATACTATCATACAAATGCGGGTGTCCCTCAAGGCTCTATTCTAGGTCGTATGCTTTTCCTGATCTTCATTAACAATTTCCCCAATGTAATAAGATCCCAAGTAGGCATGTACGCTGATGACACCACTGTTTACACTCGCCTCAATCAAAATCTGCCGAGGCTGACAAAGCGAACCTCACTGCTGAGCTTGAAAAGAACCTTCAATCTGTGGTGGACTGGAGTAAGAAATGGCTTGTGAATTTTAAAGCTTCCAAAACAAAGCTGCTATCTGTTAACCAATTAGTCTCCCCGAAACAAAACACTGCACCTCCTCAGGTTAACTCTCTCAGCAGACCTCAAGTGGAATGACTATATCGAATCCATAGCTAAGAAGGTCAGTTCACTGTGTAGGGCCAGGAAGTTTTTCCCATCTGAATCACCCATGTACTGAATACTGCTGCCACATCTGGTCGGGTGCCCCTGCTATTCACCTAGGGATTTGTGACAAAATCTTACGAAGAATCTGTAATGTGATCGATCCCAACTTGGCAGCTCAGCTACAGTCACTTTCTCACCTGTGTAACGTGGCTTCCCTGTGTCTCTTCTACAAATACTTTCATGGCTTCTGCTCCAACAAACTTAGCACACTGGTGCTCCCTATGTATGAATTTACTCGAGCTACTAGACCAGCAACCAGTCCCACCCTTTTACAGTGAAACCAATAAAATGTAACCGCAACTTCTACTCTATCAGCTTCTTTTCTCACACTTCCCGCCTGTGGAATTCCCTTCCATATACTTACTTCCCTGACAACTACAATCTCCAAGAATTTTAATGTAAGGTCAATAGTCATCTCCTATCTCAATAACTTGCATCCTTTCTCTCATGCTCTTTTCTCCATCCACTCCACTCTCATCACACCAGTATTCTCATCCTTCTCTTACTCACTTCCTGACACTCACTATAATTTGTTCCTCTTTCTCATCACTTTCCTCCTATGTAACCCTCTGCACACCAGTGGCAGTAAACTGCCTTGCCCTGGGTGAAATGATTAAAAAAGAACTGAAGCACTAATAAAGACATCTTGACAAAACGCTTTGTGCATGTATGTAATTTTTGCCCAGATAAATAGATAAATCTAACATCAACAACCACAATATTCTTTCTTATTATGATAAAGAAGCACAGATTTTTAAATGTGTAATTCAGGGATTAGTGTTCAATAATTTCTTTTGCATATTTCTTGTTGGGCATTTTTTTTTTATAAATAAAACAAACTTTTCAATAATGATAAATTTCTACATCATTATGTTTGTTGCAATGGAAGCCCTCAAAGTAATCTAATTTATTCTGTTAAATGCTACACTAATCTGAAGGAGGAGATGAAAAACAAATAAATCATAAAAGTCATTATTATACAGGGTGCAACAAATATTGCCATGTAAATTACACAAAAATTTCTTGAAATACTAAACAGTAAATTTATTCAAAAATTGCTATTAGCTTCAACCACAACCTCTAAATGACTTTGGAATCTCTTGCATCTCTTCTGGAAGGTTGCCATAATCTTTGCCTTCAATCCATCTTTGGTTTTACAAGGAGTTTTGTTGGTCTCTCGCTCAACTGTGCCCCACACATAATAATCAAGGGGGCTTCAGTCTGGTGAGTTAAATGGCCAGATGTAAGGGCTGATGTGGTTGCAGAAAATGTCTGACAACTATGACTGGGTTCTCCTGTTTGTGTGACATGGTGCAGAGTCCTGCTGCCAGACATGGGGTCTTCCAGCAGCCACCTTCTTGATCCAGGGCAGCATTACTGCCTCAAGTCACTTGATGTAGGCCTCCATGATTTGTCTGAGGCCCTGAACGTCATCATCACTAATGATCACTCCATGTACCATGATATTGACTGAATATATCATCCAAATCTTCCAAATGCTCTGCACGGTCCTCAGATTGGCACACACAGACTCTGAAATGTTTGTATTGGAACTTTTGACACAAATACCAATCAGTACAACATACCGTTCCTAAATTTCTGGTGGTATGAATTGCATCATAATGCCCTTTTTCTCACAGACAGTTTAAACTGACTTAACTATACTGTACAGTTGATAAAAAAAAAAAAAAAAAAAACAATACATGTGGGCAAAATTAAAAACATAAAATATCGACAATTTACTCATCCCACTCTGTAAATATTAATGTAAATATAACAATAATGGCAAATACAATATAAAATTATAAGTGAATTCTACTGTTTCTTTATAGTTTTGGATAAGAATCAACTTTCACTTCTATATACTGTTCTAAATCAGTCTATTTATAAGTTAAAGTCATTGCAGTTGGCAAGCACAGTAAGGAAGACATAAGCCAGATAGAGGATTTATTGTCTATGAATATCCAGTGTTTATGACGAGGCAATGGGTTTGTGTGTCTGAATCAAGACACTTCTCTTCTCAACTTTATCATAACTCTTCCATCCCAGCTCTTATGATAATAATTGGTGACATTTATAATTACACAAGAATAAAATATTTTAAATGCTTTATAATTTTGTATAAAATAGTTTTGAATTAAAAACTACAATTAAAAGCAAGATTATTTTGACAAACCAGTTTATCATGACCTTGAAATTGGATGACCAGCTCTAAACTGCTTTGTTCATTACGTTTAAGGATAATAGTACCATCACTGAATTTGACTATTTATTTCTAATATGGTCCTCAGGTAAAATAATTAGAGTGCACCCAAAATTTCATAAGCACAAACATATGTAATGTATATTTATAAATTCCACAATAGATCCCATAATAAATGTTAAATATCTTATATATTATGAATTTTACAAGTACATCAGATTAGCCAAGATTCTACATGCAAAGTGTACAAGGCTTAAACTAATCTTTTAAATTATAAACCTGGTTTACAGAAGACAGGCGACTTATATTTCTCCCTTTGACTTATCACAATAAAGATGTATTCTACAACCATATGCTAAATGTTTGTATACAAACTGTAACACTATAAATTATCTTCTATGTGCCTTGTTCTTTCGGGACATGGTTGATTACAGCTCTGCACAACCTCCTATCCATTAGCAATGTTTGTCCCTTTGTCAAGCCTCTCACTCCCCCACATTCTGCCATCTATTCATAAAGGTCATCAGGTCGGTAGCCCATTGACATTCCCCCCCGTTCTTTTTGCCTTCAATATCCAGTGAGTGTCAACTTCTCCAAGCCCTCAATCCTCATTGTGTACAAGAAATTTAAGTTGTCTCCTCCTAATTATTTCAAGATTTTTTTGTTGCTTATGCACAGTCTACACTGCATTCTCACCATCTTTCTGTAAAACCTCACTTCTGTTGTCTTCAGTTTTCTCTTCATTTGTAAGGAGATTTTTTTCTATTGCCACAAGTTACCTTTCTTTGTATCTGTTCATGATTCTAAAAAAATGAGAAAACTATAATATTTAATCACAATACCAACTTTACAACAAACTTGGAATATATTTATCATAAACAGAATTGTCCTTTCCTTGCCTTTTCTACAGTTCATATATTTCAAACTATAAAAGTTCAAACAATTTCAAGCAAAGACACAGGTTAAAATTAAGAACCATTTTTCGTTTATCAAAATTCTTCATTTATAAATGTATAAGTTACTATTCATATGAGCGCTTAACAGCAGGTTCTATCTTGTTAGTATCCATAATAGATTAATGAAATATTATATATATATATATATATATATATATATATATATATATATAGGAAAGAATTATTCATGTTGTTTATGCTGGAAATTTTCAACTATGAAGGGGATAAGCGATTTGTCATACAACATACAAATGTCTCAGTAAAGTTAACTTTATTGCTATGTCACACATTGAATGTCTATTTTCATGACATTCTTTTCTGACTCATTGTGTGATAAATCAAATAGAAAATGTACATGAAATACTTTAGTCTAAAATTTATGTACCAAAATGTTACAAATTTAGATAAGAATATGTTCAGTTTATTTAGCCTGACTCATTGATAAATCCCAAAGGTATTTCATTAACAAATAAATATGAAATATCCTGACATTGTATTTAAGAATCTATACAGCCTGAAAATAGTATTTCCAAATACACACTTGGAAATTTATTTCAGCTACACTCACTCATATTTAGAAAAAGCAAAGGTTTAAATTAATGTATGAGTAAATATACTTTAATCAGTTTGAAGTTTATATAAATATACAACTTCTGTTCCCTTATTACTAAATAATCTCATAATTTATACTAAACTAATTTGTCACATATTTCCAAAATGACAATTGCTTTCAAAATCTGAACACTTGTAAAGTCTATTGCTTGGACGTTATTTTTCAGAAATTGATTTAAAGATTAAAAATTTTAATACAAAATATTTGTTAAACTCAATGACCATTTGACAAAGAGTTATATTACCTAACTATTTTTAGTATGCAAAATTTTTCCTAAGTTGTTTTTTTTACATGATTTTTTTTCTTACAATATTAATAGTAATTGATCCAGTTGTTTATAAATAATAAATGAAGACAGCATATGTATTGCAAAAAGTGATGATGATTATTATAGAAATTACAAAGTATGGAGTTAGTAATTACTGTTGCTGCCTTTTGGCTCAAATAATTGTCTCGATTCAATGTGACATTGATTAGAACAGGGCTCAGATTTTCTCATTAGAAATTTTTTCCCATTTTTGACAATTATCCTAAAATTTTTGGAGAGTGTATGGTTTTCATTGAAACACTTGTTTCTTCAGTTCTCACAACAATGGTTCAAATATATGGCAATCAGTTTGGCCAGTTTTCAAAAAGTTGAACATCTTCATCCATAAGAAACCTTTGGTTGCATGTGGTGTGTACAAGGAACACCATCATGGTGAAAAATTTCTTCATCCTTATCATCTGGCAGAAGATTAAACCATAGTAAACTAATATAATTTTTGCTGTTTAGGTTCCATCAACTTTTATCAATTTTCTTCTATCGTTGTTTTTGATGCAATCCCACACCATTATGTATACACCACTAAATTTAACCCTTTCTGTGGTGTATTTTGAATGGTATCTTTTTCTCACTGGTTTTCTTATGTATTCTCTTGCATCCAAATGTAACAATTTTGCGTTCATCACTAAAAATTAGTTTTTACCACTTTCCAGCATCCCATGTTAGATGTTCATTGGATCCCTTCAAAGGGCATTTGAGAATAGAATGATTTCTAGCATCATCATTATTATTATTTTATAACATTACTGAAGTGAACCTGAAAGTTTGTAATTTCCTTTGAACCCCATTAAATATCTTTCTTCACTTCACCTTTTCCCCCTTGTAGATTTTGTTAAGGTTAAAATGTTGAAGGCTTAAGGTTTTAACTTGTAACATTTCTTGTCAGGTCAGCAGTTCTAACAAGTTGAAGACAGAGAAAATCATCTAATCAAGACATAAAATTGTTCTTTTATGATAGATTGCATAATTAACATGAAAGGTGGCAAAGAGGTCATAAACTACTTTTGTGACTGAATAATAATGTTATGAAAATATTTATTCAAAGATATTTTTTATCAAAGCTGGTATAAACTCATAGAAAGTCAGGGAAAATAATTTTTGATTAAATGATGATACTCTGTAATTAGATGAATAAAAAGATTTCATTAAAAGTAACTTTAAAAAAAGTAAAAAAAAAAAAAGCTGGTAACTTTTGCATCAACTAATATATGAGGACACTAGTCCCAAAATTAATGAACCATCATTAATGAACCCAATTTTTCACAAGTTAAAAAAGGTGTACACATTATATATATGTTAACAGTGTTAAATGAACAAAGCAAAAGGATTTGAAGAAGGTAATATAAAACTCTTGACAGCAGCTTTAGGAATTTGACATTATTGAACAATGTCTCCAAGCTGGCTACTTGCAAATAATAACACATCACTTAATAAATCCCAGGTCGAACTAATAAAACAACAAATAAAAGCCTCAGTTTCTGCTATCACTTCTTCAGTCTTTTGAGGTTTGAAAACAGTAGTCACTGGGAGTCAGATCTAGAGAAAAGGATGGATGCAGAAAATTTGAAGTGCAATTCATGTAGTTTTGCCATTGTTGCAATCGACTTGTGACACATTATCTTGGCAAAAGATCACTTTTTCTTCTTCATTTGTGGCCATTTTTTGGTGATTTCTTCTTTCAAATGCACCAATAATGCAATATTTGCTATTGATGGTTCTTCCTTTCTCAAAGTTATTAAAATACCTTGCGCATCCCAAAATACAATGGCCAAAACCTTGCCTGCTGCTGTTTACATCTGGTTGCTTTGAATAGCTTTCACCTGCTGCTGTCCACTCAGCTGACTGCTGATTTGAGTGAACTGGTGGATCCATGTTTAATCCATTGTCATATATCTATACAAAAAACTGTGTTGCATTGAGACAGTTGTAAACAATGCTCTGAATAGTTGACACATTGTTGTTTTTTATCAACTGTGAGCAAATGCGGCACCCACTTTGAATACAGATTTCTAATTGATATGTTCATGCAAAATGGTGAATACACTGCCTTTTGATATGTTCAACTCCTCTGGTATCTCATCTAACTTCAATTTACAATCAACAAAAACGAGTTCATGGAATTTTTTGGCGTTTTCGGGGACAACTGCCAATTTTGGGCAACCTGAGCATTCAGCATCACTTGTGTCAAAATTGGCATACCACTTCTTAACCATTGTTTCCAATGAAGCAAAGTCTGAATAACTTATCCAGCCATTACTTGAACAGCATTTTTATCCATCAGAAAGTAATGCTTTATCAACATACGTAATTCAGATTTTTCCATTGTTTTGAATGTTTGCAACAGTAGCTTCACTTAACTAATTTGTAATCTGATTGTGCCCAAATTTTGTCACATGCCATTTGAAGGTTAGTACTTCATAAAAATCATATAGATTTTTTATTAGTGGCACCATCTATATGTCAAGCCCAAGACTTATTGAGTGATGTGTCACAAACCAATAAGATAAAAGTAACAAACAGGTCAGTCACAGTTTCACCTTGCTAACAAAAACAAAATAAAAATTCATAAAAATAAATCAGATTAGAAATTACATGATTAAACATCCAGACTTAGAGAGTTTTATAACTCACAGAGTTAACAACTATCTTTTAGTTATATGTTAATTTATAGATTTAGAAAATGCTACTTGTAAAAACTATTCAGTGGTAAAGCACAGACCAAATGGCCTAAAAGCTAAAAACTTTATTTTCTCAATTTCATTTCAGGAATGAAAACTAATTTCAAATATAACATATAGTATTTTTTAGTTAAAAAAAAAAATTCATGTTACTCAGGTAACAAAAACAGTGCAAAGATTTCACAAGTCACAAGCTTGGGTATTGCTTAGTGAAAGTAAATCTAGGGAAAATTAGTTAATAACATTTTTTTTTTTAAATATCAATCTGTTCTAATACTTGTAAAATCTACAACACTCATTGCAATATAAAACAAATGATTTCACAAATTCTGATAAAAACTAAAATAAAATTATTATAGAATTATCCCATCAGCAATACTTCTACACTTTAAAAAATGGCTTTGGGGCATGTTTAGGTATTTTTTTTAAGCAATTCTTTTAACTTTTCATAATAGATAATTTTTTCATACAATATAATGTCAACAGAGAAGATTGGGCTATAATTAAATATTGGATAGTACAGTGAATCAGATGATAAACTTTAATATCTGCAATCCAATTGTCAACTACTCTATATTTTACATAAAAATGGAAGACTGAAGATCTTTCAAACACGTTTCTCTATTTTTTGTGCCAATGTATAATGAAAATCAGAGATCCACAATGATATACAAAGAAACAAGGGAACTGGACAAATTGAACAATAAATATTTACAGGGAAATGTTAATGGTAAAAGTATCTAATATCAAAATTAAAAATGTCTGAAGAAGATATTTCAATATAGTTAATTATAAATATAAAGAAAAGAATTGACTATCAATCATGAAACAACACCTTTTGTAATCTATTTACAATAATAATAAACACATGCAGAAAATGAAAGAAAGATCAATAAAAGTTAATCAATGATTAAAATAAGAACATTGTTGATGTTAGTCATAGTCATTTTTTTAAGAAATTGGTGATATTTTCTACAATCATTTCTTTAATTGCTAACAATAAAATTATTTTGGAAAAAGAAATGAAAGAAGTCCTTCATGATATTTTTGTCACTTATTTTGAGTAGTAGTTACAGGGCAGTGGTAAACAAATTTATGCAATTAACATAAATAGCCTGTCTTAACTGGGTGCTTTACAAGATACATCCTTTC
The DNA here is from genome assembly GCA_037127315.1 of Ascarosepion bandense. Taxonomy (NCBI): domain Eukaryota; kingdom Metazoa; phylum Mollusca; class Cephalopoda; order Sepiida; family Sepiidae; genus Ascarosepion; species Ascarosepion bandense. Next base: position 1,683,772 of record JBBBDQ010001092.1, read on the forward strand.
ACAAAATCTGTCAATATATAATAATTTCAAATGGGTTTTGATAGGAGCTGGCATATTAAGTGTTCATAAATAATGGGTGTAACCAAATTGCAAAATATCTTAGACACATACAACAAATAGGAGTTAAAAGATTTGGAGTTTTATCTCTATTGATTAGCAAATAACAAATATATTTATCAAGAAAACGCAAGACAATTGACCATATAAAAAACATGTGCAAAAACTTTTTTTATTTTATTTTTTAGCACAGACCACAACTGTGACTGCTCATATTATAATAAAGAGTGTGTCAATAAAAAGTAGAAAAGTATGAGAGTAGTATGCACCCCTGCCCCACCGTCATTTTACTTGATTTTTCAGTTTCAGGGGTCAGTGATTTACAGTCAATAGACCAGTTACAATTACTCAGAAGTTGGTTTAGGTGTGCCATATTAATGCAATCTAATTGAAGTAATGTTAATATATATCATAAAAGAGGATGATGTCAGTGTAAGTAAGGTGATATAATTCATAATATGGTTCTTAGGTGCACTTAAGTCTCTTTACAAATATAAGTACAGTCAAGTTATAAAGAAAGAAAATAGAATGCTGTCAGAATTAAAGATGTTAATCATCCAATTTCAAGTGGATATAACTTGCAGTATTGTTTTTAAAGAACACAGAGCTTCTTTCTATAATAAAATGTATCAGACAAAAGACACTATTTTTATTACTTAGAAAATGCATTTTTTTTTAAAACAGATAGCTTCATTTTTATTTGATTTATATTTCAAAATAATATTTTCATAACTTTTATGAGTTTATAGAGATATTTCAAGTTAAATTTTACCACTTTGACTAAAAAGTTTTGACAGGATGTCCTGTAAAAGTACCTATCAAGATAAGTATTTCTTTAAAATAGATACATTTTTTATGAAATCTTACTCATCCCACATATGACAACTACTTCAATGCTCTAATCTTTTTTGAAAATTCCTTATTCAAAAAGATGTTGTTTAAAGCCAGTGTGAATACATATATGCTCATTATATATTGAGTGAGAAATGATTAAGTAGCATTTTTTAACAGGTGGTGTTTGAATGTATTATTTTTGTTTCACACATGACTGAAATTAATGATATATAGGCAACATATTCTGAAAGGTAATACTTCATCTGTCTAGACAATTTGAATATGGATTATGAATTTTAAAGGTTTTTATGTTAAAAGTGAAAATGGAGGAAAAAGAAATACATTTTCATCATTTAATACCCTTTAATTATCAGAAAGGGAAAAACTATGAGTGCTATTCATAGAGATGGTGCCATAGTTGATAGTACTATTCATAAATTGTTCACTAGGTACAAGAATGGAAATCTTGATAAAAAAAAAAAACTGAGAAAGTTCCAGCATACCTGTTATAATTAATGATGACCAATCCAAAATGTTGATTAAGAATAATCCACATCACAGCAAACTTGAAAACACTTGGATATGTGAATTGCTATGGTGCATTAAAATTCAAGTTGTAATTCTCTGCTCAAATGTAACAAAAGTGATCCATTTTTGAAAAGAACAATCACAGGCAATAAAAAATTGTTTGTTTACAATGTGGAGTGAAAAGGGGTGCTGGGAAAAATTAAATGTGCCACTGTTAGCAACTCCAAAAGCTGGTCTAAATCACTAAGAATGTGATTCTGTTTATCTCATGCAACTGGAAGAGCATTGTATATTATCAGCTTCTTCAGCAAAATTCAACATTGAATTCAAACAAGTGTTGTCACCAAATAAACCAATTAAAGACATTAATATACTGCTGTCATATCTGGTCAGGCCCCCTTACTGTTCATCTCAGTGTTCTTGACAAGCTCCAAAGGAAAATCTATAATATGATAGGTCCTGACTTGGCAGCTTGACTCCAGCCACTTTCTCACTGGTAAGATGTGGCTTCTCTCTGTCTCTTCTACAAATATTTTCATGGCTTCTGCTCCGACAAATTTAAGTCACTGGTGCCCCCACCACAAGAATTTACTTGTGCAACCAGACTGGCAACAAGGTCCCACCCAACTCTCTTCCATATACTTGCTTTCCTGATGGCTACAATCTCCAGGAATTTAAATGCAATATTGATTCCCATCTTTTATCCACTTAACTCCAGTCCTTTCTACATCACCTCATACATCTTGTTCTTTTCCTTTCTCTCTACCTTCACAACTGTCTTCACACCTGTGTTCCCATCTTTCTCTTGTATTACTAGGGTGCATTTATATATAAGAAATATTAATAAATTCAATAAAAAGGTTAAAATGTATAGTAAGGGATTCTACTGAGTCCTACTTGTTATTACAAAAAAGTTTTCATTCATGAAATAGTTTGTAAAATAGAGAAATTAGAAATCAAACATTTGGAAGATTCTAGATCATTCCAGTATATTAAACAAAATCTAGATGATTCAAGAAATATGCTAATTAGGTACTAGCCCCTATAAAAATAGGTTTTTTGAAGAGTGTTGTCAGTTGTAAAAAGAAACTGCTGCCATTAACAACTCCGGCTTGATTTGCAGATTAATATATCCAGCGAAAAGAATCTCTATAAAAAGTTGCCAACTAACAAAAGCCAAAAGGAGAACCTCATGGAACAAATCTGGTAAATAGAATTTTTGGATATTTTCATTGAGGATTTCTAGTGTAGCACTTAGACTGCTTCGCTAGCCCTAACGTGTTAAAAATATAATTGACCCACACCCACTTCTCATCATAAGGAGGCTTGCCCCTTGTTTCCTGTTTAGGATGTGGTTTCTGGCTTTCTCTTCTCTCCTCAGACCTTGGTATTGGTACTTCCGTGATTTTCCTGTGATCTGGCCGGTTGGTGGCAACGGCTCATCACTGTGAGGATACCGGGTTGGCAGTTTCCTGGTTGCTGCTTCCGACTGGTAGTTAGGAGCCCTAACTCTTGCGTAGTGTCAAGAGCGGCTGCTCTGATAAACAGTTGTATAATATCAGGGTTCTTGTAGTGCCATGTCACGCATGGATAGGTGTCCCTGCAAGCGCTTTCGGTGGGCAACCCCGAGGCCACACCTTGTTGCAGCCCTAGCCAGTTTCCCTCCCGCACAGATCGTGGATAATGACCGCCTGTATCCTCTACTCTAGGTCCCTTTCTATAAACAAAAACATGACAAAACAAATCAGAAATGACCCTAAACCAGTTAAAATCAAACCATCTAAACCCATTAACCTTTCTTTCACTAATATCCGGGGCATTCGCACTAACTTTCCTAGTGTAGAAGCATTCCTGCATGAAAAATCTCCAGACATCCTTGCGCTCTGTGAAACTAACCTCAACTCAGCTATTCCCTCCTCTGACCTCTCCATCCCTGGTTATCTTCCCCTCTTAAGGAAGGATTCCACTGTCCACATGCATGGGCTGGATGTCTATGTCAGCAAACACCTCCTCATAGCTAGGGTGACTTCACTCAAATCTACTGACCACCAATACATATGTCTCCGCCTGTCTCTCCTCAGTTCGGTTAGTTACCTCTTCTTTCTTTACCGTTCTCCCTCCTCTCCTGACTGCTCCCTACTAGATAGCATTGCTGACGACATAGATAAGGCTATTTCCTATCACCCACTTGCCCACATATTTGTATTTGGAGACCTCAACGCTCATCACTCTGAGTGGCTTGAAAACGCTGTTACTGATCCAGTGGGCATTCACGCCATGAACTTCGCTATTTCCCAATCCCTTACGCAAGTGGTGGACTTCCCCACTCACTTCCCAAGCACTCCCTTGGGTCATTCTTCACTACTAGATATATGTTTCACCACTGCGCCTGACAAGTCTTGCAGCTTTGCCCTCTCGGTAACTCCGACCACACTGTAGTGTCTCTCAGTATTTCTTTCCACTATCACTCCCCTCAGGAGCCCCCTACCTATAGGACCTCCTACCTATACCAAAAAGCTGACTGGGATGCCTTTCGTGATTTCCTCTGCAATGTCCCTTGGGGAAAAGTGTTCGATCTATCAGCTGATGACTGTGCCTCTGAGGTCTCGTCATGGGTGAAAGCTGGTATTGATGCCTTCATACCCACCAGGAAGTATTGCCTAAAACCTCATTCTGCTCCATGGTTCTCTCCTGCCTGCTCAGCCGCTATTGCCCACAGGAACCATTACTTCCGTCTATTCCGGAGACAGTCATCTGATCACAATAGGCGCCTGTTCACGTCAACGAGTGCAAGAGAACCCTAAATGACGCCAAACGGTTGTTTGCTGAGAGAATGCAACAGCACATAGCTGACCGCAAGTTTGGCTCCAAGGACTATTGGAGGATTTGCAAACGAGTGCTGAACAATAGCAAATCCTCAATACCTCCTTTAATCCATGAATTTGGGGTTCTCACGTCATCAGCGGACAAAGCTGAATGCTTTGCCCGCAGATTCTCATCCAACTTCACATTTGACTCATCTGGAGTACACCCACCCGACTTCCCTATTAGAACTGAGGCCAAACTGCACGACGTATATATTACCCCGACAGTAGTATCCCGAGTAATCTCAAAACTCAACCCCTATAAGGCGAGTGGAGACGATGGAATCCTGGTGATAGTCCTTAAGAGGTGTGCTCCTGAACTTTCCCCTGTCCTCTCTAAACTGTTTAACTACTGCCTTTCTGCTTCCTGCTTTCCTGCATGCTGGAAGTTCTCCTCAGTCGTTTCTGTATTTAAGAATTGTGGTGAACCCTCAGACCCATCCAACTATCGTCCTATCAGTCTTCTACCGATATTCGGGAAAGTATTCGAGGCCATAATCAATGCTGAAATAGTCCAACATCTTACTGCCCACAAACTCTTCTCTGACAGGCAATATGGCTTCTGCTTTGCCAGGTCCACGGCCAACTTGCTAACAACTGTAACAGAGTACATGTTCCAGGTCCTTGATGAGTATGACAAGGCTCGCGTGGTTGCTCTGGACATCTCCAAGGCTTTTGACAGGGTTTGGCACTCTGGCCTCCTATGCAAGCTATGGGGTTACCGTATTACCGGTCGCCTGCTTGACCTAATCCAATCTTTTTTAAATAACCGCAAAATGAAGGTCATTTTGAATGGGCATGCCTCTTCATTCTACAGCACGAATGCTGGTGTCCCACAGGGCTCTATCCTGGGCCCGACGCTCTTCCTTATTTTCATCAACGACCTCCCAGATGAGATCAGTTCCCAAGTAGGCATCTATGCAGACGACACCACAATATACTCCCGCACCAGTAAGAAACCTGTCGTGACGGACAGACATAATCTCGCTGCTGACCTTGAACGGGATCTACACTCTGTGATGAATTGGGGCAAGAAGTGGCTTGTCAACTTCAATGCATCTAAGACCAAGCTGTTGTCTGTCAACCATCACAGGCAACCTCTCCTGCCTCCCATAAGCATGGACCAAACGATTCTCCCTGAGAGCAACACACTACGCCTCCTCGGCCTTACCCTCTCCTCAGACCTCAAATGGAACCACTATATTGATTCCATAGCTAAATCTACTGCTAAGAAGGTTGGGTCACTATGCCGATCCAGGATGTTTTTTCTGCCTGAATCCATCCTGCATATATACAAGTCCACCATCCGTCCGTGCATGGAGTACTGCTGCCATTTATGGTCAGGTACCCCTGCTGTTCAAATCAATGTTCTTGACAGGCTCCAAAGAAGAGTCTATAATGTGATAGGTACTGATCTGGCGGCTCAACTGCAGCCATTTCCCCACCGTTGAAATGTGGCCTCCCTTTGTCTATTCTATAAATACTTTTATGGCTTCTGCTCGGATGAACTTAAGTCACTGGTGCCTCCTCAACAGGTGTTTACTCATGCAACCAGACTGGCAACTGGGTCCCACTCATTCACAGTCAGGTTAGTCAAATGCAGACGACAATTCTACTCCTGCAGCAGCTTCTCTCCACCTATGTATCTGTCATCGCACCTGCATTCTCAGCTTTCTATTGCTCCTTTCTAACTAGTTTGTACTCCTCACTCTTTTCTAATTAATCTTTTTACAGTTATGTAGCCCCCAGCTCATCAGTGGCATTTCTGCCTTGCTCGGGGTGAAATGATTAAAAAAAAAAAAAACAAAACAAAAAAAAAAAAAACACTTCACCAATAGACCGAGAACAGCAAACAGCAGTAAATTCTGTTTTCTGTTTCAGATGCCAATTGTATTTTTGTCTATTTTATTTTGTTTTTTTTAGTAAATTAAATATTTGTTTGTGATTTAGCTCTGTTTTAGTAAATCCTTTTTTTTTTCTTTTGTTACAATTTCCAACACGTAACACTTGCCCTTTCTCTGACAACCCCTGTAACTGGTTCGTCTTTCTCTTCACTCTCCTCCTGCCTAAACTTTTACTCTTATGTAGCCCCCTGCACACCAGTGGTGTTACCGCCTTGCTTGGGGTGAAATGATTAAAAAAAAAGAAAATAAACTGATGTCTGGAATTATCCAATGTCCTATTAAATCTACTGTACTCACCTGACCTTACACTTTCAGATGATCACATTTCAATCTTTATAAAATTCAATGGAAGCCTGTAAAAGCCACTTATACCAGTTCACAATCAATAAAGATATCCTGATTTGGGAAAATAGAATCATAAAGCTGCCAAAAAATGGCAAAAGTTAGTGGAACAAAATAGCACAAGCAAATCTATGTTCAGTTATCTCAATATTGTCTTGGAAATTCACTTAAAATTGTAACATACTTTTGTTTCAACCCAGTATAAGGTTCATCAATAGGTCAGCATCTTAATAGTTATTAGCTGAATTTTGTTATGAAATATTCACTGCAGTAATGTTCAATGTACAAGGTTTATATTTACTCGTGAACAAGAAAGAAATTATACTGAAAAATATTTGTGCAAAATAAGTAACTTTTTCATCATGAGGCAATTTTTTTATATATGTTTTGTAAACATTCAAGTAAAAAAGAATGTAAGCAATACTTTAAAAGCTAAGAATTTATAATTTGCTATAAAAGTTTCAGAAACTATTGATAAAACTTTTGATAGTAACAAGATCTAGAGAGTTTAAAATTTGGTCCAAGAATTTTTTTATGGGAATTTAAAAAAAAAAAACCTTATTTTAACAATAAAGGATTGTGCCTAAAATTACAATTATACTAATATCTATGGTAAATACCAAAATATTCAGTGTGTGTGTGTATGTATATATATATAATTCCATACCAACTCAGCTAAATTGTAAGAAATTCTCATGGGCACCAGCTCAGATTTTTATGAAATTAGTATGAGAAACTAATAAACCCTAAAATTTTAGCTTCCTTAATCTTTGTCAACTAGGAATCTTGTAACTCTTCTAAAACAAATATTTCAATGTTTTTCACAAGTCATCAGATGATTAGAACAAACATTATTATTCTATTGCTAATGGTTTAGTGTCTCTGGGAGACAAACACACACACACACACACACACACAAAATAGCACATTTCTCTATTTTAGCAGTCTATAACTATAACACTATAGAAAATAAAAACAAAATAAAAACAGAAGTGTTTTCTCCATATGCTAGACTATAGAACTACTAAACATTAAGTTGGTATCTTCCTTGAACACAAAGTTATGAAGTGCCAAATTGGCTATTTTTAAATCAGCTAAAACTGACACCAAATAACTTCTGAACTGAGTTTAAGGAAGCTAAAATTTTAGGATAAAACAGTAAAATTTCATCAAAATCTGAGATGGTACTCATGGGACCATTATTTGAATTGACATGGAATATATAAGTTTTATCTGTTTTAACAGATATTCATATTTGAGTGGAAAGTTTATTTTTTTATATATATATATATATATATATATATATATATAGTTAAACAGTACATTATAATTTCCACTGGCCTAAATCGTTTGTAAAACATCTAAACAATTAAGGCAAGTAGAAATTATAATGTACCGTTTAACTATATATATATATATGTATGTATGTATGTATGTAAAATAAACAGACTTTCCACTCAAATACAAGTATCCATTAAAAAACAAACAAAAAAAATGTCAAACAAATAAAAATGCAAATATGTTTGCTAATGCCATTTTCATGGATTTCCATTAAATTCCATAATGTTGTCTTTGGTTGAGTTTGTTTACATTTGGATACAATTTGAGCAGATATTAATATATATATATATTTTTTTAAATCATCTTACCCCAAGCAAGGCATTCTACTGCCACTTTTGTGCAGGGGGTTACATAGGGAAAAGTGATGAGAAAGAGGGGTTAGTTATAGGAAATGTCAGGAGGAGGGTAAAGACGGATGAGGAGGCCGAGAATGTGGGTGGAGTAGATGGAAAAGAGATTGTGAGAATAAATGCAAGTTAGTGTGATAGGAGATGTCTATTGACCTTGCATTTAAATTCCTGAAGATTGTAGCTGTCGGGGAAGCAAGTATATGGAAGGGAATTCCACAGGTGGGAAGTGCATGAAAAGAAGCTGTTAGAGTAGAAATTGTGGTTAAATTTTATCGGTTTGACTGTAAAAGGATGGGACCAAGTTGCTAATCTAGTAGCTTATGTAAATTCATACCTAGAGGTTTACCAGTGATCTAAGTTCATCGGAGCAGAAGCAGTGAAAGTATTTATAGAAGAGGCACAGGGAAGCCCCGTCCTGCTGGTGAGAGAGTGACTGCAGCCGAGCTGCTAAGTCGGTATTGATCACATTGCAGATTCTCCATTGGATTTTGTCAAGAGCCCTGAAGTGAACAGCAGGGGCACTCGACCAGATGTGGCAGCAGTACTCAATCCACAGGCGGAGGATAGATTTATATATGTGTAGGATGGACTCAGACAGGCAAAACTTCCTGGCCCTGCGCAGTGAATCGACCTTCTTGGCAGCAGATTTAGCAATGGATTTGATATAGTCATTCCACTTGAGGTCCGCTGAGAGTGTGAGGCCAAGGAGGCATAGTGTTTTACTCTCAGGGAGGTTAGCCTGCTCCATGCTAATAGGGGGTAGGAGCGATTGTCTATGATAGTTAATAAATAGCAGCTTCATTTTGGAAGCATTAAAATTTACGAGCCATTTCTTTCCCCAGTCCATCACGGATTGGAGGTCCTTCTCAAGCTTGGCAACAAGGTTCACTTTGTCACCCTCACCAGATTTTTGATCAAGGCAAGAGTGAACAGTGGTGTCGTCCGATAAAAAACAAGAGAATACCTATATAAAGATGAAATTGAAATTTGTCTTCCATGAGATCTTTTGTGGGTCAATCGGTAAAGACATGTCTGATCTAAAGACAGCATCTCTCCAGTGTAGGAGTTTGCAGGTTCAATTTCTGCTGGAAGATAGATATTTTCCAAACGATTTCTCAAACGATTAAGGCAAGTGGGAATTATGTATGTGTGTGTGTATATATATATATATATATATTAAATAAACAGACTTTCCACTCAAATACAAGTATCCATTAAAAAATAATAATGCTAAACAAATAAAAATTCAAATATGTTGGCTAATGCCAGTTTCATGGATACCTGTAGTGTGTGTGTGTGCATGTATGTGTAAGCTTTAATTTTTCTGAAAAGTGCAATACTTCATTATCTATCAGTGGATGTCAGAGAATAAAATGATAAATAATTTAAGGAAACTGTTAGTTCATAAGTGAATGAAAAATACAAAATATTTTCACTGTATAGAAACAAAACACTCACCAAAATTTTATAATCAAATGTTTTTCTTTTTATTAATGTGTTGATAAATGTCTTTTTTATTTATGATTGAAATCATTTAAATTATAGTTGCTTTAATAAAAAAAAAATTCTAAGCCAAAAAGAAAAACTTACTTCTTGAGAGTATAATTACCATTAAAGACACAAAAAAGAAATTAAAAGTGACTGCAAAAGGTACCTAACAATCATTGAAAATTAATTGCTACTCAAAAACAGCTAACATGACTGGCTCACAGGGATTATATTTTATGCCTTTCATTTGCAATTAATCAAACAACTGATTCTCAGTAGCAACTCTTAGCATGAAATCATTGAATATTACATTTACTATTTCAAGGGTTAAAAATGTGTAGAAAATATGTAAGCTATTTTTTGCATATTCAGAACTTAATAGACTGTATAAAATAGTGCATTGGTAATTTTTACTTCTCAAACTGAATCATGACACCATGGATAATTAAAAGGAACTACACACTTAAAGCCTATATTGTAAACTTATTCAGTGTATGAAAATAATCTTAAAATGAAGTTCTCAACTGCACTCATGAAATTATTTACAGTGTTTTATGAAAAAAATACTTTGAATAAAAAATACTGTCTACTTATGGGTTTCATATTAAGAAAGAAACAGGCCCTATAATGCAACTGTAATTTAGATACACTATTTAACAAATAATTCAGGCTTTTGAATGAAGATCAGGTGCACTTCAAATCAAGCAACTGCAAAATTTGAATATGATTTTTTAAACTTCTACTTAGCAATTCACATAACCAAATTTAACATTAAAAGAATATAATACATTTACTGTAGATATGTAAAATCTAAATATGTTGATGTCATTGAAAGTAATCTCATTGTATTATATAATTTATAATCAGACAATCAGCATCAGAAAGGGATATCTAATCTCTCCAACACTCTTCAACCTGTTTTTGGAGTGAATTCTGCAGAAAATCCTCTGTACCCACAGTACTTTTACCTCTATTGACAGTAGACCTGTCTGTAACCTACATTTCACAGTAACAGTAAGCTACAAGATCTGACCAACAAACTCATTGAAAGAGCCAGTGCATATGGAATGGAATTCAATACAGAGAAATCCAATGTAATGGGGAATAGCACAAGCAACACTAGTGCCAGAGTTAAGATGAATGGCTAATCACTACAAGGAAATGTCCAGCTTCAAATACTTCAGAGAAACTCAAAAGACTGCACATGCAATGCAGTAATCTGCACACAGTTATCCATAACCACAGCAGCAATGGCCAGTCTGGAAAGGCTATGGAAAAGTAACATCAGCTTCCAAATAAAGTTCAAGATCTAGAAATTACTAGTCATATCCATCCTTCTCTATAGTATGTAGCCCTGGTAAAGCACATAGTATGCAGCCAAAGAAGTATTATAGTGGGTTGTCAGTTTGAGGTGTATGTGTGTTGAAACAGATTAGTTTGATTTGGCCTTGTTAGTTAGATAGCCCACCATAAGAGGGGTATAAAACAAGAAAATCAAAATTCCAAATTAAAACAACAAATTTATAAACATAAATCAATTAAGGTTTTTACAAATAAAATTAATGTATTTTGGTTGATACAAAGTTGTTAAAATGTTCATAGTAGTTCCTTGCAAGAATGACTTTATGTGTATGTATGTATGTATGAGCATTATTGTTGGGTAGGAATGTCTTTGAAGTAATTGCTCAATCTTAAAGGGGTTTGTTCATTTGTTAAGTATACGAAGAGGCAGATGAATGAACAGTGAAAACGAGGTGAGAGAGGATAGAGATAATAATGATCATTTGATATCTGTCAAGGGATGTGTTAATACGCTTGTCTTCTCTCTGGAGACAGGCAAACTTTGCTGTCTTTTATTGTTTGTAGGGCTTGAAAAGGTCATTTGGGAATTCACCCCTGGATGTGATTCCGGCCTTTCCATTGGATGACGAACAAACTTCACGTTGGCTCGTTAAAAGTTCCATAAAAGAATTTGTTTTTGAGAATTGAAGATTATTTTAATTTTGTTTTTAGAGGTTTCCTAGTTTTCTATTGGCCAGGAAATATTTTGCATCAAAGTGTAAAATTTCACGAGTTTTGTTTTGGATTCACTTTTGCATGTGTGTACTAAACAAAGTTTGTAAATTCAGGTCTTTTTAATTTCTAACAAAATCAATCAGTCAGTGTTTAGCATTTGAATTTTAAATCTAGATCTTGTTTTGCTCACTACAGTATCAGTCACATAGACTTAATAATCCAGACTATAGAAAAGTCCTTTCTACAGGTGCGAGACTTGCAAAACTCCTGCTTAAAGCAAGAAAAAGTATCCAAGTATTTGAGAATAAATTTTAGAAAGCTCCTCCACATCTACTGGGGGCACAAAATCAATGACTATGTATGGAGAAAAAGCAAAAGTCTTTTAGGCTAACAAAACTTTTTCTTTGTCACTATTAATGTCAGAAGATGGGATGGTTTGGCTATGTCACATTGCATAACAGCCTCTGCAACACCATCATGCGAGGCATTATTGAAGATGTATGCAACAGGGTTTGGTCAGACAACCAAATAGTGAACAGGTATGACAATACCAGAAATCCTGAAGGAGGTTGTCTATTGAAGCAGTCAAGGAACTGATGATGATTCAAACTAGAGTGTTGCCTATCATATAAGGGTATTTTAAAGTTGAGAATATACTTTTGCTATTGTAGGTAATAATCCATACTTCAGCTGTCCCATTTAAAGAAAGCTTCCTTCACATATGGATAAAGATTAATGTACTCTGTCAGAACTCCAATTCTTTAACTCAAATTCAATTGTTCACTCCAACATCCAGAACTCATTACAAAAACAGACCTTAATTTCATCTGACTCTACATACCAAGTTTTGGGATACCAAAAATACCAGGATCATAAAACATGTTTTCTAACCAATCAGGAGAAGCCCATGTGGTTTTCAGAGCAACTGTTTCTAAGCCATTGACTGACTATAAAGCCAATGTCGATAAAGGCAGATCTAACCTGGCAAGCTTGAGACACTCCCACAGCAGGCTATCTTAACTGGATGTGGCAAACTAGTAGAAACACCAAAGCATTTCTGTCAATAGTGATGCCTTCAGTTAATGACAAAACCAGCAACAGCAGAGCCTAACTCAACTACATATGCATGTTGATTTTCTTCCACAAGTGTCTCACTTGACTACATAGCATACTGATTTTCTCCATGTGCATATCTCAATTACTACCTTGTGTTATACCCGAAATGAGCTCTCAGTCTCTCACAACTCTTATATGATACCTAAAAACAAGCAAATGGTCAAACTTTGTACATCACAGGGAAATAAAAAAACTTCTTTACTTATCTTAACCACATCTTATCTCCTATTTGCTGTTGTCATTTCAATTTTTTTTTTCTTGTTAATAATAAGACCACAGTTACAAGATAAAGAATAGGTGTGACTTTCTTCTTTATAATCATTTTACCTCAAGCAAAGAAAAAGACACAAGGGGTGACTGTGTGTGAAAAATTATAAAAAAAAGAAAAACATTATTAAAAAGTGAGAATAATAAAAGAATAGGAATTAAGACAAGAGACACTAACTTCATGATAAACAAAAGCTAATTTAGGGAGAAGGTGTAAACTCCCCTAAAGACTCAGTAGTTCATTTGTTGCTTCTGCTGATTTGAATATATAAAACCAATTTTGATTATATCGTAGTTTGAATAAAGGAAGAAGAGAAAATGAAATGCTGCTTACCTCATGTTGAGGGAGAAGAAAAAACAGCAACAAGATAATTTCTTTTATAGAAAGGTATTGCAGAAAAATAATAATTGTGGAAAGAAAGAAAAGATATAAAGCTTGACTGAAAATAGGAGTTGGGAGATTGTTTGTTTGTTTCATATGAGAAAGGTTATGAGAGAGGTAAAGAGATTTATGAGAAATGAAGGAAGAGAGATCCTGGAATAAGCTTTTCTTTTTATTTTTATTTTCTGAACCACAAGCTATTTCAGCATTATGGAGTCTGGAATGGTGAGACTGGATAGAGACACCATATCAATGTTTAGCAGAGAAGGTAATATAATCATGTGGATAAAGAAAGTAAAATTGGTTGTCAAGCTTCAAAAAGTGTCTGATCTTGCTAGTTTCCTTCCAGTCCTAAGAACTGCAAATGAAGCGCAATAAGACAAAAGAAGCCACAGATTTCTATATTGATGACATCATGATAGATGTAACAAAGGTATCAATGGAGGAAGTGGTAGATCATCTTAAGAAATGTGGATTGACAACAAAGTCACCAGAACCCTTAGAAAGAGGGGCAGTGCTGAGCCTTAAGCTGAAGAGAAGAAAAGTAGGTGAACTGTTGTTTGAAAGGGGCAACAAAGTCCCACAGGTGACAGGATAAAAGAATGTAAAGTCAATGATGAAACTGTCACTGTGATACAGGATATCTTACCTGAGGTAAAGAAAGAGGACCCTGTGACCAGAACTTGGGACATCCCGAAAACAAAAACAGGTGTAGTGCAATGCTAGCAGTATTGCTACTAGTCATAGAGATTAGTGGTTTGGTGATGAGAGATGCAGCATGGCTGAGAAAAAAAAGACAACTATAACCACATCAATGTGGCTGAATTAAATGCTGTATTAAAAGGCCTTAATTTGGCTTTAAGAGAGGTGGAAGTAAGGACTGCTTCAGCCACAGTACTAAATTAGGTGAATTCTACTGTAGAGAAGAGCAGAAGAATACAGATGAAAGGTGCTAGAGAAATAATAGTAAAGCAAAGATTAAGAATAAGAGAGTTGATATCCAAATATAGGTCACAAATGAAAGCAGTGTTTGTGCCTTCAGAAAGAAATAAGGCGTATGCATTAACTTGAGTAATCAAAAAGTGGTTGGTCATCAACGAGGAGGAAGAGGCCGCAGTATGTTGTCTAGAAACCAGAGAACTAATAGCATTGCATGGTATAGAAGTGGCCAGGACTTTATATTTGGCACGAACAGTTGACTCACTTGTTAAAAAAACAGAAGAAATCCAGAATGTGGTCTGGGATTGAATCAGATGTCAATCAATTGACCCAGCCCCAAATATGCATGGTCCAGGTGAGACTGCAACAACAAACAATTGGACAAGGTTATATATTGATATAACATATCACTGGGGTGTGTATTTGTTGGTGATTGACTGTAGACAATATGAAGGGAATTGTATGTGGAAACAGCAGCTGTAGTTGCAGAAAAACTGAAAAAGCTGATTCTTGAACAATGGACAATGGCATGGTTTTCTGCTAAGAACTCCTCCAAGTGATGCTTGAAAAATAGAGAATAAGATACTACAGAGCAGCATACAGGCCAGAGGAAATTGAAATAGTGGAGTGACATCATCCAACTGTGAAAGCAATAGAAAGGAAGGATATCACCTGTAGAAATGACATTTTGGTACAACATGGTGCTTAAGGTTAGATAGAGAAAGAAGACAATACCACAAAGATCAATTTTCACATACAAGTGGAAGTATTCAAATGATATCTCACCAAATACCAATGAGAACCCAAATAAGGGGAGGGGCTTGAGTGAAGCCACCAAATACGCAGAGCATGATACAATGAGAAATGGGGGTGGTGACCAGAGTGCAATCACCTAACATGCTGACTGTTGAAAGTACGCTAAGGCATATTTGGGATTCCAGGGGAGGGGTCCTTGCAGATGACGATGTGAATGCTAAACATGGAGATGCAAATAAAATGGTACCAACACAAAAGGCTGCAGAGAGAATGCAAAACTATGAACTGAGCATGAGGCTATGTTGGGTGAAATGATCTTTTAGGCTCGTTTGAAAGAAGGAAGAAGAGAAAATGGAATGTTGTTTACTTTATGGAGGAGGAGAAATGGCAACAGGTGGCAATTTCTTTTATAGAAAAAAAAAATTGTGGAAAGAGAATTATAGGAAGGAAGAAAAGCTTTTAAGCTCAACTGAAAATAGGAGTCAGGTGATGTTTTTGCTTGTTTCATACTAGAAAGGTTGCAAGAGAGAAAGAAGGAGATTTATGAGAAAAGAAGAAAGGAAAATCATGAAAGAAGCTTTTTTTTTTTTAAACCATATATTCATTGGAATGATTCAGGAAGAAATATGTTTATTTAAAATTAGTTTTATTAATTTACAATATATTATCATAAAATTTTTCTTAAGATTAACCTAAAGGACATCTACATACATTCTGTTGGCAATGTCTTCACAATATGTTAAAGATTTTTAGTGTAAATAAATAAAACATATGTGTAGTTTCATCTCTTCTTTTCCCTTTTGTAAAACGCACAATTAATGTACACATACAGTCAATTATGTTTAGGCATTAGACTACATAAAAGATATTCTGTTGAGAAAATCATGAATTCTTAATTTTCATTATTTTTTTTACTAATACTCAGATACAGATATGCAATCTGTTAAGTTACCTAATGTAGATATTTAGTCTCGTTACACTTTTTATTTTTTTTTCTTGCCTCTTTTGATTAACCAAACATTAGAATTTCGCCTTTCCAGTCATTTTTCTCTCTCAAGTTAAAATTCATTCTTTCTTAATAGTCATAAGTAAATTCTGTTCATATAAAGACATTCACACAAAACTTTGACCCCCACCTTAGCCTATTATATAGATACCTCCACTAATTCACTAAAAAGAGAGCATGAAAGAATGCCACAGACTTGATAAAAACAAAGTTTTATCATCAAAATGTTTGTTATTATTAAGAGGAAAAAAAGTAGTTTTTGAATGTTTAATTAAATTTTTCAAGTTTGGTTAAAAATCTTGCTTTTCTTGCACCAGCAAGAGACTGAGGGAGGCTACATCTCGTTGGTGAGAAAGTGACTGAAGTCGAGCTGCCAATTTGGGATTGATTACATTGCAGATTCTCCTTTAGATTTTATTGAGAACCCCAAGATGAATAACAGAGGCGCCCAGCTAGATATGTGAACAGTATTCAATGCACAAGTGGATGTGCAAGATAGATTCAGACGAGAAAAAAACTTTCTGGCCAGACACATTGGCTCAATCTGTTCTAGTAGTAGATTTAGCAATTGATTCAATGTACTCATTCCACTTGAGGTCGGCTATGAGAGTGAGACAGAGGAGGCATGGTGTATTGCTTTCAGGGAGACTCACATGATCCATGCTAATGGGGGATAGGAGAGATTTTCTATGGTGGTTAAAGGTTAGCAGCTTCACGTTGAAAGCATAAAAATTTATGAGCCATTTCTTATCCCAGTCAACTACAAATTGAAAGTCTTCTTCAAGATCAGCGGCAAAGTAAGCTTTGTCAGCCTCAGCAGATTCTTTATTGGGGCAGGAGTAAATGGGGGGTGTCGTCAGCATAGATGTCTACTTGGAATCTGATCACATCAGGGAAAATCATTGATGAAGATCAAAAAAGTGTAGGACCTAGGATAGAGCCTACAGGGACACCGGTGTTTGTATGATAGGATCTGGGAGCATGCTTGTTCAATACAACCTTCATTACATGATTTGATAGGAATGATTAAATTAAATCAAACAAGCATCCAGTTAAACTATAGCCCTGTAGCTTTCACAGAAAACCAGAGTACTAAACTGTCAAATGCTTTGGAGATATCCAGGGCAACAGCTTTAGCTTCACCATTCTTATTGAGAGTCTGGTATATGTATTTGGTGATGGTTGTCAGCAATTCTGCAATAGACCTAGCGAAGCAGAAGCCATACTGTTTGTTGGAGAATAGGCTGTAGGCTGTGAAATGTTGAACTACTTCAGCATTGATGATAGACTCAAACACTTTGCCAAAAATCAGAAGGAGGCTGATAGGTCAATAATTAGAGGGATCTGAAGGTTCTCCAGAATTATTAAGTACAGGAACCACAGAGAAGGACTTCCAGCAAGCAGGAAAGCAAGAAGCAGTAGTTGTAAAGTTTACAGAGGACATAGGAGAGTTCAGGAACACATCCCTTCATGACAATGAATGGAATTCCGTCACTTCTGCTCACCTTATGGGGATCAAGCTTTGAAACTATGTTAGAGACAAGCAAGGGGGGTTATGTATACTTCACTCAGTTGAGCCTCAGTTCTAGGTGAGAAGTCGGGTTCAAATACTCCAGACAAGTCATTTATAGGGTGTGATGGATGAATTTCTGTCTAAATTTCAAAAAATGAAAACAACACTGACATCTCATTATAACAAATTTATATACCAAAATTACACAAAAATATCTTAAAATACTAAAGAGTAAATTTATTCAATAAAATTGCCATCTAATTTAACAACAGCCTCCAGAAGACTTCAAAATATCCTGCATCACTTCTGGACAGCCTCCTTGTTTAAGTTGGTGAATGCTGTCTTCAGTTCACCTTTAGTGTTACAAGGAGTTTTGTTGGTCTCATGCTCAACTGTGCCCCACACACAATAATCAAGTGGCTTGCAATCTGAGGAGTTAGGTAGCCAGATGTAAGAGGTGATGTGGTCACAGAAATTGTCTGACAGCTATAACTTGATTCACCTGATTGTGTGACATAATGCAGAGTCCTGCTGCCAGGAATAGAATCTTCCAGCAGCCACCCTCATGACCTAGTACAACACCACCTCTTCAAGGCACATGATGTAGGCTTTCATGTTGAGTCTGAGGCCCTGTGGGAAGATTAATGGAGGCATAATATTGCCATCACTCCAAACATTTTCATAATCACCATTAGACTCAGCCAACTCTTTCTGAATCCTCTGCACTGTCCTTTGATCAACACTCAAACACTCTGAAATATTCGTATTAGAGCTTTCGGCACAAATGCTAAGCAGTACAACATGTAGTTTCCAAATTTCTGGCAGAGTGAATTGCATCATGGTGCTATTTTTCTCACAGACATTGCCTAACTGACCCTACTATACTGTGCAGTTGACAAAATCAAAAACAAACAACCTGCATGCACAAAATTAAAAATATAAAACAATTTACCCATCACAACCTGTATAATAAAAGAAATATTAAAAAAAAAATTCATGGCAGATTTAAAATATCCATTTGTTTTATTCTTCTTTCACTTCTTACAAACCAGTCTTAATGTCTATATTTAGTGTCTTATAGTTCAGTTTGTATTTAAGGAAATAGTATTTTAACAGTTAACTCCAAGCACTGACAGATTGTTAAAAGAAAAAAAAAAAAAAATTCTATCCAGACATTATAATAGTGATGTTATTTTATTATCTGAAATCATGTTGAAATATTTTTCCTTTTTATTTGTAAAAGGAATTTTTTCAATATCGCCAAAATTTTCCAAAACAAAATGTTATACTTATAAAAATGAGATTCTATATAAACCTTGAGAACTCTCTAGAACCATTCAAGTATTACTGATTAATAACTGACTAATGTTTTATAGAAAGTGTATAAATATCTAGGTATATCAAATTTCTATATCAGACGCATTTACAATTGTACTTACTTCTGATAATCGGCTGACCTACTTAAGTAACCATTAATGAATAGGTATTATCCCTGTAGATACTTACCTGTGACCAGCAAATTGTTTAAGCAGTATGTACCAATTGCTAATTACTTTCTAATTTCAATGTTAGCTAATTGTTTCCCAAAATCAAAAGGACCACTGATATTTACTACAAATCATAAACTTTGTTGTCATTAATTGATTGCAAGGCCAATCAGTCAACTTGGTCACTTCTGACTTTGATTTTGAGATTTAGCAGCAAAATAAATGATAAATTTGACAATCAAAATGCTAGAAACTTTTAACAATAAAGAGGCAACACTATAAACTAAGCTTATCCAACAATTTATATTCATTGCGAATCTTCATTTGAAAATTTCACTGTATAAATTTTTATTTATATTATTAATGAAGAACTAATGACTAAGTATATTGATAAGGAAGATCATGTTGAAAATTACTTTTTATAAAAATGCTCCCCCCCCTCATCAGGCTAAACACACATTAGGAAAACAGAGGGTAATTTGAAATAACAAAGCTATGTTCCCATAAAAGGGGATAGTTAAATAATCAGCAAAGACATTCTGAAATTATAATAAAATGGGTCACAAGAGATAAAGTTTAAATATAGAAAATATCTAACAATATTGCAATGCAGTTAAGTGGCATTTTTGCTTTTTAAAGAGATAAGTTTATGATTATTTCAAATTTTCTCAGATTCAATAAGCAAATTTAAAAATTAAATGACATGTCCCAGCAAAAGAGTTAAGAAAATTATTCAACTTTAATTTTTTTTTTTTTAAATCATATCACCCCAAGTAAGGCATTCCACTGCCACTATCGCGCAGGGGGTTACATAGAGCAACTGGATATAGGAAATGTCAGATGGAGGGTGAGAGTAAGGAAGTACATAGGAATGCCATTTCTTACCCCAATCCACCACGGATTGGAGGTCCTTTTCAAGCTCGGCAGCGAGGTTCGCCTTGTCGCTCACACCAGATTTTACCATAGATAACAAATTTTTTATCAAACATGAATTTTTATACATTAACTTAATTTCTTTATCAAAAAAGTACATCTATACTCTTGAAGACAAAAAGCATTTTAAAACAATTGTGTTGATATAAGAAATTTTATATTTGGGATATAACAAAACTCTTACAAAAAATAGATTTATTCTGTATTGAAAAGCTTTAATTAAAGTCTTCAAATATTTTCCAAGAGAAGATATAATTGTGACTTGACAAAAATATTCATATATTTACTGATATTTTAACAAAATCATTGTATCAATCACAATATCCTCAAAGAAATCCTGAAGAACTTAAAACCAAAAACTAGATTATTACTTCTAGGTTTAAACTCAAACCATCTAAATTTCTTAGTAAAGGAACAAATGTCCTATTTGGTAAGGAAAAGAGAAAAATAAAAATATTAGAAACATCTGGTTTCTTGGTAATAAGTCACTTTATATCAGAATTTTCGAAATGAGGAATTATTATTGATATGTTCATCTTGGTTGTTAGAGTAATAACACTTACGTTGCTGCACTCTTCTGCCTTCTTCAGATTTCCTATAAGTTAATATTCATAACTTTTATTCTTTTTCCATTTCTTTTCTTTTCCAACCTTCCAATCAGAGGCCTTGCTGCTGGATGCAGTTTACTGTCATGCCCAGGACCACTAGAATCAGATTTATTTGAACATATAGCTACTATTTTTTCTATTACCATAAATTTTAAAAGGGTTATATATTTTTGTCTGAAATTATTTCTCATCAGTTCAAGTAATGAGAGATATATTTAGCAATTTTAAGCAATCATTTATATGTTGAAACTACCAATATTAAAAATAAAAGATCATTGCTTATCTTTAAGTCTCTTGGGTCTCATATCTATTATTCAAGGCCAAGTATACATTGGCTTTTTCAAAACGGGAATGCTGTAACTGTTTTAAAGTCATTTAGAATTATCAGACAAAACTAATAGAAATACTGTTTACATTTCAATGGGACAACGTTAATTCCTACTAACACAAAATGCCTATGGTAATGAACTCTAAAAATATCATATTTTAAATAGCTTGTAACTAGTTTAATTAAATGTAACATGTGAAAGAATGTATAGCATGGTAGAAAAAGAATATGAACCTAAGACAAACCAAATATATCCCTTTAAGGTTGTGAAAAAGAAAGTTGTATTGCCTTCCTGTTCAGATATTTGTTAGCTGTTTTCACAGGGACAAAATATCACTGTCACCAGATATTCTATATTTACTACCACATACCTGTATCGACAATGCCCATCAAGATGTTCATATGCCACTTCGGATATACATTACATTTTCACATCTATGGATATATGCTGATCATCTATCCCAGATCTTGACAAATGGACAATTATTTGAATAAGAAAATAATAAAGTAAGATTGCTATTCAATTAATAATTGAATGGCAATCCTTTCCAAGGCCTACTTCGTTATTCAACACTGGCACTGACAGCAGATCAAGGATGAACGTCAAGACAATGTAATTTTGATATAAAATTTTAATACAAGATCAAAAGAATAAAAAAAAAAAAAAAAAAAAAAAAAGAAATCTTAATGATTTAGAATGTCCAAAGATCTTAACCTCAAAATTACTTTTGGATACCCAATGTGGTCGAAATATGAAATTACAACATACAGTAGGAAATATGAACAAAATACAGGCGATCATGAATGCAAAATATCAACATACAATCAGATGGGGAAATTATATTAATTTGAAAACACGTGGTATGGTGTGTGTAAGAACATAGTAGTCATGAAAGTGCATGCAGATTCTAATGTGGGTCTAATAACTTGATAACTTATCTTTATGACAGTTTCTTCTTTCTTTCTTTTACCGTCTCTTTTTTTTTTATACACTTAAAATTTAAATAGTTCTGTTTTCACTATCTTCAACATAGCATCTTTTCAGCACACAGCTTCTGTTATCTGGTGACTTCCTTGTGTTGTTGTCTTTCTTTCCTTCCTCTTCTTTCGATAAGTTAGTTTCTTTTCTACTTCAAATAAACTGAAATCAGCGTACGAATTACAGCAACTTCGTAGCTATATTTTCATTCGACAATCATGTCAACATACAGATTAATATAACTTTGTTTTGTCTTCGTTGTTATATTTCTTTCTTTCTCAACACACGCCATAATTCCGTTTTCCTCCTTGTTTTGACAAATAAGAATTCACACCTTCGGTCTTGTTCTTATCCAGTGTTACTTAGGATGAAATGGGTTGATTCACACTATCATCTCCAAATGCGTCTCCCTTCCTTCATCATTAATCAGAGTCCAGCAAATACAACTTGCTTTATCGAGACCCAACAAGCAACTGACTAGATTTCTACTTTAATTTTCTCTTCTCATGTGATTCCATTTTGGTGCGAATTTTAACTTCTTCTGCTTCCATAACTTATAACCGACTTTAGATGTCTGGTTTATTTCCTGTCTGGCTTTATCTAGGTCACCTATCCTTGACCTGTTATTCCAACACTGGCACTGGTCATTCACGTGATCGACCTCTTGTTACTACATGAAGTCCACTCTCAAATGCATGTGTGTGTGTGTGTGTGTGCTGTTATCTATATATCTGTAGCATTACCAATTAATGGACACCTGAAGATAACCAGAGAGTCAGTCAGTTAAAGTGCCATACGTGATACACGCTTGGGCAATCATGTCTCAAAAGAGACATGACTGACTGGGCAGAAAATTATCCCGCAGTAGGTTGCCATTGCTTTCTGCAGTAGACTGGTTGCCGACCAAGGCTATAGAACCCAATCTGTCTTGCTATTTAACCCATAACTGGAAGGAAGAGACGGATTAATACCTTTCCCAAGGGTATTTGCGCGCAAGTGAATACAATGGATTCAACTGGAATTTGAACTCGGCTCCCCGGTTTCTCGTTCCGAGCCGATATCCACTGTACCACAACGCACATAGTACTTGGTTGAAATGTTGTGTCTATAATAACATACATATATCAACCAAAATGAAAACAATAGTTCAAAATAACACAAATATACTGTAATTTAATTAGATGCAACTAACAGAATAGTTAAATGCAAGAAATAAGTGAATCTCAACACTAATGAAAACAAAAAAATTCCAGAAATTGAAAGACCACAAAGAAAACCCTCTACAGTAGCATATATAAATACATTTATTTTAGGATATGTAAACTTTTGGGGGTTTCTAATGAAATAGCAAAGTGAATGTTAGAGAATATTTTATTAAAACAAAAAATAAATAACATATCACTGTATCTACTAATGGATTGATTCTGACTATTATTTCAAAACTGGAATAAAAACCAATTATGACCTAATATAATTTTGCAAGACAGTTCAGTGGTGACTTTTAGAAGCTCTAATTCAACTCTCCAATAGTTGACCCTTAGTTGAAATTAAATACACGTTTGTCACGCTTATCTTTCTATTTGAACATGATTAGAAATATTGGTCACAATGAATTGCAACTTTTCATCCACAATTGACAAGTTATTTAAAGTTGAAATCAGCCTTTTTGTGAAATTATATTTGAGTCTGTAAGTATTTATTTCATAGATGGCTTCTTCTGGCAAAGGTGGTGCAGTCAAGATAACCTAGGTTCAATCCATTTCTTAAAACTAGCATTTCAATGACCAAACATCAGAATAATCATTTTGAGAAGTGGATCAAAATCAAGAATTTTTCAACACTTCCCCAGATTTCAATTTATTACACCACCAAGTTTTGTTTCAAGGGATTAAGGGTAAAGTCTTACTGGTATCTTTTTATCTCAAATTCAATCTTTTCAAAATGTGCTACAAGTAACATTTTGTTAAAAAAAAAAAAAAATCATAGAAAATATTTAGTTAAAATCAAGGTATACTTTTCTGGAGAACACATGTTTTTAGATTATCAATATTATATGTAGCTTAAAAAAATATTACAATAGAATAATAAATATAAAAAAAGTTTTTCTTCTGAGTCAATGGTAACATTCATAAATACAATGTAGCCATTTAATTTTGGAATGAAACACCATACAAAGAAACCTAGCAACCTGTCATGCTATGACAGGCCAATGGAGAGCTGTGACCTCCTAGCATTTTTATTTCTATCTGAAAATTACAACCTTGATTAAAGCCATAATCAATCTGGATGAACACTTCAAAGAAGGATTACATGAGATTCAACCAGTCTATCAGATATCAGCACTTTGAAACGTAGACATTATTAAGAAAGATGATTATTTTAATATCTAGATATCGACTAAGGAGATCTTTAGAGATTTTGAATAAAGGCCCAATGGTGTTAAGCTGCTTAATTGCAGACAAGTCATAAATATTGAGCTCCTGATGCTATGCTCAATCATCTAAAACATGATTTTTGCCATCAGTTCAATATGCTTAGCTTTCCCTGAATCATTGTAGCAAGTACTAAATTTAAAATTCCACTGTCTTCAGTTTAATAGTATATTTTATAATTCCAGGAACAGATATTGAAGTTTAGATCCTTATAACTGATTGTTCAATACTCTGTCAATTGATTAGCTTTTCACGCTAGACAATAAACACTAGATGTTTTATTTCAATACTTTCACCAATTTCCAAAAGAAAATTATTATTAATATACACAAGTGTTGCTTATATACATATAGCATTAATATTTTAATAATTTTACAGTTGATTACAAAAGTAAAGCAAAATTTTGCTTTGAGAAAAAAGTTTTAGCGTAGTAATTTTTCCTGGTATAAATATTTAATCAATGCATTTTTTTT
Source organism: Ascarosepion bandense (assembly GCA_037127315.1). NCBI lineage: Eukaryota > Metazoa > Mollusca > Cephalopoda > Sepiida > Sepiidae > Ascarosepion > Ascarosepion bandense. The sequence goes on from JBBBDQ010001092.1 coordinate 1,708,715, forward strand.
TATATAAAAAAAATGACAGCTTAGTAATTGTTATAAATCCAAGCAAGAATTCTTTTAAATCCAGATTATACATTTATATATAAAAAAAAAAAAAAAAAAAAAAAAAAAAAAAAAAAATTCATATTTAACTGTGTTATGTCTGGTATATCTCGCAGTTTCAGTACTGATGTAATGAAGTGCTGACTGTTATCAGTTAAGCACTTAAATACAACTCGGTTAATTTACATAGGATACCACACCATCCCTGAATCAGAGTGATCATATCTCCTGGTTTTTTCTTTCATTATATCTAACTACTCTTGATTTATAAAATTCTTGCTTTTTCCCCTCTCTTTACCATTTTATTGGCAACCTTGGTCTTTCTTCATCCTCTTCTTCATCAGTTTTTTCTTCTCCACTTATGCTCATTACTTGTTTATCCTCATCACTGTAGCTTTCTCTCTGTTTTTGTTCCTGCGTTTCTGTTCTGCCTCCTCATTGTAGTTATCTTCCTCCACCCAACTTTGGTTTTCCATCTCCACATTGCCCAACACAATCCTTTTTCTAAATTGATCCGCATGAACCAAAACATACTGCCCCTTCTCAATCAAAGCCATGTTATTGCCTCTGCAAAAGGAAGTTCACTTTTTCAGGATTTTGCAAAAGGATGTTGCTTCTTTGGATTTTGTACTTTTGTCTTTCTTGTACCATACTCTCTCCCTTGTGGTGAAAGACATTTAATGGAGGCTCTAATTTATCTGCCCATGAGAGCCGATGAGCCCAACTTCCTCTCTGCGTGTGATATCAACCTATAACTGAAGAGCATTTTAGCTAGAAATGCCTCAATATTTTCAGTGGTGAGTGAGAATGCCTTCAATGTCCTTTTATCTGTTTGTACCATCTGTGATTCCATTGGATTGAGGATGGTACAGAGGAGTTTTATATGGCATGCAGCCTATCTGCCTCAACCATGTACACAAATTTTCTCCCCAAAGTTCAGGGACATTATGTGACACTAACGTTTGTAGTACTTTATTCTTTGCAAATCTTTTATGTGCCACGTCATTTCAGAACATAGGTGATCATAGCCTTCCACATCTCCCTATCCTTGGTGGTTCTTAACACTCTTTCTCCTGTTATGCCACCCAACTTCACTCTGCCATACACCTACACAGGCCAATCAAGTATGTTACCCACTGCTTCCCCCTGTCTCTCTTTCATTCTATCTGGCCTGTGAGTATCAGATTTTCCAAGCCCTCCTTCCTCATTACATGTCCCAGGAATCTTAGCTATCTTTTCTAGATGCTCAATATTAATTTCCTTTATATTTCCATCCTTTCCAAAACTTCATCATTGCTCATGTGTTCGATCCATGATATCCACAGCATCCTTCTGTAAAACTACATTTCAGTTGCTTCAAGTTTTTCCTTCATCTTTGTTAAGATTATCCAGTACTAACTGCCATATTGAAGAACTGACATCACATAACAATCCAGAATTCTTTGTTTCTAGCGAAATGTTCCTGTCTCTTAATACTACTCAGCTTTTGGAAGGTTTCCTTCACCATGCCAATTTGCCTTCGGATCTCTATGTCTCACTTTCTGTCTTCTGTTTGAAGACTTCACAGGTATTTTTGTACCTGCTTGATTTTATTACCCACCACCCGTATTTGGCATTTTGGGCTGCTCTTTTTGCTGATGACCATGTATTCAGTTTTCTTGCAGTTTATTTGTAATCCTTTTTCGTTCTCTTCAGTTACTTTTGCAAATACATCTCTCAAAACCTGTTTGACTGTGGACACTTCCTGATCTTTAGCCTTGATTACTTCTGGCCAACCATAGCAAGCATCCACCGTTATGAGAAATGATCCTATGCTACTGATGTGTGCGTGGTCCATATGTACTCAAAGCCATGGTTGTGCCTCTTTAGGCCATGAATAGATCTCTTTTGGCCTAAATCTAATTTCATTGCATTTTGGACATTTATTAATACATTCTTCACTATCATTTGCATAACTCAGCCACCATGCTTGTAATTTTAATCTTTTGCATGTCGCTGCGATGCTGTAATGCACACCATCATGTACCCTTCTCACTGTCTTTCATGTCTGCAGCTATCACTTCACCATTGCATATAATTCTATTTTCAACTGTTAACTTAGGTCGCATCTCCTTAAATGGCTGCTCTGCTATTGAACAATTGTTCCACTTATTATTCCTTATTTTTTTATTACTTTGCTCAATACTGAATCTTACTGTCTCATTTTTTAACCTGTTAACTGGAAGTATGTCCATCTCTACCCATTAAATTATTCTATTGTCCTCAGTTCCATGTTTATCATCTGTTCCTTTCACAAACCATAATCTCAACAATGCATCTACATGATGGTATTTCCTTTAACATACACAATGTCAAAATCAAATGCCATGATTTTAATAGTGCAGCATAAAATTCTCAATGACATAACCTTCAGCAACTCCTTCCTTGAGTTAAAGATAAACTCCAATGGCTTGTGGTTTGACTTTAGTAAAAATTTCTTACCTAGTAAAAAGTTTCATGCCCTCTCCATACTCCAAACAATTACTAGCCACTTTTTCAATGTTTGAGTAATTTATCTCTGCCATAGCCAATCCTCTAGCTAAATACATTATTCGAATTATTGGATGATCTTTCTACAATAGGATGGTAGCAATCACTTTCTCACTCATGTCCCTGGTCAACATTATCTCTTTCTTAGGATCAAACACCCTTGTTAGGTTTTTTTCATAATTGCTTTTAGTATCATAACAGGGTTATCTCATCTTTATGTCCATTCAAACTGTTCTTTTTACGCAACTCCGACAATGGTTCAATTAGTTCACTATATTTTGGGATGTATCTACTGTAAAAATTTGTCAAACCTAAAAAGGACTCCAATTCCTTTTTATTGGTTGAAATCGCTACTTTTGTAATCTTTTTTGTTAACCTTTCATCAGGTACTATACCAGTCTTTGATATTTGGTAGACTAAATATGCCAGATTCTTGCAATCAAAGTTACATTTGTCAATTAATGGTTAATCCAGCCTTTTTCACTCACCATAATATTTGATCCACTTTTTATTTTAACTCTTGTTTACTCATACCCCTATATCATCTTGGTAAATAATCATGTTAGTTACCTTGCCTAACAATATTCTTTCAATTGCCCTTTGAAATATATGACTAGATGCTGAGTTCCAAATGGTAAGTCCACCTTAACAGGCCTATAGGTGTCTGAATTTGGTTGTAGGCAGATCTCAAGTCAATTTTCACAAAATATTCCATGTTTGCCAGTTTATGGCTTACAGTTTCAATGTTTGGTAATGGAAATGAGTCCGAGCATATCTGGTGATTGACTCCAACTTTATCATCACTGTATATCTGCAAATCTCCATCAGCCTCTTTTATTGCTACAATAATTGAGGCCCAGTTACTTCCACCATATGTAATCTTTTCAAGAATGCCTTGCTTGATCATGCGGTCTAACTTGGCTACCACTAAAGGCAGTATATGTACTGGTACTTTTCTGGCTTGAATGGATTTGGAGTGGTAATTTTCTTTTAATCGAATACTCACTTCGCACTCTTTTAGAAGTCCTAGCTCACTCTCTTGTGCTTCCACAGAATTTATTAATTTGGCTGTAACTACTTTTACAAAATCAATACCCAACAATCTTTGGTCCTAGCACACTACTACCACAATTTTAATAACCTTAAATAGAATATCACAGAAGGTACCCAACGTCTTTATTGTTTCATCAAATTGTTTTAACTTTAAACCACTTTGTTTTAACTTGGGTCAGCCCAGCTTGATCCAAAAGTTTCTTGGAATCAAGGTTATCTCACTACCCATGTCAATTTGCATGCTAAACACACAGCTGTTTATTTGCACATTCTCCCTACCATTCTTTTGTGTATTTACTGCTTCCTGCTTTTCTTTCTTTGGGGACGAGGGAGGTATTACTCTCATTTTTTCTACATGTTTTCATTTCTGCAAACAGTCTTTAAGACACTGTTTTCCCAGCGCTAGACACTCAAATTTATTCTTTTTATGTGCTGTTCCACAATAACTGCACTTCACTTTGGCTTTGGTTACATTTAACCTGTATGACACACTTCTCTTGGCTGGTTGAAATCTCTGATTTGCTCCAGCTGCTGCAAATAATCTACGCTTAATTCTAAGTTCATATGACCATATTGCATGCATTCCAGTACTTTTCATTTATGCTGTGGGTCACTGAGTCCTTTAATTGTTCATAATAGAACCAACTCGTCTTCAGTTGACATGTCTTGAGTCCTTAGTTTTTAAAATTCGCAGTGCTTTGCCTGTCCCTTGAGTCTGTGTACATACTGCATAAGAGATTCCTCCGGTTCCTAAAAAATTTTATTCTTTAACAATGACCATTTTTATTTTCAGTCTAATGCTTCTTTTTGTTATGCTGACAACTTCCTCAAAAGACATCTGTTCTAATTCCTGTGGGAACACTATTGTGGATATTTTCTTTAAAGCTTTGCACTCCACAGAAGCCATAAACAAGTCCATTATTTGGTTCTGTCCACTTCCCATTCTTGAGTCTTTAAGATTACGTAGTCTTGCTGTAGCTGTAAAGGCTTTTATCCAAATCTCAATGATTCCGGATCATCCATGGGACCCATGCATCCTACCGGCGACTTCATTTGTCATGTCTGGTATATCTTGTAGTTTCAGTACACAATAGATGGAACACCATTATGCATGATGTAATGGAGTGCCAACAGCTATTGGCTTAGCACTTAAATACAACTCAGCTAATTTGTGTAAAATACCACACTATACTTATCTGCATTCCTATATTACATTGTCAATCTTATCAAAATGAATCATAAATATTCAAGTTTGATAACCAAATTCAGCCAAGATAAAATGAAATTAATATTTATATTTAAACTGACAGTAACCTATATATCAAAATACACACACACACATACAATTCTATCAAACAAAACAATGAAGAGACGAGATCCAAACTAGACTTAGTAGGTTCATTCACAGGTTTTGTTTTTTTTTTTGTTTTTTTTTTCTTTTTCATCTCTGTGAATGACTGTTGTCTACAGTTTTTCCTTCTGTGCTACTATTTTAGATGGTTGGTCTTCAGTTTTCTCAGCTCCTGTTGTCTGATGATCACTCTGCCAGTGACAATGTGAACCTAGTCTCTCAGTACTATTTTATTGGTTAGTGTTACTGCCCTGTCTTAATCTATTTGCTAGAGACAATGAATACTGAGTTAAGGCTTTATCAATAGTTTACTTTGTTATATATTACAATGATGCTCACCATGTACAAGGCCAGAGAGTAACTCAAGATAGGTGGGTTACATAGTAAGAGACACAGTTTATGGAGATATGTGGGGAAGATAACAGTTAACCCTAGACTTGAAGAGGTTAAGATTGTGGTGATCGGGGAAGTATAATCTTGGGAATTGGTTCTACAAAGCAGAACTTCATGAGAAGCTTCTGAAGTGAAACTTACATCTCACCAATGAAATTTAAAGAGAATGAGGGTGGTTCATTACAATGTGAATGGTGGCACTAAGGAGTGTAGTTCATCTAAACACTTTCCATGGAAATAGTCATAGAGAAGTGAGCGGCTTGCAATATTTTATCTGAGAGAAAGAGTTTTTAGGATGGAAAATAATTTATCACCCACAAGAACATGGAGACACTTTTAGTCTCTACTGAAACTAGAAAGTGAAGACTGAACAAATCCTGCCCATATATGGCAGTAGTATTCTATTTTAGGCCTGATCTGGCTCTTGCAAACAGAGAGTAATACAAAAAGAAGCAGTACAGGGAACAAACCATTTTCCCAGCATCTTTAGTGATGAATCATATGTATGTAATGCATGGTAATTGTCAGTCAGTTAAGTGCCATATATGATACACGCTTTTGGTGATCATGTCTCGAAAGAGACATAATTGACTGGGCAGAAGATTATTTCGCAGTAAGTTGCCATTGCTTTCTGCAGTAAACTGGTGGCCATCCAAGGCTATAGAACCCAATCTGTCCTATTATTTAACCCATAACTGGAGGGAAGAGATGGATTAATACCTTTCCCAAAGGTATTTGTGTGTAAGCAAATGCAAGGAATTTAACTGAAATTTGAACTAGGAAAACCTTAAAAACTTACCAATAAAGTTAAAAAATTAAGATAAAAAACAAATCTGTTCACCATACACTTTTAGTATTTGATATAATAAACATCAGCATCTTTTCCAAAGACTCAAAAATTAGGGAAATTAGTTAACCATCTTTTTCTCACCAGTATGCCAAATCATTTGATTTTATTAAAATAAAATACAAAATCCTGCAGAAAAATATTAAAAAGAAAAAGACAAATATATTTCAATCAATTCACTGTTGTGAATAAGAGAATTCAACTGATAGTTTCTTTTTAAATTATAATGAAATTAAGCATAAAAGACTTCCAAGGTTCAAATCCAAACAAATACAACAATAATAAAGATAAAACGACTAAAACAGTCTTTTAGGAGAAAAAAAAAACAAAAAAAACTACTGCATAACTGAAATTTTTCCAAGGACATTTTGGCAATAAAATAAATAGAATAATAATGAGTGTAGACATCTCAACTTTTAACAATCATAGATTTTTATCTCAGATTTTTTTTTTTATCTACAATAAAAGTTCATCATACAGAAGAGTAGCAGTAAAAATAAATATCCATGTCTTATGTGAAGTCACAAGTGGAATTCTTTAGCTGAAGTGTCAAGTTGAGACAGTATTTTTTTTTCTTTTTACTTAACAGCTGTACAACTAAGATCAGTATGTTCTTCCATCGCATTAGTATTCACAAAATCTTATGTTCATGTGTAAGTAGGTGAAAATGCTGAAAAACTTCAAGAATAATAAACATAAATTGGTTAATGAGAATTCTCAGTACATACCAGCCATTTCTTGTTTTTTTTATCTATGTATAGTCCCACTCATCAACATATACCTTATCAGTAGTAATTCAATTTTTACCCTATTTCAAATTCAAAAGATAGTGGCCAAAATGGTCATTCTCATTGTGACCTTCTCTTTTCTTTCTTAGAAAATGATATCATAGAAGTAATGATGAGCCTTGGTCAGTACCTAGATTGGTAACTACTTGGGGATACCAGGGGCTGTAAGCTTGAATGTATGGGCAATATAATGGGTAATAACTCTCTGATTTTCAGTTTCGAGTTAAGTTCCAATTCCAGTCAGGTTAGCTATATTCGTTTACGTACAAATACACTTTACAAAAGGTATGGATCCACCTCTTCTCCCCCTAACTATAGGTTAATTAGTAGGACTTGCATCACTAAATCATTATCTCCAACAAACTTACAATCTAGAAGCATTTTCTGACTCTAAATAACCTTGTAAAAGCTTAAGACATAAAAAACAAAGCCATCAATCTTAGAAAATGAATGATCACATTTTCTAATAAATGACATTAAAGAAAAACATGACAAAGATAGAAGGGAAAATAAACAACCAAAAAGCATGAAGAACCAAACAAGTGACCACATGGTTTAAATGTTTACATTTTCACAGGATTACATGCTTTCAGTATCAATAATTCAAATCTGCTGTTGCTAGAATGTTTCTTTGACTAGAAAAATAAACAAAAAAAAAAACAGAATTATTTTGTTGCCAATGTATAGTGACTATTACTAAGTCACTTGTAGAGGTCTGGTTAGCACCCAGAGCAAGGATTGTGATTGGCACACCCTCCACCCACCCCAAACAAAATCGCAACAGTATACTTAGTTTATTTTCTTTTGGACAGATCCATTGTTCACAAAAGTTTATCACAATCAGAGGGAATGTTTAAATAAGATTAACACATTAACACAATACAAATTTACTTATTTCAAAGTTGAGTGACAAAAATATTTATGAAGTTCCTTTTTAGAAAAAAACTAACAAGCAATGCGATTCTATATTATTCAAATACAAAAATGCATAAGGTGTTTGTTAAGATCGTTGTGTGTGTGTGTGTGTGTGTGTGTGTGTGTGTGTGTGTGTGTGTGTATATATATATATATATAACATGTTTGGTACAGGGAGGTTATTTTTTTTATCATAAATAGAGAACTTACGGTAAGTTCTCTATTTATGAGAAAAGATAGGGTTCCTGAAATTATCCAATTAGTGATCTTCATTTGTTTTATAACATTAGTTTTGTAACATTATTCTGAAGGGAACTTTTAGCAAGTTATAATATTTTGGTACCTTCACGTAAAATCAACATACTAAAGGAATCCTTCGAATAATACACAAATATGCTCTTGGAATAATTCTCTTGGGTAATTCATTCAGAAACAATCTCTTCAATGACAAGCAACACCGGAATGATGCAACACACAAAACACTCAGGCTTCTTTCTGAGTGCTTTATATACTAAATATTTATGGTCATATAATCCCAATTCAGTTGGAGATCCGTGTTTGATCCCACATATCAGTATTGACACTTTCTTCCTACATAACAACTGCCTTTTGAGCTGACCAACATGGAAGTCTTTTAACATACATTTTTGTAATGATGTTGAAATTACAACTATCAGTGTACATCAGTACACCATCACATACTGAAAATGCATTACTTTCACTTTCTATTTTTGACTTTACATGCAATTTGATCTTTTATTTTTAATATGAAGTCATTGTTCCACAACTTAAGTCTTATTTCTTCCAGAGTGATAGGCAACTCTCTAACAGTATTATGCAAGACATTTTTCATCTTGTTTTCAGCCCTTATTGCTGAAGTCACTGCACCTTCAAATAGTTTGCCGCATTTCAGAATTAAGAGAGAGAGAGAGACCATCAGTCTGACTTGATTTCTTTGATAGTAAAAATTCCATTTTATAGATATAATTTTAGTATAGTTCCCCAGCATTGCAGTCTATTTGCTCTATGTGTGGGAACACCCTTTTTTGAACCATTATAGACACTAATGAACAATGGTCAGTTTGTTAGAGAAATTCTTGTCTATGAAGAAATTTATGGAATTTTTTCATGGCAAAAATTATAGCCAAGCTTCCTTCTCAATCTGGCTGTAGTTTTTCTCAGCAGCTATTAATGACCTTGAAGCATGTGGTATTGGCTTAGTTGTTCCATCATATTTCTGTAATATTACTGCTCCAATTCCTGAATCACTTGCAACTGATTCAATTACATTGTTAATTTGGGATCAAAATGCATTTATAAGTCAGACGTTAGAACTATTTTTGATCTTTTCAAACACAATTTGGCATTTTTCTGTCCAAATCTATTTAGAGTCTTTTTTTTTTTTTTAACAAGACACAAAGGTGCCATTAACACATGCATATTTGATTTATGCACATGGTAGTAGTTTGCAAAGCCTAAAAATGCTTGCAATTTTGGTAAATGGTTAATGAAAATGGGCATCTTTTTAATTGTGCTTGATGGGGCAGAATTTGCTCATTGACCCTTTTTGTCAATAATATGCCCCAGATATTTTATTCTGGACATAAATTTCATTCACTAATTTTGAACCCGTATTCTTTGATTCTTTTGAATCTTATTTTTACGTCTTGTACATTTTGGTGTCAGGTTTCGCTTTTAATCAGTATGCCATCCAGATATGCTTGCACACAATTTGACCTAGTGAATATTGTATCTATGATTTGTTGAAAAATGCTCAGAGCTACTTTTATCCTGAAAAGAAGTTGATTGAATTTATATAGACCTTTATGAGTGTTGATAATAATTTCGAACACTCATCTTCTACCAGTACTTGTAGGTAGGCATTCAACAAGTTCAACTCAAAAAAAAAAATTTCCCCCACATTTAGCTTGGTGAAAATTTCTTCCAGACTTGGTAATGGGTAATTATAATTTTGTAAGCTTTCATTAAGCCCTGTTGAGAAATCAGCACATTCATGGATTTTATTATTCTTTTTCTTCAAGTAAACAGTCAGCGATGCCCATTCAAAGTAGTCTATTTGAAAATGATCCCTAATTCTTCTAATTTTTCCAATTCCTTATTGATTGAATCAAACACCGTAAAGGGTACACTTCCTTTCAGTCTGAATATTGGTGTTGCATTTTCTTTAACTTCAAACTTTGCCTTTGCTTTTATGCAAGTCATTCATACCAAGTCCTTCCGAAAAAAAACTTCTGAGAACTTTCTTTTTAATTGTTTTGAATTTTTCCATTGCTGTACTAGTGCTTGTGATGACAATATTTACTTGGTTGCAGAACAAATTGATTGGCAGGTCTCAGAGATTAAATAAGGAAATGCCAGCCATTCCCAATAAATTTGTTGTATTTTTTAACACTGATGTTTTGGTCTTTCCAACGAAAGAAATATTACAGGTGAACTCACCAAAAAATCCAATTTTTTCCCTAAAACTCCACAAGCAACTATTCTCAAAGTCAACAAACTAGGTCTACCCAGTTTTCTCCAAGTTTTTTCATTAATTATAATAATATCAGACTCAGTATCCAATTGTCATTTTATTTTTATATTGTTAATTGGGACAAAAACAAATTTTCTCTTTGGAGAAGTTTTGTTCGAAGTCTTGTTATTTTTTCTTTCCACTTGTCAACATACTTTTTGTTTCTCTTTCATTTTTTTGGGATTTACAAGTACTCTTATGTCCTAATCTTCCACTTCAGTGACATTTTTTGTTTCTAAAGAAACAATCACTTTAAAATGCTTACCACCACAACCGTGGCAAGTATTAGGTATTTTATTGTATTTTTTTTTTTTTACTGTTTCACTAGGAGTTGAAAAACATCTATTTTTTTTTTCCTTAGATGGTCAGACGCCATTTATTTATGGAATATCTCTCTTCTCAATCCTTGCCATATCAGTTTTAAATTCATCACACGCTGACACTCTTCAGCAATATTTTGGAGAGTTAATTTTGAATCCATTTCTAGGTCAGTCAGAATCCTGGATCTTCTTTCCACATCCTTATTTGAAGTTAAGCCCTGAACGAATATCAGACATTTAATGAGCCAAAAGTTAAATCGTTTAACTTAAACTGCTCACATTCTCGATTGACAACTCTTGCGTAGGTGACAAAATCGTCATCAACACACTTTACTAGGTTTAGACAATTCCACCATGCATTAAATAATGAGGTTCTATTTCCAAACATTTTTGATAATATCTCTACAGTTTCCTCAAAATTTATCTCACTTTGTTGTTTCAAAAAAATAAAATTTATGTATTTTTCATGTTCAGCAGGGGACAATTTTCTCAGTAATAGTCAGACTTTCTTTTCGTCATTCCAATGCAAACAATCCTTTTTGAATATCCTTTCATATCATCTATAATACATTTGAAGAGTTATTCTTTTGTCTGGATTGTATACAAACTTGCCAATGGAATTTGCAATAACATCTGGAGTGAATGAGTCAGACATTTTTTCCCCCTCCACCATTTTCTTAAACAACAATTTGAAAAAAAAAAAAAAGAAGAATTTAAGTTGGTTGCATGTTGTGCAGTAAACAGCAGAAATTACATCCTCTTTCACAATGGGCAGTTGAGAGAGGACATTCTATTCAAAAGTAGGTGACACTGACAAAATTTGCATATGAATGATATTGGGCAGGTATTAACCAAAGTCAGCGTGAGTCAGAGACCGAGAGAACTATATAACACAAGCTTTTCCTCAGTCATGAGGAGCATTCTTGATGTGCAGAAAACCAGACAAGACAAACACAACTGCGTTATGATATGTAAATAGATACTGTGTTTATGCTTGGGTTCCATTCCCAAGCTGCTTGATTTTATAGACACTATATACTGTACAAACTAAATAGCCTATATTCTAAAATAAAAAATTTGAAAAATCTGAAAATGGAAGCACAAGAACTTTTGAAAAAGCATTCTCATCCTGTATTAGGTAGGTATTAACCAATACCAAAGCAATGTTAGGTGTTACAATAGTGCACTAAGGCACACTCTGTAAGCCCTATCTGTTAACCCCTTAGACTTCATTGGGATATAGAGCCATACCCTCACCAAGCTAGGTGTTGCTGCTATGATTACTGCAGTAATGAGGTTTTTACTATGTGGAATTTCTAGCCCAAGCCTTGTCCTACTTCTGTGCCAATAACTGCTATGCTACATACACATCTATGAACCATATCACAGTAAGCTTTTTTTTCCATCCTTGATATTGACAAAAAATAAATCAAAAGAATTGTTTTGATCTATAAAAATCTTGTGAACTCTCCCAAAATATAATAGCCAAAATGTAAATGAGCTTTAAATGTAACAGCCAAAGCAGCATTGGGTCTGTTTATATTGCTGATAACCCAGTTAGAGATAGCAATAAAAATAATAGTGAAAACAGGTACATATTTAAGTATTTTGATATTCAACACTTCTAATAAATAATGTATAGATTGATTACAGACTGATATAATGAAGAAAAATAGACAATTTTAAGTTTATTAGAAGCACATTCAGAAATTATTTTTACTAATTTGAGAAATTGATGCAAATTGTGTAATAGTAAAAAAAATGGTAATTTTTAAAACAGAATCCAAATTATAAAAGATAAACCTGTTAGGATGTCATTGATTAACACCCCCTTTATTTTTAAACCAGAATTTAAAAAGACAGAAGATAATGATAGACATTACATTTAAATTTTTGAAAATCAAACTTGACCAGAAAGCAAGAAGCTGGAAGAGGGTTCCACAAGCAAAAAGTCCAAGAAAAGAAATTGTTAGCATAGAAGTTATGGTTACATCTATCCATTTCAAGTGTAAAATTATCATTTTTACACTTGAGATCATGTTGCCAATCTAGTAATGTGCGTAAATTCATAGAATCTAGATACCATAGAAGAGTTAATCATAAATGGGAAGCAATATTTTTAAAAATTGTGAAATTAATAGAAAATATTAAATTTTCTAATCACCTGAGACCTAAGTTTTGATTGCCCACCTTGTGATTTTCAAGAGTAAAACAATATAAAAAAATTATACCTTCCCATTGTATGATGATATAATTTATGAAAAATATTTAGGTTTCAGTTCAAAATAGATTTGATCATTTTTCAGAAACTTACAATGACAAACAAAAAAAATTCTGATTCAATACAAATTTGTCTGAAGTGAATTTGAGACACTTTAATACTTTTTTCCAAAAGTTTTCTCATTTGGTGCAACTATTTTTATTCACAACAAATTTTACTTGAAAATCTATTTATGTTCCTTAAAGAAAAAAAAAAAAAAGGTATGTCTATCAATATTCACTTACATGTATTCGATATGCAGAAGTTCAACACAGCTATTGAACAGATAGATTCTGTAAACTAAACCCAAAAGAAATATTTTTTTAACATTTAAAACGTGGGGAAGAACAGATTTTATTTTTTTACTAAATATTTTATGTTTTGATAAGCATAAAATTGTTGAAGTTCATTAAGTCTTTAAACTTAGAAGTATATTTTATTAAAATAAAAAACTACATTTCCTTCTTTTACACCAAAGGTCATGGTTAGGCAGTATAGTCTGTAAACATAATGGTAGGTACTGCCATCATGAAAATGCCCAAACCTATATCAGTTATGTTCTGACATCTGTTGAGTCAGTAGAAAACCTCCTAAGTTGCTCATGGCAAGGTAGCATGAATTATTGTGGGTAGAGTGAGTGCCAGATAGATGGGATATTTGATATGCCACAATCTAGAGTGTCAATCTACAATGATGAAAAGCATTACTACCCTCTGTGGACAGCAGTGTCCAAACACGGGTCCTTAATAATCCTGTCCAGAGGCCTCTGGCTAGAATTATTTATGTTGACAGTGAAGCGACACAGACTCAAATCACATCCACATTCAATGCAGGAGTATCAGTGCATTTTAGTTTCCATGGGAAAACATCTCACCTTGGCTTGTGACATCATTAATTAGACCCTGGGAGACTGGCAAAGTGTGGCATGGCCTGATGAGTCACGGTTGCAGTTGTTTTGGGTTAATGGTAGGGTTCAGATGTGAATGTAAACCCCATGAAAAAATGAACCATAATAGTGTGGGGGTATGTTTATGTGGCATGGGAGAAGTTTACTGGTATACCTAACCATGTCATTGACTAGTTACCATTATATTGCTCTGCTTTGTGACTCCTGACACTCATTCATGGACTCCATGTACCCCCAAAACATTACAAAAGCACTTTAGCTATAACAGAAAATATTAAAAAGAAAGATAGCATTACAACTGAACATAAAAAAAAATTCACCCTTTCAGTCATTCTTCTTTAGCTGCTTTACAGGACATTTCTGTGGCCTTAATGTTGTTTCCCAGATTAGTGTTTTACCGTTACTAATATTTTCTTATAGTTAGTCCCCCTATTTCTATACTTTTCAGCTGGTACACAAGAGGAGCGTGCTAAATCATATTCAAGCACAATGGATCAGTTGGTACTGATGAACATCACTGGTACTTTAGTATGATAATCCCTTTTACAGAAAGTACTAGTAATAATAATTAGCCATACCTGTGAAAATTTCAGATTTTATAACACTGATTTTTTTTATTAAAATATGAATGTAAATATGGCTGACTTGCCACCAAGAATGACATCAGAAATAAATTACATACAAATTACTTCACAATTTTTATTACTCATGTGAAAATAATTTTGACAGGAAATTCTTAGACACTAGGTGGTGGAGATAAGTGATTTTCTAAGTGCCGCTTAGATATGGCACAGGGCCGAAAGTATGGGACACCCAGTGAGGATCAAACTCACTACTCAATTGTAACTGGTTTTAGCAAGACAAGCTTGCTAACCATTACACCATGCCGAGGCACCCCACTAGGTGGTGGAGATAGATTTACTTTTCCAAAAATGTATATGATGACAGCTTACACTTTCAATTATTCATTTTCAACATTATATATATATATGAAAATACACTCCTTTTATGTGATACAGGTAAATGTTTTAATGAAGTCAGAGAATTGCTAATAAAAAAAATTTCAATTAGCCATGAACATGCATGTGCATCTAAAATGTTTTTTTGATACTATAATTAAATTCAGAAAAAAAAAACAATCACAGCTACAGCAGTACATCTTCACATGTGTCCTTTGGAGCAAAGATAAATGTCACACCTGGTAAATAAACATTATTTCAGAATGCAAAGGTAAACTTATTATACTGTTAATCATCATGCTGAAACAGAACAAAGGCATTATGGCAATCACTAGTGAATTAGATTCAAACAAACTTAAATTGACCAGATTTTTAAACAATTTTAAATAAAATAATGCAGATATGTAACTACAATTTAAAAAATATAAAAAAAACAGTTACTATTAAATTTAAATATTGAATCAAGTAAAACCTGTAAATAAACAATCCTTTATAAAAAGGGTAATAACCTCGACATTTTCGGCAAAGACATAAGAATAATCAAGAATCTCTACTGGCAGCAAACGGCCTGCATACGGACAGGTAACGACCTCAGTAGATACACAAAGATAGAAAAAGGCGTAAGACAAGGATGTGTCTATTCACCGGATTTGTTCAACCTATACAGCGAGAATATTTTGAGGACCCTAGATGACACACCAGGATTTGTTATTGGAGGCCACAACCTGAACAACATAAGATATGCGGACAATACAGTACTGATCGCGGACATGGGAAGGAAACTACAAGATCTCATACAGAAAGTAGCAGTGGAGAGTGACAAGAAGGGACTACAAATAAACTTTAAGAAAACTGAGTGCATGGTCATCAGCAAAAGATACAACCCAAAATGCCAAATACAGGTGAAGGATAACAGAATCAAACAAGTCCAAGAATTTAAGTACCTAGGAAGTGTTCTAACAGGAGATGGAAAGTGCGACACGGAGATCCGAAGGCGAATTGGCATGGCAAAGGACGCGTTCCAGACGATGAGCAAAATGCTAACACACAGGAAAATCTCAATAGAAACGAAGAAAAGAGTGCTAGACTGCTACGTGATGTCAGTTCTTCAATACGGCTGTGAATGCTGGACAATATCATCGAAAATGAGGACAAAACTGGAAGCAGCCGAAATGTGGTTCTACAGAAGGATGCTACGGATATCGTGGACTGAGCATACAAGCAACGACGAGGTGTTAGAAAGAATGGCAACAAAAAGGAAATTGATGCTGAGCATCAGGAAGAGACAACTGAAGTCCCTGGGACATGCAATGAGGAAAGAGAGCCTGGAGAACCTGATACTGACTGGTCAGATAGAAGGAAAGAGAGACAGAGGAAGGCAGCGGATAACATATTTGCAGGGTCTGATCAGGTGGATGACAGAATGGGGGTTGCCAGGAGCAACAGGAGCAAACATACTAAGAGCCACAAGGGATAGGGAGAGTGGAGATCCATGATCGCCTACGTCCTGAAGGGACAGGGCACATAGAAGAAGAAGAATATCAATTTCAATTTTCATAAGAATTAGAATTGATAATGTTTAATTAAACTGTAAAATGAAGAGCCAGATGAGTTGCTCAGCAAGGGTTACAGACATTTAGAAAGAGGATATTAAATTCATATCAGACCTAGATTTATAAAGAGGGTCACCCTTGATATATATTGTATAGCTAGTGTTTCCAAGTATCCTTTGAAGTCAGACTTTATATGAACAAAAACTCAAAAAGAGCCTTTTTTTCAAGATACATTTAGAAATGTAAACAAACTAAAAGCTAGGTGTACATATTTATTTGCAAAATAACCCAGAAGCAGATTAATTCATGTCCATAAAAAACATAAAATTGACATGATGTACTTCTGGTGTTTAGAGGTCAAATCTGATCTCCTGGGAACCAACTTCTAAAATAAGTTTCTATCACTTCTACAGTTACATGTTTGATATATTTCATAGTTAGGGGTTCCTAGTATTCCATAAGACCTGACTTTATATGAAAAAACCCTTAAGAAGAGTGTTTTTAATGTTTGTGCCAAAAATTTACACAATGTAAATCATATATGAGTTCCACCACAGACAACTTTTTAGGTATTTTTAAAACATTAATAAGTTTTTTCATTACTCATCGACTCAGTAAGCCACCATTTTATATTACATGATAAATATAAACAACAAATGTAAAATTCTCTTTAAAATCTAATATTTGTCTTAGAAATGTGT
This sequence comes from Ascarosepion bandense, assembly GCA_037127315.1. Taxonomy (NCBI): domain Eukaryota; kingdom Metazoa; phylum Mollusca; class Cephalopoda; order Sepiida; family Sepiidae; genus Ascarosepion; species Ascarosepion bandense. The sequence continues at coordinate 1,725,863 of JBBBDQ010001092.1, forward strand.
TTTGAAGTCTATTAGTAAATTTAAAGCATAAATCACTGGACTTTCTAAACGTAATCCCCCATTAGGATTTAAGCTCAACCCAGACCTCAAGTGAAACTTATACATATGATCCATTGCTAAAAACTCTGGAAAAATGGATCAGTTCCCTGTTTCACTCTCATAAGTATCCAACTCCTCATGCTATCCTTTACATTTACAAGATCAGATCAGGCTGAAAATGGACTACTACGGTCATATATGGGCAGGAGTTACCTAGTCTTCACTTTTTAGCATTGATGTAGTTTAAAAGTGCCTCCTTTGCCCTTGTGATTGACGAATTATTTTCCACTCTACAACACCTTTCCCCATAGATCTTGCTCTAACATTATTTTCATGGACTGTTCAGACAAATTCTACCAGTACTAACCTTCATGACTAAGATCCACCATGCCACACACATTGTAAACCACCCTCATTCCCTACATATTTCATTAATGAGATGAAGTTCCACTCAAACAACTTTTTCGTCGTGAGCCACTGCATGGTAGAACAGACTCTCAAGCAGATGCATCCCCGATCTTAACCTGTTAGAGTCTAGCATTAACTGTGATCTTCAAACATATCCCTATAAAATGTACTTCCTACTCTGTAACTACCTTGAATTGCTCTTGAGTCTTGTACAGAATAAGCATTATTGTAAAAATCAGAATTTATAAAAAATATAAAAATGATGTAATTTAATAGCCAGTTTAATTCACCTGTTTGTATTATGTATCATTTTATATAGCAAGTAATAAAAACATGCTATAAAAACAGTGCTGAATGTTAAAATTATATATGAGAGAGAAATATAAAAAATACAATATATAAGACATTTATGTTTCACTATTTTTGTAACTTGCAATTTATTTGTAGGCAATCACAATTCTCAGTTGAAAAGAAACAGAAATTCTATTGTTTTCTTATATATAGCTCACTAAAAAAACTTATGCAGCTAATAATGAGTACTTTTAAATAATATGTCTTATTTTATTCAATTCCATTTAAGTGGCTGATAACCATATTGGATTCAATTTGTGGGAATATTAATATTCAATACTATTAGTATTTCATTTGATTGTAGTTCAAGAAAAGATCTGTTCACAGACCAACATTTTAAAGTCTACTGAACCTCTTGAATAGTTGAACAATAAAAGATCTTAAAACATTTTTTGTAGACAAGAGAGTACATAAAGTTATTTTATTCTCAGCAAAATCAGGTTATCCTGTTGTTGACGACACAAAAATAAAAAAAAATAAAAAAATGCATTATTTATATAATACATATACACATATAACAAAATCAATTATTTGCTCATTCTCCACCACCATGAAATAGTTGTAGAAAAGATATTTGTAGCATGAAACTTAGGATTCTGTAGGACAAACACTGAAAACACCCTTGCAATTAATTCTGGTTTAGTACACACCGACATGAACTATGCTGAACACAAATTTCATCTGTCGTTTTAACAAAAACTAGCCTTTTTTATATGTTCTTGCCAAGCCAGAGAATATGCATATTGGGTACACTGCCAGTCTTGATCTGACTCACTCACACATACACCTCATCATTCCAGCGGTGATGCTCAGGCAGTCTGCCTCACTAGCAATTTGTTTGTACATTTAGGCTATGCTACTCTAGTCCTCATAGATCTCCACACTTTCAAATTTGAAAATGATTAAGCTTAATTGTGCAGTAACAAAATATAATAATAATAAAAAAAAAAAATCAGTTATAAAACATTGCCAAATTTTCACATATGAAAGTTAAAAAAAATAGCTATGTACAAATCAAATATATATATAAGGTGATTTTTGTACCAATTCATATTATGCACTGAGTTTGAATCTCAAAAACAACAAAAGATCAATTTTCAACTTCTTTTCTTCACTGAAGTTCTTGAGAAAATCTTGACTGATCCTTTATGATCTTCATCTCTTAAGATTCTTTTAAAATAAGATATAAAGGTTATTTTATATCTAACAAGTTTTTTTTTTCAATGACAAATCTTTCTAAAACTGACGCTACATTTTAATTTTCTGTAACAATATCAAACTATTTCTAATCAGTTTGTTTAGTTTCCAAATGAAAATGTTCTTGTTATCAAAAATTACTAAATTAATACCTTGCCATATAAGAATATACAAACAGAACACAATTGCATAAAAATGTTGCAACTGCACAACTTTCAATAAAAGATTACCAATTAAAATACTGTAACTTTTATAGCGAATGAAGAGGCAGTAACTTTATATAACAAATTATGATTACACTGACAACAGAATATTCAAAATATTTCCAAGTTATTAATGATATAAAGGATTTCTACATAAAACATAATCAAATTAATAATTCAGCTTTTAAATATCAACAATCTACATACGAGGACAAGTAAATTATTTTTTTATCATACTTAAGACAAAAAATATTTTACATAAATAAATGCTATAAATGTTTATAGTTTTTATTTGAAAACCTAATGATTTTTTAAATCATAAAATTCACAATGATTACAAATGAATAAAACTTAAATCCATCTCAGCCTGCAAGATATACAAATAAAATATTTTTATGTATTAGTTCAGGTTTGTTTTATTCAACACTATTGTAATTTCTAAAACACTTAGAAAGGGATCGAAGTAAAAGCAATTTATATACTCTAATATATGAAGCTTGTGCTTTATACTAAAAAAGAGAGAAAAGAAAATAAATAAATAAAATTAGCTGTTTGTCTATATCCGTCATGTAAAAGCTCAATATCAAATAAAAATGTTTTTATCATTTATATCTTCTACCAAAACGTAGTTCTTGCTTAATTGAAATAAATATATAGATTAATCTTTAAAAAAAATCACATTTTTTAAAATAATTTATCTTTATAAATAAGTGATAGTTTTCTTGATGGTTTTTATAATTAGATTGCTTAATTGTTAAACTAAAGCCATTTTCTACTCAAAGTGTTAACAGCCTTACCATTCAGACCACAGCTTAGAAGTAAAGGGAAATAAGCAATGTATAAAGGAACATAACCATCAAAATGTCCAGTATTATTCTTAGTATGACAAACTTTTCTAGAATTTTTTCTTGAGCTTAAATTATTTTACATCTACTTTCTTAAGCACCCTTGATACTTTTAGCCATTAAAATAGCTTCCAAGTCTATTGTATATTGGCATTTCAGAAAGTAATAAATATGTAGTGTACAGGCAAATACATCTTTCAAATGACAAAATTATTTACTCATTGTATATATAAAGGTTTAAGCCATTCAATAACTATTTTACTAATATAAATAAAATACTATCAAATGTGCATTTGCTATGAGTCACTCAGATATATATGATAAATATAGTTTTATGGTATGCTATATTTATGGGTAAGAGTGTTTACTAGATAATGAGTATATAAATTCAAAAGTAGACACTGAGGTCAATGCCAAACAGTGACAAGGTTTCATGCTTGAACACAAATTTCAGGTCATTCCATCTATATATTTCCATATTTGTTTAGCAAATAGAATCTAAGCTGGAATTATTTATTACAACTTATGACCTCCCAAGCTTTAATCTGCAGGTATTCAAATCTATTACAGTCTGAATAAACAAATCATTCTCACTTTTTGCTTTATTGGAAATCTTTTGTACTACTTCCTGGTCAATATTAATTTCATTGAAGCTGGTTGTTACAGTTAAAATGACCACTATTCTCTAAAATGTATTCAGAAGTTATCATTTTAGTATTGAGATACTAACTATCAACAACAAAAAATATGAAAGCAGTAAGAACTACTAAGTAAAATTTTAATAGGTAGATAAATACATGAACATGTAATATGCATTAGTTCTTCATTTGGCATTTTCAAAATTTTGGTTTTTGTCGTGACAAAACGTGACAATATTATGCTGTTGCCTATTATTTTAAGAATTTTTAATAGTGAGAATCAGGAAGAGACAACTGAAAGAGGGCTTGGAGAAACTGATACTGACAGGCCAGATAGAGGGGAAAAAAGAGACAGAGGAAGGCAGCGGATAACATATTTGAAGGGCCTGAGCAGGTGGATGACAGAACGGGGGTTGCGTGGTGTAACTGGAGAAAGCGTACTAAGAGCTACCAGGGATAGAGAGAGACATGGAAAGCCATGATTGCCTATGTACTAAAAGGACAGAGCATATAGAAGAACATAAAATTATATATTTTATCTACATTTTCATAAAATCATTCTCTACAAATACATTCTTAAATACTTAATATTGTTTATGAAAATTTGCTTTTCATAAAATAGTGATATACTGCTTACATTTATATTTGTTTTAAAATAAGTTCTATTTCTGAGTAACAAGCATCACTTGCATAGTACATAATCATTGTCTATATTGTTTTACTACTTGCTATACAGATGTGGTACTATTGTTATTGGTATTACAATTCTAAATTGTGAAGGAGATCATAAACACTGCTGTGACAGTTAAAGAGTATTAACAAATACTAATAAAAATGTTAAAATAATTCTAATTTTAGTTGAAACTAATTCATAGGCCACAGATTGAGGAGTCAAATTTTTCAAGTTTCACTATAACAAGAAATAAGATTACAAAATAGTTTCCAGTTAGAATACATGAGATAAAAAAAAATATATTTGTCTAACTGATATTGTGAATTTCTAATTATCATGACTGAAGCAGACAAAATTAAAATACAAAACTTAAGGGAAGTAAATTGTTACTAAGGTACATCAATAAGTCTAGCCTAGTGAAAAAAAAGCATGTATTTTACACTAAATATTTATTTTTCAGCATAATCTTTTTCTTTGTAAATCTACTAAACTTAATGCTTCACCTTTAATGAAATCAACTGAAGATTATAGAGTAAAAATTTCAGATCAAAATTCAAATAACAGTGTCAGGCTTGACCCATCTTTATACTAGTAAATTTCAGGAATTCATTTTTTTATAAATTAACAACCTTCATTTTTGGGATTTAACAAAAATATAATAAAAGGTGTTTAAAGAGAAAGAAAAATGTGTTTGGGTAAACAACAATACAGTTAATCATTGAAATTTCTGATCAGGCAAATTTTATCATATGACCAGATAGTTGTTCAATGGTTTATTGTGTGTAGGGAGATATATACCTAATTAATCAGATTCATAGTTCAATAAATATTTGGAAGCTATATCTGGCAATACAATTACATTGTTTTATTTTTTTTTTTTTTACCTGTATCATACAAAATTACACAATTCTTTTCAAACACTTATAAAATATTTTTGTTTGTAATACTCAGGAAGCCTAATAAGCAAACATCTTTTTATTCTTTATAATGGACTTCTACAAACAATTTTACATAATAACCCCTTATTACAAGTTGGCATTAATCATTTGACAGTCATTCAGTTGTAAAAATGGTAAACTGTTTCAGATATGTCAATCCCTTGAGGATTATACACAAGCCATTAAGATACCATTTATGATAAAAGCTAACTATGAAGCTAGACAATTATACTATTAATCAATTTACATCCAATGTAATTGAGGAAATCAAGCTTAATATTACAATTATTATTTCTTTAGCTTAAAAAAATTTTTAAAAAAAGCTAATTTCACACAATGAGTAATTATGTTATATGAAATTATAGGCAAAATTCTATTACAGACACTATGACACTTGCTATGTTATAATGTTACTAAATCACTGGAAAATGTTAAACGAAATGCAATTATGCAAACAACTTTATTCTGCCTGTAATAAATGTATTAATTCTTGGATGTCAATGAACAACAGCAGAATGAATGCTAAACCTTGCTAAAAATGTAAGTTCAGACTTAAAATTTTCAGTTACAAATATCATGACGTTGATTTTATTTGATTTATAGCCAATGTTAATAACTCTGTAGACATGCTCCTTTAGTTAATATTTTGCTAAGTTTTTTGAACAGAAAAACAAACAAACAAAATAACCAATTTTTTAAATTGTTAATATCTCCATTTCTATTCACATGGTAGAGTAGAAATGTTGAGAACAGAGATAATCAATGTACATTGCCTTTATTGACCTTACAAAAGCATTCAATTTTGTGAGCAGGGATGGATTGTTCAAGACAGAATTGGTGATCCTAAGAGACACTTCAAGATTGTCCAGTCATTTCATGCACATATAAAGGATGTCATTTCAATTTGGTGATACTTATTCAGAAGTTTTAAATATATGCAGCAGTATGAAGCAGGGTCGTGTGCTTGCACATACCTTATTTGGCATCTTCTTCATGGTCATGCTGAAATATGCATTTAGAGCTTCAATTGAAACTGATGACATCTACCTGTACACAAGAACAGACAGAAGACTGTTCAGTTCATCTTGGCTGTGAGGTGCTCATTAGAGACATGATGCAGTACTGATAGAACACTCTGAAGAGCAGCAGCGGTGACTCATGGACAATTTTTCAAAAGTCTATCAAAAGTTCAGTCTGAAGAAAACCAACATGATGAGTCAAAGTGTTGAACAGCCTTCCAATATCGAAATTAACTCCTACAACCAAGAGGTGCTACAAGAATTCACATATCATGGCTCCACTATGTCAGACATTGAGGTCAACAGATGGATCAGATGTGCTGCCATCACATTTGCCAGGCTGACCTCAAGAATCAGGGAGAACAGTAAGCTTACTATGAACACCAAAATTGCAGTCTATAGGTCATGTGTTATCAGCAAGCTGCTCTACAGCAGCAAGTCTTGGAGCCTCTACTCTAGACAAGAGAGGCATCTTTCATCTTTGTTGCCTAAGATACATTCTTGGCATCAACTAGGTCACCAATACCATATTTTTCATGCACATCCAGCTTATATGCCCTTCTACTAACAGCACCAACTGTGCTAGCATGGACATTTACATCATATACCAGATGGGAAGATTCCAAAAGTCCTTCTGTACACAGAAGTGGCCACTGGCAAGGAGGTAACCTCATCTTTGCTTCAAAGATGTCTGCAAAAAATATTTAAGGGTAATGGACATGGAGAGGTAGAAAGATGTTGCCAATGATTGCTCATGCTGGAGATGCAAGGTGAGGAGAAACAAAGGCTTGCTGCCAGAGAGAAGCATGCTAGACAGAAAGAAAAAGCAACATACAGGAGGGAGCATCTTCACAGGTAGTCATTGCAATCCTCACTCTTGTGTGGGCCTGTACAACCATATCAAATTCTGCACTGCCATCAGCAGCCATTGCATAAATTTATGGGCATAAATCCAAGGTTTCTTCTGACCAACAGATGTATCCCATTCACATACTAAATGTACATGTATGGAAACATGAACATGTTTTCTATACAGAGACAGACAAAAAAAAAAAAAAAGACACGCCTAGCTACCTTCACTCCATACACACACACAAAATTTAAATTTTTACTGAAAATGTTTTAAGTGTTGGTTAACACTGTACTTGTAATAGTATCTGTGGTCCTTCAACACTATAATAATAATAATAATACAAGTTATCATATTCACGCAAACAAATCATGAACTGAATGTATGATGATGTTAAAAATAGACCATGCAGAAGTTATAAGCCACTAGTATAAAATTAAAATTAAATTACATATTCAGGGACATCCAAATTCATAATCGGTAATTAGTACTGCTTCCATTGTTACATATTAAAATCTCAATTCAATATGGAGTGGAGAAATACAAAACCAAAAATTGCTTCATCAGCAATGTTCTACCATTCTGCTTGACAGTAAATCTAAGATTCCTTACTTTGGTAAGGTTTACCACTGCAGCTGATTTTGGTATTTGATATCCAGACACCATTTTTTTTTTTTTTTTTTATAATCATGGATAATGTCATCAAACAGTTATAACCAAAAAATCCCAAACACTTTATTTAAAATTAATTAAACATCATTTATTAGGGTTAAAGTTCTTGGCAATTGTTATCTAAAAGACCCTGTCACAATAAGCAGTTTTTTTCTCTGTATATGTAATAATCAGAATGTTATTATGAAATAAATTTCAATGTCAGTTCAATGTTTATATATATCATGGCATACATAAACATTTTATAACTGAACAGGTCTTTGGATAAATGTTTTGAAACTCCTACTTAAAAGAACTGAAAATTATTTATCCAATATTTAAACATTTCCTCTGGTACCAATATGATTGCATTAAACAAGTACAGAATTTGGCTTTTTAAAATAGCTTTTGTGCTCCAAGAAGGAATTTACTGAAATAGAAATCAATCAAAACCTGCTAGCAGCAAATTAAATAATTTAATGAAAAGGAAAACAGTATTAGCCATTTATAGTCAAGATAATAATTAAAAAAATTGAATTGACTAAAACTTTATAATTTACATCATCTTTCTGTTTCTTAGCATAAACCTGTAAATTAAGGGGGTGTATTATTTTTTATTTACGATGGTTTTAAAAAGAGAATTGGTGTGTAGCTTTTCAGCATTGGCAAAAGAAATAAAATAATAATCTGGCTAAGATGTGACAAGTATAAGGGAGGTAACTCTTACATACCAAAAGAATTATTTCCCTTGCTAACTTCCAGAGGGGAATCTTTTAAAATGCAAGTTTTATTTTTCTAATTAAAATTTTACTTTAAAATTAGTTTCAATAAATGAGTAAAAAACGTTATGTCACCTAAATTATCTCGTAGTAAAATTTATATAGGCTATACATTAGGTACCTCCACTTTTTCACGATAATTTGCGATACCTAAGTTTTAAAATGAATTTTGATAAATAAAAAAAAACACCTTCATGAAGCTTTAATTCTAGCTTTTATTAAAAGCTAAATGATTAAATTTACTATTTCCAATAAGCAAAATACTATTGCGGATTTCAAATAGAAATTATATTGATTGGAATCTCAACTTTTTTTTTTTTAAAGAGTTTTCTTTTGCATTCTTTTTGACAAGTTTGTAAACAAAGGTTAATTCTCAGTTTTAAGAATCATGCAAAAATGAAATATACATCTGTGACACATTTTTGGAAAATTAGAAAATTTAAAGTTAAATTAATCTGATTTACGCAAGTATTACTTGTTTATAGCATAAAATTTAGAAAAAAAAGTATTTCTTAATCACGGAGGTGCAAAGTGATTGATGACAGCCAGATGTAGTGATAAGCTAAGGCATGTTGAGCAGATTTGACAATTGTCCAATTCTTTTGTCTGTAAAGTGGAGAAACTGTGAATCACATGACCTTTAATGTAACACAAAAATAACAATTAAAAAAAATTTATCTAAAAATCTTTTGGCTTGAATATTTGGATTAAACTTTTCAATTTTTGATTAGTAAATATAGTCTTCACTTAATAACCTAACCACGACTATGCTTTGAAGAATTTTTAGAACATCTTTGAAACTTTATAAAATATCATAATTAAAAAAAAAGAAAAAAATGAAAACAATTCTTGTAAAAATTAATTATTCATAAAAATGTTTTATTCTTCAGACTATATCCTTAAAAGTTTTTAATTTTTTTATTTATATAGATTATCAAAGAATTAAAGCAGAATTTTCAGACAATATTACCCCTTAAATATATGTGTCTATCTCAGTGTCAATCCTCATTTCTTAATGTCTCATACAAAAGGATATACTGCAGTTTTGTATACATGTACAGTAGGTATTTCTACTATTTCGTTGAAAAAAAAAAAAAAAAAGAACAGCATAGTATAAAGAAAAAAGACCCCACCCTTAATAAAAACAAGTTTTTTTCATTAAAATGTTTATTATTAAGAGAAAAGATCAAAGTAATCTTTTGTTATATATCCTTTTTTTTTATCCTTATGTTTGAAATTTTCGTAAACATTTCTTGTTTTGTTTTTCATCTGCAGGTAACCAAATTGTTACCACAGTTTACTGTGGATAATGTAATTGTCAGATTTTAATGAAATTTTCAGGACTTGTATACAAATGAAATAAATTATTTTTTAAATTGTTATTTTTAGAAAATCTTATTAAATTTATTTATTTTCAACACCTATTACACCCCCTACAAAATTCATGAAATTTCAAGAAATTAAATTTTGTATTGAAAGTTTGCTTATTATTTAAATGTTGCACTCCTTTAGAAATATAAATCTTCAATTCTTTCCTTAACTGGGGGGAAGAGACTGGTTGCCAACCAAGGCTATAGAACCCAATCTGTCCTATTATTTAACCCATAACTGGAGGGAAGAGATGGATTAATACCTTTCCCAAGGGTATTTGCGCGTAAGTGAATGCAAGAAATTCAACTGGAATTTGAACTCGGCTCTCCGATTTCTCGTTCCGAGCCGATATCCACTGTGCCACAACGCAAAACTGAAGTGTTATCTTCAGATAAAAGTGTGTCAAATTTTCAAGTATACTTACCTACAGCCACTTTTTGTCCATCAACCTCAGTGTCATACTGATAGAGAGTTAAAGCATAGGTAGATGACTGATGAGGTTTGCTGAAAACTCAGGTAAGGAAAGTAATTACAGGAAAAAGTAAATAAACAAATTACTATAAATTTCAGTTTCATTTAAACATCACCTAACCCAGTGGATTAAAAAAAAAAATTATATATATGAGAAAAATTGCGAGAAGCTGTGAACATTTTGTTTAAAGTGTAGATTTATTGTTTTAAACAAAATGTTCAGGGCTTCTCACACATTTTCTTCTATACCAATTATATATTATATATATATATATATATATGGAGAGAGAGAACACAACACATAATTAAACAATTATAAATCCAGAATTTATTTCAGTAGTTGTAAAAATACAAGCTGCTTCATCAAACCTGAAAAATCAAATAGTTAATTTAACTCAGAATATTAAAACAAAAATTAGGTTGGCACAGAGAGGAAATATTGAGGTAAGGTGAAGGGTAGACATGTTAACATTGAAAAGTGATTGTAGCAGAAATGTCACAAAAATTAAAGAACATACACACCAACTTACACATATACAAAAAAGCTAACAATATACAGGAACACAAATGATAACTACACACAACTATAAGAGGCCATATATGCGCACAATAATATACACACAACTAAAAATAACCAAGATAAAGAAGAAATTACAAATAAAACCATAAAGAAGAAAAAAAGAAATAGACCTATATAGTAGAATATATTACTTCATGTCTTTTGCTCACTGTGGAGTGTTTGTGAAACATTGATTGCAATTTATATCATATAACAATACAGATCAGCATTGTTTTCTTTGAACATTTTTTTATACTTTGCTTAATTTCTGAAAGACATCTATTGTTATTCCAATGTAACTTCAGATTTGTGTTACTAAACTAATTTCCACACCTGCTTGCTTTTGATAATACCAATATGTAAATCCCAACTTAGAATGTTTCTTTTGTTGACATCTTATTGGTTAATTTTTCCTTTCTGCTTATCTTAATGAATCCCAAATTCCTCTTTCAGTTGTCATCTCCCTTTAGAATGTGAGCAATCATAATTCTAAACAGCTTCCTCTCTTGTTTCTCTCAATAACTTTTTGACCCTTTACTGTAGTTCTTTGTATTTGTTCTGCTATCTATTCACACAAACATATTAAGGTTGCTTGCTGCTTCCTCCTGCTCTTCTTGCCTTCAATAGATCTTGTAAATGTTTGATTCTTCAGAACCTCTTCCCTCAGAAATTTCAACTCTTTCTAATTTTAAGTATAAATGCCCTCATAATTTTTTATTCAAACTTCCTCAGTTGCTCATGTTTTGGTCCATGTGCTGCCGTAGCATTAACAAGAAAAACAAAATGGAAGTGACAAAACAGCAAATGACAGATGAGACATGGGTGAGATATGTAAAAAGGGTTTTTATTTCCTAGGAGTTGCAAAGTTCCACTGCTTGCACCTTCCAGTTTATTGTATATTGTAGAAAACAGTTTGTTCAAGTATAACACAAGGTAATAGTTGAGATAGACTTGTGGAGAAAACCAACACGCACGTGTAGTAGCTGAAAGTTTGTTGTTGTTTTCATTGTACGCTGAAGGCTTTGCTGTTGAAGAAAGCACCTTGGTGTCACTGACAATGGCCTGATCAATGAGGTGGGGATTCATCACTAATGTCAATCTGGTTGGATCTGAGTTTGTGGATGAAATCAGCATTGGCTTTATAGTTAGTCAATGGCTCAGAAACAGCTACTGTGAAAACCATGTGCATCTTTTTTCTGATTGGTCAAAAAAAAAAAAAAAAAACAAGATTTTATGACACTGGTATTTTTTTGGCAGTATTCTGGAAATGGGTGTTATGATTCATTTCTCTCATAGGAGCCATGGATGTTGAAGTGAGCACTGCTGTTTGAATTAAAAAATTGGAATAATGACAGGGTATGACATATTGCATTTGCAGTTCAGTATTTTTCTATTTCTTACTTAGTTTCTGGAAAGCATCCTTTACTATTCCTATATGTCTTTATATTTTTGTAACAAAAACAATATTTATTCCAAAGAAAATCACAAAATCAGGTACATGCTGTCAGTAATTACACAGGGTTTGCAGCTTGTGAATTTCATGTAGTAAAAACAAACAAATAATATATATATTTTGCACTTTATGCATAATAATCAGAGTAACCTTCATAATGTGTCTGTCATATATATATATATATATATATATATACACACAATTTTGATTTTGTCAACAGCATAGAATCTGTTTGGCACTGTCTATAAAAAAAAAAAGCACTATGACAATTCACTCTGCCAAAGATTTTAAAATGGTATGCTGTACTAATTGGCATTCACACTGGATGTTCCAATATGAACATTTCAGGGTGCTTGGGTGTTAATCGAAGGACAATACAAAAAATTCAGAATGAGTTGGAAGAGTTGAATGATGATTATGAAGGTGTTTGGAGTGCTTACTAGTGATGACAACATTATCTTCTCACAGGGCCCTAAACTCAACACAAAGGCCTAAATCAAGTGCCTTGAGGAGGTATTACTTCCCTGGATCAAGAGGGGGCAGCTGGAAAAAATGTCTGGCAACAGGACTCTGCACCATTCCACAAAAGCAGGAGAACACAGTCATGGCTGTCAAATAATTTCTGTGAGCACATTACTCATTACATCTGGCCAACTAACTCCCCAGACTGTAAACTCCTTGATTATTATGCATGAGCTGCGGTTGAGTGAGAGATCAATGAAATTCCTTGTAACACCAAAGATGAACTGAAGGCAGGGATCATGACAGCAATCATCAACAAGGAGACCATTCAGAAGAGTTGCAGGAGTTCCCAAAGTTGTTTGGAGACTGTGGTTGAAACCAATGGCAATTTTATTGAATAAATTTACTCTTTAGTAAAGATATTTTTGTGTAATTTTGGTAAATATATCTGTTAAAATGAGAAGTATTATTTTTATTTTTGCATGATTTAGACGACAATTTATCTAAAGCACCTTGCAGAACACATGTCAAAAGACTAAATTTTTTCTGTACTTCATGAATAAAATGGGTATATCAATAAATCTGTAGTCAAAAATTGTACAACAAATATTTGTCAATAATCTGCTTCCTTCTGTTAGTGATGGATATTAATCACAGATTCTGTGAGTTTCAGATCAAAATTCAGTTCATATGAAGGGATGCTAAAAACGTCTCAGCCTAACTCATTTCCTAAAAATTAACATTTTTTTTTGCATAAATCAGATGAGAATTTATCCATTGTACCATTACACACACACACACACACACATATATAACCAATGTTATAATATCACTACAAAAGTAGCTATTTTGTTTTGACACTTATCAAGTGGTTATTCAGTCTACTTTATATTGAGCACTTTTTTAAAAATAGTGTTTCTTTAGATACAGAATTTTATTCCATCCATACCTACCCTATACCTTTGTGTGTGTGTGTGTATCTCTCTCTCACACTCACACACAAAGAATTCACCAAATGCAAGATTTGCAATTTGCAAGCACTCAGTTTAAGAGGTTACTGTTAAAATGAAGTGTGTAATATGAATAAAAGGAGCCAGCCATTTTTTCAAAATTTACAGCAAATGGATTTTATAAACAAATTTTACTTGAGGTTTGAGTAAACTTGAGACTCAATGCACATTCAAAGAACCATAATCCATTATTGTACTATCGCATCATTTATCTAATGCATATCTCAATATATTTTGCAGTATCAACAAGGTTGCAACAAAACAATTGTAATTCATATTAAATAATTTTAAATGATAATTAAAAATATAAATTTACCCTTTTTAAATTTGAAATTAAAGCATTGACTTCAAAGAAAAATAATTATGCTAAAATTTTAATCTGGCTATTTTTCAAATGCTTAAATATTAGAAATTTATTACTTGTCATTTGTACAGGAATAACTATTTGATAGCAAAACCAACAAGAAGAAATTGTCTTCTAAGACAGACTACTACAATGACCAATAGCTAATAAAAAATAATATCTACCCTATAAGAAATACTTAAGGAAAATAATTTACATTAGAAAAAAGTACCATATTGATTTTTTTTTTTTTTACAAAAATAGAGATAAAAGAAGAAAAAAAATCTTTCACTGTAAAAATGTCATACTTTCATATTTAAATTTCAAATCTACTAAAAGATGGGCTTTATTATATAAATCACATCAATCTCACAAGAGAAAAATTCATTTAATTTTATCATTTTTTTTCTTTCTAAAAGCTATTTCAAGCTTGCTCACTTACTATATAAACTCAACATTATTTTAAATATTTCTTTTCTTTCCTCTACTTTTACAAATACACTAACAAAACTAGAAACAGAGTACTTTTTCATGTGTTGTTATGCTATGAGTAAATTCCCCAAAGATTTTTACCAGTTACAAATTAAATTGAGATATTTCATAATACACAGGATCTTGGGAAATGAATCCACAAAAAAAAAGGAATTACAAGATCATTTAGAATGTTACTTGGTGGTTTCAAGATAATACAATGTTCTAAGTGTTAAAAAAAAATTATGCTAATGGAAAAATATTTTTTAAAAATATCAACAGAATTGATTAATTTATATAAAACTTTCAAATTATGATTTTTGTTTCATTATGCAAAGAAAGGATACTAGCCATCAATGAGAAATCTTTCCATCAACCTGAAATAGAAAATAAATTCAAATTTCTAAAATGTTTATCATAAATATTTAATTCAGTAAAACTTTATTACTAAACTACAGAAGAGAGTGGTTGATTTCCATCAGCTCAAAATCATCAAATATACTGGAAAAAAAAATTATATACTCAGAGAAACATTCAGAAAAAAAATGATGTGCTTAAAAAAATAAAAAATTGACTCAAGTGCTGAATTACTGAAGTACATTTTATTTTAAATGATTAATTTAAAATACATCCTCACCAATTCATTAATTTTGCTGTAACTATCAATTTGGAAAACTGAATAACAGTTTAACCATTTACAATTGATTCAATTGTACCAAATGCTTACATTAAAATTTAGTCAACTTGGACAAAAATATAAACTACATGGATATTTTCAATTAAATAGTACATTATCGTGAACTGAAGCAAAGGTCTTGCCTTTTCACAGATTTAAATATTGATTTAATAGGATATGCATTGTAAATTGTTTAGTTAATGCTGATTGTTGCCACTGTTTTGACAGTGAAAGTGTTCACTAATACTCTTTAGATTAAAGGTAAGGTGATGTTGCAGCCGAAGTCATATGCAAGAAAAACAAAGGGGGGCAATGAAAAATCACTAATGTAGCAAAATTAGGAAATAAATGAAGATGGCTAACAATTTTAATACAATAACAACAATGGTAACAATTAAGTTAGAAAAGGTGTTCTTAGAAAGGTTAAAAAAAGTCATAAAAATTCTGAAATAAAGCTTGAAAAAAAAAATAAATAAATAAATAAATAAAAATAAAAAAAATTATCCATGAATGTATATAATATGTAGGTATGAAGATTACATGATATATTTGTATGTGTGCGAGTGCATTCATATGTATTTTGTACATGTCTTGAGCATGATACGTGACATCATGCCTAGAAGTGTGAGCCGATTGCATGTGCGTGCTGTCGCTGGGCATACTTTGACTGGAGGGGGAAGGCAGCATACAAGTCCTTGGCCCAATGTGCTAACATGAATCTCCCAATTTGCCACAGTGCATTCGGCTGTGGGCTTTATAATGAATGCATTGGAGGCTTGTGTCAGATGTTTCTTGGCAAACAGCACTGTGTCAAGTTCGCCTTATCTGGTCTAACTGAGTGATAGTTATCGAGTTCAAATGAAGAGTTAAAATTTGGGTGAAGGTTATTGAATTGAATAACTTGCCTTGCACATATTTAAACATAGAAGTAACTAACTTAGGAAGTTTCTTTGTCTTTAGTTAATGTAGTTGGTGTTTGGAACAAAAAGTATCTTACTTGTATTGTTCTGTATAAGTACCCAAATGCTTTGTGTGCGCTCCTGAGAGTGGTTGTTGTGAATCCCCTAACTGGCTTTGGGTACTGTCTATAATAGGCCAGCAATAAGCACCAAATCAAAATCTAATAATTTTTGTAACGGGTTCCTATTTGTTCTGAATAGTCATATAGTGTGAGGACAGGATGTCTTTTTACATATCTATTTTTAGACTGATAAAATTGGGAATTTGAAAATGTATTTTTATTTATTTATTATTGTTTGTTTTTGAAATTCCAACAAAACTTATTTATACCAAATAGTCATAAAAAAAAAAGACAAATTTATGTTGAACCTCATTTTTCTATCCATGTTTTTATTGATACTATTAATCTTTTTTCTCTTAGATAATGACACCCTTTTGTTGTGGAAAGTCAGACTGCCATTTGAACTGGTACAAATGTATCTCAGTTGTTAGCAATAGATGCTTTGTTTATTTACATACTTTAGTGTGCAATCCAGACTCCTGTTCAAACCAACAGAAATTGTTACTTGTCAGGGAATGGTACAGAACTTTCGTGCTGAAGTAGACCAAATTTAGAGGAAGTTTTGTAGTTTCACATAAAAAATTCAACAGAGCTTTGTAGTAGCAAATTTGATCCATTTTTTGATTCACAACATAATGCATGTGATATCAGCACCATCCCAGTCACCATCAAATGGTCCAGTAAAAAGATAAATTTAAAAAAAAAAAAAAATCAAAGCAGCATTATAAAAAATTACAAGTTAAGACAAAGGTGAGCCAATTAATATTTTCATACAGATAGCTTCATGACAATGTGAGAGAAATATCTCCAGTAGAATTTGTCTATATTTCAGAGATGAGGTAGTATTTACACTATTTACATTATTCAGACTATTGTACTTATCTTAGTTGCCATTTGTATGTTTTACAACATATGTTCTAACACATGCATCTTTTCCCAGGATTGGTAAAACTTTCAGATTATAGGGTTTATGGGAAATGCTTAATTTCCCCAACACTATATTTTTTAGGCACACAAATGAATGATGAAACTTGCTTTTAGAATAACAACAAAGAATGGTTTATTACATAGTAAACGTACAAGATTGGTAGTATGTAAGTGTCCATGGTGAAGCTAGCAGCAGCGTCTTCCACGAAAGCATTCCATGGGAAATCAGTGGCAGCAATGTGAGAGAGGTGTCCGTTACTGCCGCGGGCTCATAGCTCTCTTTCTTTCCTCTCTTCTACAAACAGGACTAGGAAAAATAGTTCTAGAGAGGAATCAATGCGCTCCGCCTGTTGATTGGTCAGTGAGTGACCGAATCTCCCGTCGGGGGCATTGATTCGCTAAAGGAAATAGATCTGTGGCTGCTACAAGATTAACAACTTGAAATGTCAAGTATTTTACCCTGTTTAAAGAATGTTTCAGTTTTACTTGAACTTTGGGTTGGATGATGTATTGACTAACTATTCAGTCAAAGTTTGGCTGTCTTTAGTAGACTGGTGTAAAAACATACACAGTACATTATTGGGTATTATGTTGGCTTGGGTTACAGTGTCCAGCTTGAAATTATTAGTTGTGTCATTTACTATAATATTTTGTGTCCAGTCAAATGCAACTGAGTTTGTTTCTAGTATGACACCATCTAAAAATAGCTAGTGGTATGAAGAGTCATCACTTTCCTTGGCACTTATTTCTGATACAGCTTATGGTTTAGAGTGGTACATGCTGGCAAATGGTTGAATCTGTGGTATTTGCCACGTCTTTTCAATAGGTGAGCATTGTTTTCACTAAGTGCTTTTTTCTACATTTACTACACAAAAAATGACATTTAGGGTTGGCATTCTGATAGGTTTTTGCAATTTTTTTTTTTTTTTCAGTAGTCCCCTCAGTGTTGCAGCCAAAACTGAAGATTCATTCATACTTTTTAACTTGGTTCATGCTGACTTCAATTAGTCAGCATTTATAAATGTCTTTAAGATGCCATGTACAATTATGTCTCTAAGCCATCCTGGAAATCACCAAATCCAATCCTTAGCCTTTAGTTTATAACAAGTTGGGAAAGGAGTCAAAGGTTTCTGAAACTAACTGGTTACTGCTGAAAATAAATACCTGGTGTATGTTATACGTTTCTCAGTTGAAAGTACTTTGAGAATTTATTTTTCCCCTCAAATTCTATTTTGTTTTTGTCATCCCAGTTTTCAAATTCAAATGAATTGAAAATTTGTTGGACTTGTAGTCCAGCTACATGTAGGAATGTGGCGACCTGTATTCACTCATCTTTTTCTTTTAATTTAGCAGCAAGCAAATAGAAATCATATTGTTGTTCCCAAAGTTTGTAATTTTTGCTAAGGTTTCTTTTAAAATGGAGCCTCTGATGGTTTCAGACCCATTTTTTTTTTTGTTGTTTTACTCTTCTGAAGTTATTTCAGGGTGTCTACATGACAGCATGAATTTCAAATCAAGGGAGTTGTTTTTTTTATTCTTCCCCTAACAGGTCAAGTAGTTTCACCAATTTTTTTGTTTAATTATTCTGACACCATGTTATATATCATGTCAAAGTTGTACCATGCTAGACAATTGAATAAAAATAAATGACAAGACAAATATTGTGTTTTTTTCATGGTGAAACTCTTTGTTAGTAGCCACAGGTGCTACCCTTTATTAAAATGTGATTGGTTACTATAAATAGTTACAAGGGAATTAACTCTGTATTCATTAATACATCACAAACACTAGGATTAGGTGATAGAATGACAAAATGGAAGAACATTTATGCAAGATGTTTCGTCTTTAATTTTGTCATTCTATCATATATATTCTGAGATTATACACATATATATATAATTTTGTCCCAAACACTAGGATACTAACATCTTATAGAAAGAGATATTTGGTATTACACAAAGTGTTTATGCATTTTCTTCTTTTATCATTTTAAAAGTGAAAGTAATGAGACAAAATTTCATTAAACTAATCAAAATTATTGATTGATATGCAGCTACTGTGGTTGCCTGCCAATCTTTTACAGAACAAAAAAAATGAAAACTTGATATTAATATTAAAATGTTTATAGTTTATTTCAAATGTTTATTTTTCACATGCATGATAACATGACTTGTAATTCAATGACCAACTCTATTGCAGGTAGTGACTAAAGAAGTTTGTCAAATGGAAGGAAATTAACATTAATTTTGTTCATTCACTCAATAAAATTTTCTTCATACTTGAGCTAGAAATAAAAATGATAACTTTTTGAGAATATGAAAACAGAAGAATCTACACTAGATCTCCCCTTTGAAATATCTAATGAAACCATTGTTTTTAAGTGCCTCACTAATTCTTTGAGTACTTGCATGATATCAACAGTGGTCTGGGTACATCAAAATCTATACTGCTTGTCACTCAAGAGGTTATAACTATTGAGGTTATCAATAATTTTGTTAATTATAGTTTCAAAGAGTTTGCTAATGACACTGAGGAGACTGATAGATCTATACTATGAGGGGAATGAGCACTCCCCACATTCCTGAAAACTGGGCATACATATAACACTTTCCACAGACATAGGAAAGATTTTTCCTTCAAAAAGCAGTTAAATAGTTTCACTAGGATTGAGAATAACTCTGGTTTGATATTCTTAAAGATGAACACCAAGATTTTGTTTGGACTAGTAGCCTTCTTAGGGTGATATGTTTTGATAAGTTCAAACCAGTAATTTCAAAAACAGATATACTTACCAGATAGGTGACCACTTGATTAAAAAATATTCTGATAACTATCTTCATTTCTCAAATACCAGTAACAAAAATATAACTCAATGTTCAACCTTGATAAACTAATACATTTTGTTAGTCTTTTTATTCTAAGATTTAGTCTATTACATTCTAACAATCTTTAAATAGCAAATTATTGCTCTTTTAAGAAAATTTTATTGTTGATGTTTTAAAAGGTTTATCATTTTTGTTGAAATAGTTTAAAAATTGAGTTTGGAATCCCACTTCAAAACAATAGAAATTAGTCATTTATTCGCAATGTTTATGTATCTACTCAACTTATAAATTAAGACATGGCTGATGCAAGTCTCCTTGAGAGTAACACACTGTGCCTTCTTGGCCTCACTTTTTAAACCAACCTGAAATGGAACAAATATATCAGATCTATAGCTGCATCTACTGTTAGGAAGATTGGTCTCTGTGTCAGGCCAGAAAGTTTCCCCATCAGAATCCATCTTACACATTTACAAATCAACCATTTGTCTGTGCATTGAATACTGTTGCCATACCTTGAGGTTCTCAACAAAATCCAGAAGGATCTGCAATGTAATTGGTCTTGACTTGGCATCTCAACTTCAATCATTTTCAGATCATGCACTTATCAGCAGAGAAGCAAAATGATTCTTTAAACTTTCATTATTCTTATCACTATAACTTATTTTATCTGAATTTGTGAGAATACAAATTGATGAACAGAATTTTAATTAATATGATTTAACTACTTAAGCAAAATGCAATCTGTCAAAAAGAGAAACATTTCACTTCAGGAGTAATGTTAGTGAAAATGTTCAAGTTTTAAAATTTGACTCTAACCATCAGATAATGTTTAGAATTTTTCTTTTTTTTTTAAATAAATATGTATTTTTTTAAATTTCAGCAGTATACAAAAAAGTACATAAAATCTACCTAAATTAAAATGAACTTGTGAAAAATAAATATCGGCAAGAAAGAGTTAATTCCCTTGTAATAATGTCAATATTTTTCTTTTTTTTAAATCTACCAGAAATCAAAATAAAAATGTCCTTTTTTTTCTTACGAATTTGGATATGAATGGATAAGAGAGATGAGTTGATTACATTCACAAATCATTTTTGAATTACATCTATTTAACAATGTATCCATTAAAAAAAAATAAATAATTCTACAACATTAAAAACTGAAATACAATTTTTCAAGATATCTATTTTACACATAGTCATTAAATTAAAACAACTTCCTTGTTTACAGTTCAGAAAGTTCTCACCATTTTAAGTTTTATCAATATCACTCAAACTATTCTTAATTGAACCGGCAGAAGAATAACTAAATACCATTTTTCTTATTGCTGTCCTAATATACAGTCTAATGGTTACAAGATGACATCTTCATTAAGTTAGTACTAATAATCATTCAGGTAACTAAAAGCAGAAAAAAAAATATTTTAAATTAGAAAAAGTATTAGTATAAAAGGAACAAAAAGCAGTTAGGATTGTTTTATATTTGAGGATGAAAAAAAAGATATAAAATAAACTAAAACAAAAAAAAAACTAAAACAACACTGGTATCTAAGTTTTATAATACCAAACCAAATTTATTTTCCCAAAGCACACACTAATTGTTTTGTCTAATAAATTCTAGATCAACATAATTACTGTTAAAATTAGAAAGTGGAATAGAGGGAGATGGAAGTTGAATGTAACTAACAAAGACAGGTTGCTGAATTATCAAGTGCAAGCCAATGTTGTCACATGTTCAGACTGGATGACAGGTTTTCAGGCATCATTAGTGTACACTTTTAAACATTATGTATGGTCACTTGACTTACTTGAATATTGATTATTTCTCTTTATATACAGTGCAGACACTGAGAAGAAGGAAAAACAACAGGAGAAAACTGATTTAAACATTATAAGAATTAGAATATTTCAAATTAAATATAAAATCCCTAACTTTTAAAGTCATTTTCTTTTAAGTTTAACTTTTGCTAAAGCAATTTATTTTTTGTAAATGTATCAAAAAAATAAAAATAAAAAATAAATAAAATAAATAAAAATATCAAAAAGTTAAAGTTTGACTGGCATTTTTAATAATTATGCTTATTGTTAAAATAATCATAATTATCAAAAATATCAGCTTTAAAATATTGAATATGGAAAAGATAGTATCATCTTGATTAAAAAAAAAAAAAAAAAAAAACACACACACACACACCATTCTTTCAAATTGTAATTTTTAATTAAAATGAATTAGAAATACTGTCAAGTTTAAATAACTTGACAGGATTTCAAATGTGTCATTTTTAACCTATTATCTTTTCAAGAATCCATATAAATGAGTGTGTGACATGCTCTTTTTTTCTTTTCTTGCAAAGTAACAAACATCAATGACTTCTACTTCAGTTTAAAAATAGAGTTGTCATTTTTTGTTCTTTCAGGTTACTTTATAAAGTGGTTCATTTATTTTTTTTTTTCATTCAAACTTGAATCAGTTGTTCTTTATTTTGCATGACTGATATAAGATTTTGTAAGAAAATAATTGCTTAAAAAACAGACATTATCAACTGGAAATACTAATTATTGCTTTGAAAAGGAATTTAGAAAAAGAAAATGTTATTTCTTCAATAAACTTTATTTTCTATTTCTTGCATTATTTTTGTCATGTCATTTACAAATGAAAGTTTAGATTTCAGTTTCAGTCAGTGATATATATTTTCATAATTGCCCAAATATTTTAATAATCAGTCATGGGATTTGAACTATGAGTCTTTTCTCTAAGTGTCAGTTGGCAAAATAAAGACAATAAATAATGAAAAGAATTCTGATAGTAAAAGCAATGTGAGTGACATCATAAAAATGTATAATGTCTAAGTATAGGTGCAATGTGTAAATTGTCACCATTTTATATTTGTAATTTTGCACATGTGCATTGTTTTGTCAAATGCACAGTATAGTACAGTCAGTTGGGCACCATCTATACTGCTTGGTATTGGTACCAGAAGCTCCAATATGAACATTTCAGAGTATTTGGGTACAAATCTGAGGACAGTGCAGAAGATTCAGCAAGAGTTGGATGATATATCCAGTCAACATCATGGTGTTTGGAGTGATCACTAATGATAGCAACATTATGCCTCTGCTCATCTTCCCACATGGCCTCAGACTCAACACAGAGGTCTACATCTTTGTGGCGGTGGTACTGCCCTGAATTAAAGTAGCTGCTGGCAAAAGGGGACTGCACCATGCTACAAAATCAAGATAACCCAGTCATGGCTGTCAGACAATTTCAGTGACCACATCACCCCTTACATCTTAACACCACAGATGAATTGAAGACAAGGGTTATGGCAGCATTCACCAACTTAAACAAGGAGACCATCCAGAAGAGTTGCAGGAGTTTCTGTAGGCAAGGGTTGAAACCAATGGCAATTTTAGTGAATAAATTTATTCTTTAGTATTTCAAGTTATTTTTGTGTAATTTTAGTAAATTGATCTGTTAAAATGAGATATCAATGTTATTTAATTTATCCATCACACATTGTAGAACACACATTTTTCTCAATAAAATCTGCTTCCTTCTGTCAGTGATGGATATTAATCACATAGATCTGGTGAAAGCTTCAGATCAAAATTCAATTCATATGAAGGGATGCTAAAAATGTCTCAGCCTGACTCACTTCCTAAAAATTAGCAAAATGGTCAAACAGCAAAATTTTAATTTTCTAGATACCCTTCTTGGTCAGTCCAAAAACTTTTCAACACTACTTTATAACCATGTGCCAGCCTTGTAGATTGTTAAGACAAACACTAAAAAAAAAAAAAAAAATAAAGATTTGAAGTATAAATTCTCTGAAGATATTCTGAACAAACAGACCAACATGATGGCTCAGGATTAAGGAATTCAAATAAAAAGGTGACTAGATTCATTGTTTATACTTTTAAGTTTTGACTACAATTTTTATTTAAATGAAAATAAATTCCAATTATATTCCCCTTCAAGCTATCATCATGCAACAAACTGCTTCTGTTTTTAACTGAACATATGCAATTAGAATAGCATATTTAATATAGAAGAGATATTTCCACAGATGATAGCTTTTCTTTTTAATGCCAACAGACATTCACTTAATATATTTAAATTGAAACTTCAGCAATAAATATTCAACAATGAAGATTTTTATTTTTGTATTAATTTAAAGGCCAATCTTTTTCCTTAATTATGTTAACTGGGAAATGACTTAGGAGTTGAATGTAACAAGTTAATTTCGTTTACAGAAACATGAGCAAGCATATACATATTTAATGAGAAAACATTTCCAGTGAAATAATTTTATAGCATCTGCTATTTCAATCAATAAAAAAAAAATTAATAAAAAGTATAATCACTGGAAATATCAAACATATCTAGCTAATTTTTTGAAAAAAAAAAAATAATTGACCAAAATACTTTTAGTGTTAACTATTCTCTGATTTTACAGAAATTCCATTAAGTTTTCAGTAATCTGTTAGCAAGATTTTACAAAATCCAAGAAGCCTTCTTTAATTTTTGTACAGAAATTCATAGATGAGGTCATTTTTTTAAAACATAAATTGCCAACCAATTTATTTAAGATATATTTATCATATTCATCAAATTTTTCAAAACTGAAAGGATGAGTCTATTTCAAATAATTTCTGGTTTAAAGTTTATCATAATCAAAGTTTATTCAAATTATTCTCGAATTTAAGTTTAGTTTGTTTTTAAATAAAATCTGATTTTCAATATATCAATTGTCATAGGTTTAAAAATGCAATTTATTGTTTAACAGTAATAATTATTCTGCATCCTATGAATTGAAGATAAAAATATTTTGACAATGTTTGTAACAGAAATGAGATTATTAATTCATATTTGAGTTAGCATCTAATTCTTAAATTAGAATGATGCGTTAGGTCTTAAATATTGATATAAGTTTAAGCTTAGAATTAAAATAGGAAATAATTGAAGAATTTTGTTTCAACTAAAATCAAAATTTTATACTCACAATATGGTGACAGTATAACAAAGGAAAAAGGTTTTTTCAAGGGAAATAAATCAAGTCTATTACTATTAAATGAAACTCCATTTGGAGCAACAAATGTGAAATTATCTCCCTAACAAATTTATTGGCTTCGGATAAAAAAAAAATTAAAATAAAAAAATAAAAAAAAGCATTGTTTGAATTCAGTGACTTTACCCTAGAGCTGCGAGTTCAATGTAAATAATTACAATACCTCATTTCGAAATATAAAGTTAAAAAAAAAATCTTTATTGATAAAGATTTTCATATGTACGAGTTAGAAGTAGTACTTACAGCTATATTTGACAAGAAACAACAATTCACTTGAAAATATTTTTAAAATTATGACAATAATAGTAATTATTTTGCCACTTTTAAGTAGAAATTAATCAAATACAAGTTCAACAAGTAGAAGAAAATTCTTTAACTGTAACACTAAAAATAAAAAAAAGTTTGATTTTGCAATTTTTATGACTTTTATAATCACTTGAAATTTTATGACTTATCACTGTTGGTCAGAGCCAGTATCAATTTTTGGACTATATTTGAAAACCTAACAATAACATTATTCAGTTTGACACAATAAATACCAAAATTAGACCTGCTTATTTTTTTTAAAAGTAACAAAAAAAAACAAAAAAAAATTTAGCAAAATTCAAAATTTAGTGATACTAAGTTTTTCAAAAGAGCAAGAATTTTTGGTTAAAAAGCTGTTTTAAAATGATACAGAAACATAACTTTTTAAATTTATATAAAACTTTATTAAATTGCGATGGAACAAAAAAAAAAAAAAGTTTAATAAAGAGGAAAAAATTTGTACAAAAATGAAGTGATTTTTTTCATTTTAGTTTTTTTAAGAAAGTATTTTATTTTAAAGCTAATTCAAGCTGCAATTCAAATATAAATTTATAATTTATTTTTTTTAATTTTTTGTCTTGATTTTTAACTTCGGTTATCAAGTTAGCTTTAATTATTTTTCCTTACTACATTTTTTTTTGTATATAATTAAGCATAAAATACTATTTCAATTTGATATAATTTTATTTTTCTAATAAGAAAAAAAAAGAGAGAAGAAACTTTAAGTAATAATCATTCATTTTTGACTGAAGTCAAAGTTTGAATTCCAAACTTGCTTGAGTAAAAAACTGGAACCCAAAAATGTCGAAAGAAAAGTTGGCATCATTTATAAAATTGTCATCACTAAACTTAAAAAAGCTAAAGAAACCTTGCAGTTCTCTAATTTTCTAAATAGTGGATTTAAAAAGCCAGCAGTGAAAATTAATAATAAACCAAACTACAGGTGGGTACAAAACTGCGTGAGTTTAGTCGTATTGATAATAATAGCATCAGCAAACATGACAAAAAACAGTTACCATGGAGACACATACGCTGAAGATGGTGAAAATAAAACCGCTGAAGAATCAAATAAGTATTTTATTTGTTAAAAAATCATTTTTAAAAATCCCCTAACACCAAAATATTCATTTTAATTTTACTATATTTTTTTAATAATTTAAAATATCTTCTAATTATTTTTTTCTCTCGAAGTGAGCTAACCGAACAAGCACATAAAATTTTAAAAAAATTCTTACTTTGATTTTCCGACAGCACTATCACCTAAGCATATAATCTTGACTTTAAGTTCGCCTTCATCTTGACCACTTGTCGTTTCTTCGCTGTTGTTGGTGTTTATGTTATCTTCGACGGTGTGGTAGTCAGCATCAACAACTTTCGCCATTTTCATAACTTGCCGGCAAGACGAAGAAGTGTAAATTCTTTTCTTTTTTTTTTACTTTTTTTTACTTTTGTTTTTTTTTTTTTTTTTTTTTTGCACGCTGGGAAGGCGGAAGTTTGATTCGTTGGCCTGAGTTAAGGTTATCTGCCTTTCTGTAGCTATATAATACTATATTATATGTATGGTGCATGTTGGGTAAATAAAAAAAAATCCTCAGTGGTTTGAAGAGATTATACTTCAATTAGCTGTCATCAAAAAATTAGAAGGAAACTTTTTTAATAAATGTATTTCACAATTGCCGGAGTTTTAGACTTTTTTTTTTCAAATACAATTTAATTTTCATTTCAGAATAAAATAAAATTATTGAAACAAGATAACAACCACAAAAACAGACCAATTGATTTGTAATGCAAGATAATATTTATTAAAACAAAATTAGTAAAATGGAAGTTTAAAACAAGAGTTTCTTTTGTTAGAACTAAATTGCATCCACAAAGAAATATTCATTAATATGTTCGAGTGGGGCTTACTGTTCTGGTGTGTTTTAGGGTGAAGCATTCACAGCCCTTTTAGTTTCATGTCAGTTCATCTCACACTGATCAAAAGAGGAAAAAACCAGAAGAGAGGGTCACTTTAGGGTTCACATGTGTAGTAGAATTGTTAGAGACAATTCATATTGGCTTAAATGTAAGCTTTAATAAACTAATATTTTCGTAAAAATGTGGCACAAGGCAAAAAGTGAGGGCAGAGAAGTCTGGTCATCATCTTAAACCTAGCTAGCCATAATCACTGACCCAAAAAAACTATATGATATTCCTTGCATGAAAATACCACATTTTTATTAACCATTTGTCTCATAAATGCCAGTTAACTGGATGAAATTATTAAAGGACTTGGATGAATTAAAAACCAATCATTCAACCAACCACACACACAACTACTCATTCATTAAGACATGACAACAATTACAAAAGAACACACTTGAAAAATGAAATGTTGTACATCCACAAGAGAAAAGAGATTTTTGGTCACCTTGTGGTGATACTGACTGAGCAAAAGCAATGGACCGGATGTTTGCTCTCTCACAACAAAAAGGCAAATGACCAAAAGTCGTCGTTGCACATCTGGGTTCGCGCAGATGTTCCGGTTGAAAAATAAAAATTAATTAAATATTAAATTTCCAGTTCGCGAGCCTATGCAAATTTTATTTATCAGCCAATGGGAAGCCCAGAATCAAATACAAGTGTGAAATTCCAAACGAGCTGCTTTGATCCAAAAAGTAGATATAAAAAGCGGATACAGACAGATCCCAGCAGGCAGACCTCAGGAGAAGAGTGTAATCAATATCCCCTTGACCTAATATCCCCTTGCCTCTTTCCTTCTCCCCTGTCTCAAAACTACTTACTGACCTAAGGAGTGACTACTTCAAAGACATTCCCCACTTACACGCTCTCCACATTCCTAAGCCTTAAATCTTTTTCAGCTTATTATTTGCCATGAACATTTTAACCTCCGTTGGACTTATATTCAAGTA
This sequence comes from Ascarosepion bandense, assembly GCA_037127315.1. Taxonomy (NCBI): domain Eukaryota; kingdom Metazoa; phylum Mollusca; class Cephalopoda; order Sepiida; family Sepiidae; genus Ascarosepion; species Ascarosepion bandense. Next base: position 1,754,329 of record JBBBDQ010001092.1, read on the forward strand.
TTACTGTAATTATAAAAACATTAATTGATATGTGTATATATAAAAATGTTATTTTTCTACTCACATTGCCTTCCTTGATTTTATAATCATTTTATGACTTATAGTGGGCTATCTACAACAAGGCCGAATTCCATTAACCTGCAACAGTATACAATTACCCTTCACTAGAACGGAATCTCACTACAACTAGAAAAGGAATAGATAAGCAACCAGCTATAACCTAAAGAAAGTGGGGACAAAAATAAAAGGGACCAATAAGCATACATCCCTTATCTAAGTTAACTTGATGTAAGAAATAGAAAAAGCCAGAAGCCTAAACTACCCTATTTTAGATGAGGTTACAAATGTTTAATACTGGACTCCTAATATCCTAGTGCCTAAGTGACATCAAAATGCTACTCTAAGTCACATTGTTTCACTCGACAGATATGCACAAGACTCACCCACCTTTTGCTAAATTCTGATGTAGGCAGTTGTTGCCTTTCTGTCCTGATCTTGACTTTAATCTAATGCTTAAAGTGAAAAATCAGTTGGGAAGAGGTAAACTTCTTGTCTCCATAGAAGTCTTTCTGTTGCATCATCCATGTCACAATTACCATAGCACCAAGTGAACACAAGAACACATAGTGCACAGACTTAGTCAACAACGTTATTACATTGCTCCAAACAGAACTGGCCTCAAGGACAAACAAATTTCCATGCAGAATGCAAACCATGATGTCTTCAATAAACTTGCACAACAGTACTATGGCCTTGCTGTGGAAGAAGTTGTAACCCAGGATCTTCCCAAACCCACTGAAGAAAGTTTTTTGCCAACCCAGAGGGCCTTTCACATTACAAACCCGGTGAGTGATGCCTCATCATTAGTGAGGCATTTCAACCCAGACATCCAAGGCAATATCAGGCAAGATTCTTGCTTCATTAAACAGAGCTTGCCAATTAGACCATCTTGGGCAGGCTCCCTCACTAACACTTGATATAATGCTTTACAAGACAACACCTAGACATCGAAGAGGCTATCCATTGCTGGTAAGGGGAACTTGAGTGCTAACCAGCATTCATGATAGAAGGTCTCAGACTAAACAGTGAGCATTCTCCTCACATGAGTGTACACTTCCGAGGAACAGGAAGTTCTTACTGGCGCCTTCCTTTCAGAATTCATTATTCCCATCCAATTGTAGACACATTCAGTCTAGGAATGCAATGTGAAGCATGTACTGACAAATCTCAATGTTAGGCATACCCAGACCACCTTAAGAAGAGTGGAGGTAACAGATCTTCTAATATAACTTGAGAGCTTTACCTCCCCACAAGAAAGAAAACAAAACCCTAACTGATTGCATTAGAATGGCATATTGGAGCAGAAGCACAGAGAGTCGATAAAGAAGAATTGGGTAGATATGTAAAGCGCATACTTCTGCCTTCCCCTCAAAGGAAAAATTCCTTCAGGACCACAGACAAACTGTGCCCTTGACCTTCTTCCGCACCCCTGACCAATTAATTACCAGCAAGAAATCAGAACCAAACCAAACCAAACATCTTAATCAACCTATTCATCCAGAGGAAAGGCCCAAGACAAGAAACTCACTTTCATGCATCCAACCACAAGCCAACAAACTTATTGTGGTTGCTCTTGGCCTCTGTCACCATTTCGTACACTCTGATCTCATTGCTAATTTCATCAATCATGACCCAGCTCAACACAAGAAATGAAACATCATCAGCATAGGGTGAGTACCTAGTGGAGGTGGTAGCACCAATGAAGAAGATTTGGCATAGGACCAGATTTGCCTTTAACTTGTAAACGAAAGGCTCCAACGCAAGAATGTAAAGCAAAGGCAAACAAATAGAGTGGGACAACATAAAAAGCTTTGATTGTAGCACATTCACTTCCACCAGCACACTGAGAGACGTGTACAGAAATCAGATCCAAGTGCGAAAATATGGCCCAAAACCGGTAACCAAAACAACAACCTCCAGAAAACAATGGTCAACCCTATCAAATGTCTTGGACTGATCTAAACTGATCAGTGCAACTTCACTGTCAACTTGCTCGGTCATCAATCATACCAAATGAAGGTTGTTTGAAGTTGTATTGTAACTTGATGACACCTATAGTGAAGCATTGAGGTATGTACTACTGCTTCATCCAATTGTTTTAAATCAGTTCCAGCCAGGGAACAAGAATGAGTGACTGCCTCAAGTACAGTTCATAAGGGAGACCCTCTAATCCCAGTTTTGTCCCAGCCAACCAGCTTCAAGAACCAAGAAGTCAAACTTCTTGGAAATGGGAGGAATCATTCATAGGGTGTTGCATTAGTGGCAGTGCATAGCAGCATTCTAATAACATGCAGGGCCTCTGAGAGTAATTGTTCCCAATTCTCCACAGCTAATTCTTTATCAGCAGCTGCAATTTTAACAGTTTTCCAGATTATTCCATTATACCTTAGCACTGGTGATTGCCTTGAGGATTATATGATGTCGTTTTACTTACAGCTACTTGCTCTTGTAAGAATCGCCATATGTGTTCAGACATAAATAAAGCCTCTCCATCTATATATATATATATATATATATGCGGGTAGCTCGAAGATGGCAAAAACTGAGTAAAGTGCTTGTATGGCTGTTGTAGAGGATACATCTGGACAGGATGAAAAGAAACCACAAATATCCATCAGTTATTGTCAATGCATATTTGTTGTGAGTTTTTTGTAAAAGCAGAACTTTAAAATCCAATGTGATTATTTCACAGGGTTGTGTGGCTTTTATGACCTTGCTAATGTTAAGACGATAGAATCTGGGCTTATTTTCAGCACAAGCCTTACATGAATTGGTAATCTCTTTCACAGACTCTATTGAGTAGGGAAGGTTTCAGATTTTTGTCATGTGGACTATGTGTGTAATAAGTGGATGGCACAGTTCACCATGTAATCTCTTTAATTCTTCTTTGCAAGCAACTTTGTCACCCATGTGGTTGAATCCTTTATATGAAGTCAAAATTTCCCCTCTTATATAGCAAACAGATAGATCTGTAGTGATACCACACAAAGTGAGGGACCATATGTTTGCACTTTCATGACCAGAAAGCAAATGACCAAAACTCGTCGGTGTGCACCCCGGCTCGACACAGATGTTCCGGTAGAAAGCTAAAAATTAATTAGATATCAAATTTGAGTTCCTGAGCCTACGCGAATTTTATTTATCAGCCAATGGGAAACCCAGAATCAAATACAGATGTGAATTCCCAAATAATATGCTGCGATCCAAAAGACAAAATAAAAAGCCAGTACAGAAAGCACTGCCAGACAGGCAGACACAGACAGACTCAAGAGAGACGAGTGTAATTAGTATCTCCCTTGACTGACATCAAGTGAATTACTATGCTCGCCTCCCTTCCCTATCATCTTATCCTTCACTGTCTCTAAACTACTTACCGACCAAAGGAGCGGATACATCAAAGACATTCCTTATTTACAATGCTCCCATATACATATGCATAAATTCTCTTTTCAGCATTTGTTGCCATGAACATTTTAATGTCCGTTGGACCCATACTTAAAGAATTACTTTAGTAAAATACTACATCTCCTTGGCCTTACACTTTCGGCGGACCTCAAATGGAATGACTATATCGAATACCATTGCCAAATCTGCTGCTATGAAAGTCGGCTCTCTGTGCAGGGCCCGGAAGTTTTTCCCACCTGAATCTATTCTGCACATATACAAATCTACCATCCGCCCGTGTATTGAATATTGCTGCCATATCTGGTCAGGTGCCCCTGCTGCTCTCCTTGAGCTTCTTGACAAAATACAAAGGAGGTTCTGTAACGTGGGTGATACTGACTTGGCAGACCGGCTGCAACCACTCTCACTGGTGTGATGTGGCTTCCCTGTGCCTCTTCTACAAGTACTTTCATGGCTTCTGCTCCAATGAGCTTAGATCACTGGTGCCGCCTAAGCACGAATTTACACGAGATACTAGATTAGCAACTAGATCCCACCCTTTTACAGTTAAACAGGTAAGATGTAACCGTAAATTCTACTCCAACAGCTTCTTTTCTCGCGCTTCCCGCCTGTGGAACTCCCTTCCACAAGTTTGCTTTCCCAACAGCTACAATCTCCAGGTGTTTAAATGTAGGGTCAATAGACACTTCCTATCACCCTAACTCCCAATTATTCTCAGAACACTCTCATCTACAGAATCCTCATTCTCGGTATCCTTACCCACCTATCACCCACCCTCTGACATTTCCTATATTTAACCATTCTCGGTATCCCTACCTGCCTATCACCCACCCTCTGACATTTCCTATATTTAATCATCCTTTCTTCACTCTATGTAGCCCCCTGTGCAGTAGTGGCAGTGACATGCCTTGCTCGGGGTGAAACGCTTATAAAAAAATAAAATAAAATTGTAAAACCTTAATTGAAACATGTATATATATAAAATGTTATTTCTAAACTCAATTTGCTTTTCTTGATTTACAATCTTTTTATGGCTTATAGTGGGCTATCTACAACAAGGCCAAATTCCATTATTCTGCAACTACATACAACTACTCTTGACTAGAACGGATCCCCCACTATAGCTCCAACCAGATCAAAAACTAACTCCTTAAGAGGTGTATATTTTTTATCCACATTGGTCAAAAACTCAAGATGTACTATCCAATCAAATTGTGTATTTGCAATTTAAATTTTTCTTTTTTTTTTTTACATCCTTTGTAAATTTCTAGTGCAAAAGATTAAAACTGCCTGATTTCATTTTGGTATTTTCTTACAGCCTCTTAACACAAATTTTTATTCATATTTTTTTATAAATCATCTTTCTTTATTTTGGCAGTTTCTTTTTCAAAGAAATCATGTTGGAAACATTCTACTTTTCTTAATTAGTTTATCATACAATTTAAAATTATCTTTATTATTAAAATTGTTTCTATATTAATTTTTAAACAATTCCGACATATTAATTTTTTTTTGCTCGTAATTTTTAATATTATCTTTTATTAAAAATAATTTTTATACTTTTTAGTTACTAGTGCTGAACTCTTCTGCCTTCTTTGCCCAAATTTACTGATTCTATGTTTATCTTCAATGCTAATTTATTTCACCTGACTTTTGTCTTTGTTAAGTAGTGGATTAAATTGTAAACAATATCAACTTTTCCTCCCCAAAAGTTATCTAATCAATTTAAATGCAAAACTATTTCAGAAATGGATACAATGATAAAGAAATAATTTTAAAAAGGCATTATGGAATTTAATTTTTGCATGTTGGTGTCTTGTAGATATGTTTGTGTTTACATATAAACAATGAAAGAAACAACAAAAACTTGGATTCATTTTTTTTTTATTGTAGAAACTTTTAGAAAACAAAATTCTAAATGTCTCTTGGGTGTGTTGGTTTTATTTTTTAGTCTAAAAGTTAGTTATAGTAAGTAAGGATAAGAATGATTATTATGGTCAAGCTCAAGTCAACTGAGTTGGACCTGTGGTGCCTTTTAATATCAGTCAGTTAAGTGCCATACGTGATACACATTGGGTGATCATGTCTTGAAGAGACATGACTGACTGGACAGAATATTTTCCTGCAGTAGCTTGCCATTATTTTCTGTGGTAGACTGGTTGCCAACTAAGGCTATAAACCCAATCTATCCTGCTATTTAATCCATAGCTGAATGGAGAAGAGATGGATTGATAACTTTCCCAAGGGTGTTTGCATGTAAGTGCATACAAGGAATTCCACTGGAATTTGAACTCAGTTCTCCAATTTTTCATTCTGAGCCAATATCCACTGCACCACAAATCAATGGTAGTCCTTAATAAACATTGTATCAGCAGCAGCTCTGGAATGTAAAAGACAAGTGATATGATCCATTTCCTCTAGTAATGAATCTGTCCTGAATATATATATTCAATAGAACTCTGCTTGTATTCAGAGTTTATTAAAGCTAATATTTAAGACAATAGGAATTGTCTCTAACAGTTCTACTACAATTTAATGAACTCTCATCCTTAACAATATTGATAATGGCTAATCTTCTTTGTCCAGAGAAAATGATTATTGACCCCAACATGTCTGAGGTCAAACTAGAATATTGTCACTAGAAAAGAACTTTTATAAATTTCTCAAGTACCTACTGCAACAAAAGTTTTAATATGCTGCTTTACCACACAAAATATGTTTCAGTATAAGTTTTTGAGTATTTTTCAGACACACCTTCCTCTGGAAAGGCTTTAACAATACCAGACAGGATCTACATCAAAAAGAGAAATGAAATGATTTCTAGACACTTACTTGCTACAAGGCATCAATTGCCCTCAGATTCAATTGATGGATTCTATCAAACTTTAGTAAAATTAAGTAAGGACTGTTCATTTTCTTTAGTATCAGTGGAATAATATTGAGCTGAATTGATACGAGATTCCTTCATAAATAGGCTTTGGTCTATGAATAACTAACAAAAAATACTCAAACATAGCACCTTAATGTTACAGCAGGCTTATGGCCAGGCAAGACTACTAGATTTAGCAAAACAAAATGTTAAAATGTACAATACAAATGCAGTAATATCAGAGACATCTTCGCCTATTTTACACTCCCTACCCATCATAAAAAACTAAGAAAAACTAGGCTCTCCTAAAAATGAACCTTAATTAAACACACATGTTTATTTCTGCAAAGGCAAGATATATGCATGATCATTATGCTTGTGGGGGATTTGGTATTTGCTGGGTTGTATGTGCTTCCGTATTTTACGGGTCTGGCTCTCTAGATTATTTCCCCCACAAATACAACACTCTGTTTTACAATCGCGCAAAGTGAAAGGAATAACTCACAACGGACATTAAACAACAAACAATTTATTATGTGAAAAATAAAATGGTATATGGAAACAAATAAAATACATGATGCGAAAATTGCCTTTTGGGAAATAAAACTTGGCAAGAAGTTAAATTTGTTCAAAGATGTGTATAAGTTTACATTAGCAGAGTCCGTAAATAAGTCTTTCCTACTTACATTTAGTTCATTTCAGGTGGCGACAGCGTGTCGCATTGCTGAAAGAAAGTTCGTCGGTTTTTTCTTTTCAAGGTCCTCGGAGCTAGGTCATGAACTTTGGTGTGGAAGAAATGGCTTGGCCGGACAAAGTATCGGTGGCATGCGGACTTAATGGCTAGCTTGGTGACTGACCTTTTTTTTTCTAACTGTGTGTATTATATACATTAATAGGGGATCAACGAATCTTCCTAACATTAGGGTGTGAAAACATTTATTGACCAATCAGATTTATTATTTTACTATTTTGTTTTGGGGCCTAAATATTTTTGTGTTAATTTACTTCCGATCCTATTTTTCTAGAATGTTCTTATTCTAAGTTTTTAGCTGATTGGTTGAGAAATATAAAAATGTAATCTAAATTCTACTGCCGTTTTGATCCAATTTTTCTAGAATGTTTTATTGTGATTTCCTGTTGCTTATTTTAATAGAAAAAAAAAATGTATCCCATATGCTTCTCTAGAAGAGACAGATGCTGTACATACACAAAGCAGGTACACTGGACTAAAGTTTGTAGAAGTAGAAAAAGGGGAGTGAAACTGTAGCTTGTTTGGCATTAGTGGATACACTTGGCTGTCTATCAACTACAAAAATAGAGATCACGGCTAACAAACAGCTCCTAAAAGTATTGAGTGACACTGGGAGGCACAGAAAACTTCCTTAAGTATTAAAATTCATGGAAAACCTAACCATTACTAAACAAAGTCGAAATGGCTAGCTAATTTCTTTCCATACAAGGACTGGGATACTGTTTGGTAGACCTAAAAACAGAGGGTATTTTATACCAAGGAGTAAGATGCCTACTAATGAAGGATTTATGTTGTGACCTAATAGTTGGGCACAACTTCTTGCATCAATGTTCATTAGTAGAAATACCCTTCAGAGTCTTTAAGCCTCCATTCAAATTCTGCAGCCTAGCAGCCATGAGAATACCATACCCAGCACTTTTCAACAATCTAACTCTCGATGGTAAACTGGTAGCTACTAAATTTAAGTGACACACGGAGAAGGATAAATTGTTTATTCGAACTGAAGTTAGTCGTATGTTGAAGGAAGGTATAATTGCACCAAGTCATCAAGCAGGGGCATCATTCCCTAATGTAGCAACCATGTCAGCATGAATGTCCTAAGCAGCTAAACCCTTTTTCTGCAAGTACTTGATAATATCACTGTCAAATTTTGTCCATTTTCAAGAGAAGTTGATACTAGTCACTTATAAAGCCTTATTTGAAAAGTCGAATATCAGTTTACCTGGAAAGGAACAATGCAGTTTCTTATTAATAAGAAAAATTGAAATTAGTGCATCCAAGATTTCACTGCTATAGCATCAATCCTTTATAGTCAGCTTATGAACTTTTCAGCCAACCCTTGTGAATTAAATGGCACAAGCACATGTAAGTCACTCATGCACAACTCAGACATAAACATATATATTTCATATGAGCATGAAAAGTTCAGTGTGTGATGGACAAAGAATCAGCTCTTCTTACATATAATATTGATTTTTCAGGAACTTGTTGGGTCCTGTTTTTGTTGCTATATGAATGTTAGGATTTCAAACATTTAATAAGAATAATCTTTTAAATGAAACATGGAAAAGATTATTCTCTGAAGAAAAAGTAGAAGCAGAGCATCAGCTGAAATCATATTTAGATATTCTTTTAAGAAATATACAATAACAACAGAATGTTCAATTTTCCTTGCAGTGAAGTTTCTTTTATCAAGCAATTAAGTGTTGTTAATGTCATTTGAAATGTGCGGACAGAATTACATTTTGACGGTCAACTTAATGTATTTCAAGTTCATAGACAAAGGCAGCTCTAGTTAATCCCTTCTATTGTGTGCATAAAGGTTTTAGTCGGTAGCTGCTGGTTGTTATCTCTTTCATTGTGTGCGTGTATGTCTGTATGTATATGCACACGTGTAGATCAAACTGGCCTCTGAAACTGTTTTGAGCTCTGAAAAGCAGTAAGCTTCTATTTTTATATCCATAAAGGAGATACTAAATCAGATTTCACAGAGAGGTATGAAACATTACGAATACAAGGTTTTCATTAATTAGAAAATAATTTCACAGTGGATATTACTTCAACTTCATCCCACAGGGGATGAAGTTGAAGTAATGGATGGCAAACCCTACTGGAGAATACAAAAACTTAAAGAAGCAATGCTTATGCTAGGCCACCAAAACCTCCTAAGTCAGCCAATCATAGAAAAATCAGCTGTGGCTGACCACATATGGAGGAAAAAGGCTGAACACCCCCACCGTTTGATGAAGTTGAAGTAACAGATAACAAACACTACTGGGAAATACAAAAACTTAAAGAAGCAATGCTAGGCCACAAAAATCTCCTAATTTGGTTAATCATAGAAATGAATACAATTTGAGAACCAGTAATAAGGAGTGCTAGAGAAAAAAATTACGCACAATTGTAATATGAGCTCTGGTAAAAAAAAAAAAATTTTTACTGAGACATTAGATTTATAAGTCCCAAAAATTCATACACTGATGTCTACATGAAGATAAAAGTATTGGTTGAATCAAGTGACTTGACCCAAAGAGTTGTTAGTTTATAGCGTAGGGAGATGGTTAATGTTTCTTTGATTCAGCCTTGTGTCAGACATAACCGAACTCCCTACAGCTTACAAGTTTTATGAAGAGTTATAATCATCAGAAGGTTTTTGTTAGAAGGTTTTCATTGTTATCAGAACGTTGGTTCTCGGTAGGAAGGAATATGTGGAATTATGTGGAATAGTGTAAGAATAAAATATACATTTTTCATGTTAAAATAGAATTTTATTAAAAGGAAAGAATAACACAAGTAGTAAAAAATGTTCATAGTAGTAATGTAGGTATTTAAAATGTCCGCAGAAGTTTAGAGTTTATGGTTGTGCAGTAGCAGAATGTAAGGTCTTTGTTTCTTCCTCTATTTAGTAGGTCACTACAGGTTGAGAGAAAGAGAAGGCAAAACAAATAAAGAAGTTGTACTTAACATGCCCATTTGTTCTAGGCATGTAGTAAAAAGGAAGAAAAGAGAATTGGAAGAAGAAATCGAATGAAACTGTGACATGCCCTGCATCTGGGTTGGCTTCTTGAATTTTCTTTCATGACATTGCCATGAGGTCCCAGCTAACCGCTCACATGTTGATTGCCTTTGACAGGTTGTAATGGTTTTTATAGTGAAGCTTCTCATGATGCCAGCTCCAACAGCCTTTTCACATCCAGGCATGAAAATACATCATTTATAAATTTGCTGTTTTTAATCCAACCAGCATTCAGAATTAGCTTTTCACACTGCATTGTGAATCTTTCTTAGTTGGGTTTTTCCAAAATGTTTTTTGTTCTTAATTTCTTATCCCTACAAGTTCAATGCCTGGCTACAGAGGGAGCTGAGTTAAAGGTACTGAGACATCTGAAACTAAAACAATCTGCCCCAAAATAAAAGGTTCAATTCAAAATTCCAATCGCCTGAAGAAGGTTTACAACTGCCAGCTCACAACGGAAGGTTTCCAATCATCTGACAAAGTCTTACAACAGTCGAAACATTATGAATATGGTAACAAAGATGATGAGAACAACAGTTTGAACAATGTAAATAGTGTAAATAATCACAATACCTCATCGTAGAAATATAGACAAATATCTTTTGTAAATCTTTATTTTGGCAAGAGTAAAATATAATTTAAAATAATATTTAACTATTGCAATAAAACTTTATAAAATTCACTATAATTTTTATTTTACAGCTTGGGTATTTCCCCATGCCCACCTCCATTGAGGCAGAATGCGACGCAAAGTCAATTACTTATGTGGACCCGAACGCATACACTTTGGTCAAGGGTCAAACAAAAAAATTTACCCAGCTCCTATATACGCGGATTCGGGCACTAAGCTTGTCTATATTAATGTGAAATCCGTTTGATCATTATTTCTTTTCAACCTTTGTCATGTGGTCCAAACGTCACTTCCGTTACTTTGAATTAGCTTCGGTTTCCAAAATGGCGGTGCCAAAGAGTACGCCTCGTGATGCACAGGTGATGGCAGCTATTTTAAAGGATATGGGAGTACAAGACTATGAACCTAGATGCGTTAATCAAATGTTAGAGTTTGCTTATCGTAAGTAGTTGCTTATTTTAACATTTTTCCTTGTTTTATTTGCTCATATGCTGTATTGTTATGGTTTTCACGTGCCCGTATGAAAACGGATGTGTTGAGATGGCGGCATCGCTGATCGCAAAAATTAATTAAATAAAAAAACTTTCAACTTTTAGTGGGTATATCTACCATTATTATTCTAGTATTATTGTTATTATCATCTTGGTGATCTGTTTTCCTAAACCTTAGTTTTGTTATAAACGAAATTTTTTTTCTTTAGATTGCCGATTTGTTTTGTTTTTTTTTGTATTTAAATGTCCCTAAAGAAGAGAGAAAAAAATCCCTTTCATCTCCGAAAGAATATTTATTACACAGTATCTAATTTTAATTTTGGGAAATTGTATTTTGAAATAATTCTTTTTGCGTTTAGAAACTCGGGGGAAATTTATTTTTACTACAGAGTGAAAGCATGCTTTTTCTTAAGTGTCTTAAATTTGGCTTTGCTTTTTATTTTTATTTGCTTTTTGCATGTTTCCGACATAAAAAGTGAAATTTCATTCAATACAGTTGAGAGGTATTTTATTTTGTACTCGTCATCCACCCAAACTTTTTTATCCACTGAATAAGTCTCCTTTCGTGAACCCTCGCTTTTTTTTTTCTAATTGGTTTCATTCTGCTTCTAACTTGGATTCTTGATATTTCTAGATGAATAAACATAGACGCGATAGGCTCGAGAAAACCAACAGTATCAGCAACAAAAGGTTTATGCACTGACTGAACCAATTCCTCTGATGAAGGGCTGACAAAAATTAAATTGTTGAAAAGTAGGATAATAAAACAGTGTAAAAATATTGTAATTTTCTCGTTGCACAACTCCATTGTTTGTAGAAAACGAGTCGGTAAAAAAAATATAAATCAATAAGACTAAAAGAGAAACATGGTTTTTGATTCAAAATTTTTGAATTTTTTTTTTTTTAAATCTATCGAACTACCAGGTAAATTTTTTTTTTTTTTACTATTTTGTCGATTAGCCAGATAACTTTTTTCGCCTATGATGTTTTGTCAGAATGCAGAATTTTTTTTTTTTAAATCATTTAAATTTATCATTTAAATCGATTTCTGGTGAGAAATCCGTTTCTTACGAATCAACGTGCAATTTCCTTTGAAAGTTTATTTTTGTTTGAATAGGCCTACCCGTGTAAAAATTGTAGTTATATTTTTTTAACCAATATCTTGTAAATTTTAAAAGAATTGTAATATTTGTACCTAGTATGTTTTGGATAATAATTAAGAGATACAATATTAACCTGTTAAAACAAACTTTATTTAACTTCGTCTACATTCTTGTGTGAGTCCCTCGTGGCTGGCTAAAATGTCCGCTGACGGGAGAGTATTTAAAAACCTTCCCACGCAAGGTTAGATGTGACACAAGGTCATTTTTTAGTGGGTCTTCCCGGCCATATAGCCGGGCCAAAAAATGTCTGTCTATTTTATTATTACCGAGTCGTGACTCCACCCTTCGGCGGAACCACGACTGGCCTAGTGCTCTCTACCCAAAGGCAGAGATCTGACAGTGTCATAGTAACAGCGGCAAATGCCGGCTGAGACGGGAGTAGCACGTGTGAAATCTTTTTTTTGAGGAGCTACAAAAAAAACAAACAAAAAAGCTGAACTGCTACTAGATGTTGGTCAGTAGGGATGGGCCAGAGGGAGTGAGAGATGAAGGGATTTCTGGGATAGTAGTTCTTGACCTAGGGGGAAGCACCTGGAGAAGAGGAGGAAGAAGACAAAGTTGGGTAGTATTATTTTTTACCTCTAGTAAGGGGGATACTACAGAATATTTGGCGGACCTGAAGTATCCTACCACCACATTTTGCATTCTTGCCCTTTGGTTTTAGCCTTGGAGCCGCTTTGTTTGTTTTTTGTTTTTTTTGGGAAGGAGTTGTTGCTCTTGCCTTTCTCACGTTTTCTTCATAACTTATGATGGCATCTTCCTCTGATACTCCAAGAATGGCTCTATTTAAGAATTTCGCAAAGGATTCCGTCATTGAAGATGCTCATACCCAAGTTAATTGCACATAGCAAGTTGTGTTCCTGTGGGCATGCTAGTAAAGGCATGTGCAAACTTCAAAGCAGATAAGGTTTGCTGGAGATGTTCCAAATTCAAAAAAGAATGTCCATTTAGGAATTGGAAAGTTCAAATTATCACTCCACGCAGCCCGTTGTGTGCGTTAGATCTCGTCCGTCTAGGCCTGGCGCACCGTCACCGGCTTCCGTGGTTCGCTGCTGCTTCTGCACGTCATATGCCGTTTTGCCATTGCTGCCGCTGCCAATGCGAGCTGACTACGACGCCGCCGCATGCCGGAGCAGAGTCGAATATGAAAACAACAACGATACCTGGTTGATCCTACCAGTAGTCATATGCTTGTCTCAAAGCTTAAGCCATGCAAGTGTAAGTTCACGCCACGCATTAGAATGGGTGAAACCGTGAATGGCTCAGGAACCGGACCTAATCCTCGAGACCGTAATCCTCCTCGGAGGCGATGGATAACTGTGACAATTCTAGAGCTAATACATGTGACACATGCCGCGATTGGTCGGCACGCTGATGTCGGCTTCGTGCCGTCACACTCGTGGGCACCCACGTTGTCCTTTACGGGTCGCTACATATTAGACTGAGGCCGATGTGCGTCATTCCGTCCTCTCGTCGTCGGTTTTGGCTGCAGCAGGGCCAAAGGGTGGCGCGCTCCGCTTTGGTGACTCTGGATAACTCACTGGTCGATCGCACTGGCTTTCACGCCTGGCGACGGGTCTCTCGAGGGTCCGCCCTATCAATTGTCGACCGTCGGTTAAGTGCCTACCGTGGTTACAACGGGTAATGGGGAATCGGGGTTCGATTCCAGAGAGGGAGCATGAAAAACGGCTACCATATCCAAGGAAGGCAGCAGGCGCGCAAATTACCCACTCCCGGCATGGGGAGGTAGTGACGAAAAATAACGACACGGGACTCTGTCGAGGCCCTGCGATCGGAATGAGTACACTTCAAATCCATTAATGAGGACCAACCGGAGGGCAAGTCTGGTGCCAGTAGCCGCGGCAATTCCAGCTCCGGTAGCGTATATTTTCATTTTTGCTTTTCTATAGCTTAAAATAATTCAAAAAGGTGTAAATTAAAAAAATGACTTGAAAATAATCTTCATACCCAAAAATGAGATTACTTTACAATTTTGATCCTTGAAACATTTTATTTCCAGTTTTTCAGCAACCAGTAAGATTTTAAAGTTTTAAAATCATATTGTAAAAATACACTATTTTTTTTCATAAGAGATTTATCAGATTTTCGTTTTTCCTGTTAAAATTAAAAAAGAATTTATACAGTATATTTTATTATGATTGGGTGTCAGTAACTCTCCACAAAAATAATTTTTTAAAAAATTTTAGTGAATTCTTGAATTAAGATTTCAGGCTAGGTGATTTGTGTGTGTGTTCATGATCACTATTAAAAAAATTTTCTAATAACACATTTTTGGGGATTTATCTTTGTATAAATGAACAAAAACCTATATTCAATAGTAAAGTGGGATATAAGTGAACTGAGAATAAAATCAACATAATGTTAAAAATTCAATGTAAAATTCATTCATGAATTAAAATTGCTGAAAATTTATCAAATTAGTGTAGTATTATTGTTTTTGTAAGTGTACATGTTGAAAGTGGATATGATTTTGGCAATACCTCTGATTTCATGAGTAAAAATTCAATTAAAAAATACATTATGATTAAAATTATAGATCATACCACTTGCAATTTACACATTTTCTGTTTTGGGCAATAAATACACTTAATGGTCTTATAGAAATGTTCCTTGGACATAGTGATTATATTAATTTTATTTTATTTTTTTTTCCACTAACATTATATTTCATTCAGATTTTTTTTATTTTGGTTGATCTATTTAGTAGGTACCACTACAGAAAATGTGATACCTAATGTTTTTTTGTTTTTTTTTTTAATGAAATCTTTTTTGAAACTTTTTAGTTTTAATTTGAAGTTAATAGAATAAATTTAAATATTTCCAATTAGTGAAATATTTTGCTGTATTTCAAAAAGTAATTTAAATTGACTAGAAGGAATTTTGCTTTTCTGATTAGCACCTTTTTTTAGTTGGCTGTCATCACAATGTAATTCTCTTTATTAAAAAATCTTCCAAACATAAAATACTTTCTTGAAAAATATTAGTTGATTTAAAGTAGAATGAATCCAACTTAAAATATTAAACTATCATTTACTTTAAGTTTTTATTTTAAGTTTAATTGATTTTTTTTTTTTTTTAACCCAACAATAGCTTTTGACTTAATTGACAGCTTGGTTACAGTTGGTTACCTAATGTTGTTCTATGGGGTCTTTAGCCATAAAAAATAATTGAATACAATGGGATTTCCTTTTCTAAATAACTTTTAAATACTCAGTAATCTTCAAAATTTAGGAAAATATTCTCTGTAATCTAATGTTTTATCAAATTTTAGAAATTTTGGCTTTAAATTTATAGTTATCAATTATGTTTTCTGATAATGTTGTGTATGAGTGCCAGTATCTACAAAAATCAGTATAATAAATTCTTATTAAAATTTAAATAAAAAATGAATTCAATTCTTGTAAAAACTCATTATTAGAAAATTTTTTTAGGAGAATAGTGTCCTTAATATATCATATTTATAAAAGCAATTAGCTTTTCTAATTAAATAATGTCGTAGTTTTATTGCCTTTTTTAGTGGGGGGTTGCAATTCAGTAGAAGGTGTTTCTGTTTGACAAAAACAAATTGTTGATTTAGGTACTTCCCCAAAAAAAGGACCCAAACTTGATAAAACAAATTTTTACTGTTAAAATGTTTTTTATTATTAAAAGAAAAACCAAAATATTTTCTGATTATTTTAATTCTTTTAGTCCTTTCCTAGCACATTCAAAATTTTGGCTAAAATTTTTTTTTTTTTTGTCCAGGAAGTTTGTTACAGTAATTGTGAGATCAATTCCTGGGCAGGATGGTATAGATTTAGACTCTGTTAAAACAGAGCACCAGTGCAAAATTAAATATCCCTAAACATGAATAGTAAAACAGGAACAACCCCTACCCTGCAACTGATTAAATATATGGTTCAGTTCAAAATTTCCATAAGGTATGAAGATCAACAGACACTTTAGGTCACAGCAGCTGAAGCATTGTGATAACAACAAAGATTAGTCTGAATGTAAATAAATAAAACATTTAATAGTTCTTTTTCTGAGTTTTCTCAGTAGAATCTTGGTACTTGAAAATTACTAAAAATGGTTGTATATAAAAGGATTCATTTCTTCTTAAAATTAATATTTCCTTAAAAATTTAATCTTTTTAAGATGGTAGCAGGTTTAATTTTTGAAGCACAAGCTTCAAATTTGGAAACTGGTGCTCTCTGTACAGTTACCTCCTCAAATGACTGTTTTGTAACTACAAAAACTTTGAAATGCTTTCTCTCACTCACTGTGACTTCATAATGAACCTTTTCATAACTAATATACCACTAAAAATAAGTGAGTGTTTTAAGCCTACTTTGTTGTTCTCGGCTTTGGTCTGACACAATAGACATTTGCATAATAATGATCCATCATTCTTGTTACTGTCAAATGTTAGGCAACAACCATTATTGTTATATTAATTCAGGGGTTATCAAACTTTTTCAACTAGAGACTCCCTTTTGTTTCTCTTCCACATTTAAAATATCTTTGAACCTTAAAACTCGCACTGAGGTTGACAATAAAATGTTAACTAAAATGTTTGAAATTTTGATCAGGTTCAGAATTTTCAAAAAAATATATTTAATAAGATATTAAATAACCATAATGAATCAAGCAAATAACATTAAAAACTGCACAACCATACTAATTAAATAAGCAAATATTGCATCATATGGGACACAACCATACCAGTCAGGCTAAATGACCTTCATCATCATAAACTGTTTTACAGTTAGAGGTTGGGGAAAAAAAAGGTATTGTTATCTGAAAATTGCCTTGGAAAAGAGCAAGCAATGCTCAATGTAGCATTAAATGTTTCCTCAAAAATAAGTTAAAAGCTACTTGGATAAATGAAACTGTGGCTTTTGATTCTGTTGATCATTGAGCTTAGTGCCTTTCTTCTATATGCACTGAAGAATACAAAATTCATGTTCACTAACTAAAATTTAGTTCAGTGTCATTTACACACACACACCAACTCCCATTTGAACCTTTCAAATAATGTAGCTATAGTCTACATTATAAAGTTTTTTGAAAATTTATGTATGTATCTTTCATAATACTTCATTTCTCTCTTTTCCAGGTTATGTAACTGATGTTCTTGATGACTCTAAAGTTTATTCATCACATGCCAACAAGAAAACTATAGATGGTGATGATGTCCGCTTGGCTATTCAGTGCCGTATGGATCATTCATTCACTACTCCTCCACCCAGAGATGTAAGTGTTATTTATTTCATTATTAAGATCTCAACTAAAGATTTTTTTTAAATAAATTTAAGAAAAAATAAAACATGAGCTTCATTTCGAGAATTGCTTGCTTTGTAGAAAGATAGTACACTGTCAATATCTTGCTTGGTGTAATTTA
Organism: Ascarosepion bandense; assembly: GCA_037127315.1. Taxonomy (NCBI): domain Eukaryota; kingdom Metazoa; phylum Mollusca; class Cephalopoda; order Sepiida; family Sepiidae; genus Ascarosepion; species Ascarosepion bandense. The sequence continues at coordinate 1,772,119 of JBBBDQ010001092.1, forward strand.
CTGGCTTTTTACACCTGTTTGTACCTGAATCTAGATACAAATGCTCAAGCCAACTATATTGCATGCTATAACGCAAAAGACTTGTTTTCTAAAATCTACCATTGGAGGAGGTGTGTGTCTATATATATATATATATATATAAAACAAACATCATTTTACAAAGACAAAAGATTGTGTGTGAAAGAGAATTTTTATTTTGGAATACTCTGAAGAATGCTCCTTTGTGTATGAAAGCAGTTTATTCTGATTGATCCAATGCCTACTTTTAGTCCAGTAACAATTTGATAGTATTTGAGATTGTGGCCACAAATGACATTATTATATGGCATATTGACTTAAAATATTTACTCTACACTAATTTGGTTCATCCAATGTCAGTTTAACCAATTTTTCTGTGTGGTCAGTTACCTATAAATTTTTGTTTGTTCACCAGAAAACTGCTAATATCTACTTTCTGATTACTTCCTGGAAAATTCTAAATGGATATTTGAATTCTTTGATTAAAAATCAATAAGGGTATCAAATTTAATTAATTTCTGGCCAGTGGATAAAAAATATGAGGGTTTTTGTGAGATCGTTGAGTTCAAAAATGGAAATGTCGTCAATGGAAAATGCTGATTTTAACAATTTTAGCTTACAATATCTTGAACGGTTAAGAATTTTCTCTTAAAACTTTCATAATTTTCTAATGACTATAAGATATCAAAATAAATAAAAAACTTGTTTTTGGGGGTTACATTGACTGGTTAAATTGACATGGAATATCCCATTGATGTTTTCAATTTTAAGATTTTAGGTTAACTTCAGTTTACTTGTATTCATACTGAGCAATATTGAAGAGATTTAAATGTTGGTAATTAGAGTAGTGTGTAAGCACTGGTCTGTTTTAATCCAACAAGGGTCTGAACAGTTGAAAAATACTAAACATTGTCATTGATGGTAGAATAATGAATTCCAATTTACCATTACTAACCTAAATGCATTCTGACCTGTTTTTTGACAGGTCAGACAATTATGTTAATTGAAGATCTTTTAACTGAATACTTTAACCTCCATGTAAAACACTTTTCAATTCATACATGTTGGATGCAGAAGGAAAAAAAAATCTTAAATGAAATTTGAATGATGTGAAGTAAGATAAAGTAATTATATTTATTTTAGAAGAAAGTAATTCATTGCCACCAACAAAGTACGGTTGGAATTTATAAACAATTCTTGCTAACTTTTTAAAAATACTACAATTAATTATTTATTGTTAAGCTGATTTCCTAAAAATTTAGAAACAGTTACCTAATAAAAGGAGTAACTGTAGCTTTATAATATAACATATAGGAGTATATGAGGTGTTGAAGTTGTTGCATTGAAATGTGAAACATCTGACCAGGTAAAAAAAAACAATGTGAGTCTTTCATGGTCAACAGTAATGCTCTCTTGCTCATATGAAGTGCAGTAACCAATATCATAGGATTTGTTGATTGATAGTGCATTGACTAATGGATTAAGTAACACTAACATTGTTATGGAATGTGATTTGATATATGGATATAACAGGTGCTTGGAACCCTCACCACATTAAGTGACTTCTACTTTTGTCAGCTGCAAATCAATCCCATTCTTGTAGATGTCTATAGTTTTTCTTGTAATTGTATTTGTCTAGAATTCACATATTCCAAAGGATAAGGCAGACAAGATATTAAGTTGAAATACAATAATAAAAAATTAATTATAATTACATTACTTCCTTTTTTTTTTTTTTGTTTTAAGTAAATTAAAGCCATAACTAAAATACCATATTTTATAGGCATTCAGCTGTTTACTTTTTAATTTCTGTTTAAATTGCAAATAATTTATCAATGTCTTATTTGTATTTAATTTTTCCCTTTATTTTATTTTGATGTTTAAAATGAATTACAAATTCTTTTCTGTTTGGCAGCTTTTGATGGAAATAGTTCGTAATAAAAATTCTCAACCACTTCCACTCATCAAGCCATACACAGGCCCAAGGCTTCCACCGGACAGATATTGTCTCACTGCCCCCAACTACAAACTGAAAAGTACAAAAAAAGTAGGTATTTGTAATATTTTTATAAAAATGATATTAGCAACATAATTTGTTGTTTCTCAGGAGAAATGGTTTTTAAGATTAATGTATATTAACTTGTAAATATTTCTTTTTCATTTTTTATTAATGCTACATTTAAGATTACAGAAGATGATATTGATAAGCATTAATATATTTTTCTTTTTCAAGTATTTATTCTAGCAAGTTTCAAAACAAAACTCTTTATTCAATCCATGAGCATAGATTGTTCTCATCCTGTTCATATTCAAAGATCTCAGATCAATTAATTCAATCTTGCTTATTAATCTTTGTGATATCACTTGTCTCTTCCAATAAACTAACCACCTTTACAGCAGGGCTTCAGAATATGCTGACTATGCCTCTAAGGGGAGGGCACCTGTTTGCGGTGGCTGATGACCCATGATGCTTCAGGATAGGATCCTTGTGGTCAAGGGTTTTAGGAGTTGAGCTATATATACTACTAAACTCCAACGCATTTCTCTGGCCCTTACTTGAGTCAGATAGGTGGTTGGAGAGGCCTAATCCAATCAACTGGCTGCTCACGTCCATCTCTAAGTCAAACTAACAAAACAAACAAAATGTGCTCACATTTACCACATCAAACAATAGTGGTGGTTGTAAGGTCAGTCAGACTGGGAACAAAGGAATCTGACATGGCTGTTTCAACTTCTGAGGAAAGCCCAAACTTGGGTGGACGATCCCGGATATAACACGTGCTTGGAACCCTCACCACATTTGAGTATATCAGTCATGTAGCCCTGTATGAATAGGGTGAATGAGATATCCTTTCATCATCACCCCCAAGTGGAGCTTCAAAGTGGATGGGGAGTGTGGTTGATGGCTGATAAATAAAATATGAGCACAAAAAACCAAGAGACTACACATTGATATAGACACAGAAAATCAAAGATAGAAAATTTTTAAAATTCCTAGTAATCAAACCAATAAAAGACAAACTAATAATGAAGTAATAGAAAAAAAAAATTTAGCATCTCAGATAACTTGAAAAGCAGTTTAAAAAAAAAAAAGATGAAAATTAATAAGTTACTGATAGAAGTCAAAGAAAAACAAGACACTGAAACTCTACAAAGAATGACCAAATTTCATGATATAAAGGTAAGGGTCTACTCATCCCAATTTTTAAATTCTTTCAAAGGTGTCGTGAGAAGCCCTGAACTTTCACTGTGTACACTGGAGGAAATTAAAAACAATTTTATCAAAAAACAAAACATTATAGGTATAAAAAGAATATCTATTTAAAAAAAAAAAAAAAAAAAAATTATAGCTACCAACACTTATATCATTACTTTTGATGTGATACACCAGAACCACCACAAGAAATAAAAATTGGCTATAGAGTTTCAGAAGTAGAAACATATATTTCAAACCCATTAAAATGCTTCAGTTGCCAAAGATATAGACATGTTATAAATCAATGTGCAAGGAAGCGGGTATGTGGAAAATGTGGAGAGAATGATCCTAGCCATCTGGAGATCACATGCCCAAATGAAACCAAATGCCCTAACTGTAAACAAAATCATAGGACAACTTCAGAGGCTGCAAAATCTGGAAAAAAGAAAAATATATATTAAGAATTAAACACACACAAAAAAATTGCTTTTCTCAGAAGCAAAGAAAAGCATCGAAACAAACTCTAGTACACGGACATATGCAAATATGTAATTACCAAAACAGCATCAAGCTGTCTTCTGTCCGGTTTTACTTCTCTTTTTCCCCGTGTCTGAGGGTTGGAACTTCTGCCATGCCATCCAGGTCTGATGTTCATTAACGGTCTGATGGGACCCAAATATGAACGACACCTTCACTATTAGTTCCGGCCCCGTTATTACTGTATCTGGATTTGACGTGACATAAGAAATTTGAAGCAAAATTTTCACGACTTGATGCCCTTCCTAACACCAACCCCTCCAAAGGGCACGGGTATTTGTCGAGACACCATCTCGCCATAGTTCGCTGCTAACTGGAGCGATGTGCTTGTCCATTGTCAAGTAGATGGTCATCCACACAACCACGCTGTTCTCTGAACCGCTACCACTCTTATGTTGGGCGCCACATGAACTACTGCTACCCAAGGAAATAGCAGGATAATTTATCGAGGCTTACTCCTCTAAATCCGCAGAGTTGTCATCTCCACTCTCGCGTCCAAACGCTATTTATTTGTGATCGACACAATGTGAGCCATTAACTAAGGTCAACAGACCTTGCTCAACCGGGTTTTGAGTAGCCTGCTAGTTGGTCCGGGACTGCTTATTGAATATTTGCAGCTAACCTCCAGTATCTGGAGGTCATTCCCCGATCCGCCACCTGGGAACCCGGTGGATGGGAGATAGTCACTCTACACCACCTATGAAAAACAAGAACATTCTTAATAACATATTGAAAACATTAAAATCAATTGTTAACCCAAAAAACTGAACCAAAATTAACCACAAACAATGTAAATTCAACAACGTCTTAACATCAAATCACTCAAAACTTCTCAAATAAAAAATTCTACAAACAAAAAACCGACATAAAAAAATCAAACCTCAAAACAAATCAAAATCCCAAAACAGAAGAAACAAAATTAAAAGCAAATGAACAAGATGACAACCCACATAAAAATAATCAGAAAAACAAAATGAAAAGAACCCAAATAATCAAGGACACACAAATACTCTGCAAAGAACAAGTTCATAAAGAAAACAATAGAGAAAATCTGGAATAAATAATCAAAACATAATCATCTTTAAGATCCACTCACTAAAATAATTACCACTCGAATGGATAGACGGAACACAGGCATCATGCAGTTTTTATGGACTTTCAATGGAAAGTTTCCATTACAATCAATTTCTCACCATCAAACATATTTTAATAGAATGTAAAAAGCACAAAAAATATGTAACAACTATTACCAAGCACAAAATCTTAACACTGTTTAAAAATGCACCTACTGCCCAAATAATTGGCTGTTAGAAGATAAAATACTTCCAATTTCTATAGAAAATAATGCTTGGATATTGAATTACACAATTTGGGTTTTGAAATACTCCCGAATTATACAACTTGTGATATTTTGAAAACCATTTGAAACATTCCTGAACAAAAACAAAAAATCCAGTTAAATGATTCACAGGGGTTGATGTGCTGGTAAAACAAACAATCACTTGATCAATCAACTAAGCCAGAGTATGTAACTATTTCTCACTATTTGACCAGAATCTGGGATTGAACTCACTATTTCTAAGTTATTCAAATTGATTAATCAATACTTTTATCTACTAGACCATATGTTCCTTACAAATCTGTGTGTGTGTGTGTGTGTGTGTGTGTGTGTGTTATATGAAATTCCTTATTTCAATTCAGAAGTTGGAGAGTTGTTCAAATTCCAGTTTTGTTACATTTACTTATGTGCAAATATTCTTGGAAAAGGTATGAATCCATCTCCTCTCACAAGCTATGGATTAAATTATAGGACATGCATCTGGAAAAATCATTGTTGTTCTGAAAAATATTATAATGCAATATTAATTCACAAAATAAGTATGTAAGGATATGTAAATATCCTTACAACTGAAAAAATGTTTCTGCTTTAAATAACCCATAAAGGGTTTTATAAGCCATAAAAATAAAAAAAAATCAATCTCATTTCAACCAAATATTAGTGTGGATTTGTTTTTTGTTTTGCTGTTATAATTTTTTCTCTTCTGATTTGTCATAATATTTTCAAGCATTTTAATTTCTCTTTCTCTCTCACTATTAATGTTAAAAATGGAAATATTTTTTTCTCTCGATCTTAAAATGATGATATCTTCAGCATTTCAATCCTTTTCTTCAGACTTAATACTACAAATTATCTGAATATCCAGTCTATTTCATAATGCATTTTGATTAATCTGGATTATCAAAATATAAGCTTTACTCAAAAGTAATAAATCAACCATGTGCGTTGTGGTGCATTGGATATCGGCTCGGAATGGGAAATCGGGGAGCTGAGTTCAAATTCCAGTTGAATTCAATGAATTCACTTACGCGCAAATACCCATGGGAAAGGTATTAATCTATCTATTCCTTCCAGTTATGGGTTAAATAACAGGACAGAGTGGGTTCTATAGCCTTGGTCGGCAACCAGTTTACCACAGAATGCAATGGCAACCTACTGCGGGATAATCTTCTGCCCAGTCAGTCATGTCTCTTTCGAGACATGATCGCCCAAGCATATCTCGCATATGGCACTTAACTGACTGACTCTCTGAGGATAGTTCTGGTGTGTTATTAATGATTGCTTTGATATTTTGCACATATCTCACAGGCTGTTCCTTACATTGTACTGAGACATTCAAGGCAATCCTTATTTGTAGTTATTACATGTGTAACATCAGTTATCTAAAAATCCTTTTTTATTTATTTAATTTTTTAAAATTATTTTACTCTAAGCAAAGCAATAAAGCCACTAAGATGCAAGGGAGGGTTACCATGTGTTAAGAATATGAAAAGAACATCATTAATGAAAGAGAATAACAAAAGAACAAGAATTAAGAAGACAGAAGATAATGCTTGTCAATTGTTCAAAGTTTTAGGTTATCTGAATATTTCAAGGTCCCATGAATATATAATTTTGACGATGTGTTAAAATTTGTTACAAGTGATAGTTTATCATTTTCCATGTTTGTGAAAAGAAAGCAGTTGGTTAGCCTGATGAGTCTGTCACTTTAAACCCTTTATATATTAACACACAAATTTAAAAAGAAAAAAAAAATGGAAAATTTAAAAGTGAGGCCAAGTAGTTCCTGTATCTGTGAAGAAAAGTCAAATACTGTTAATAATCAAAACATTTTACAGCATCTGAAGCATCAATGGAAAAGAAACAGTGCTTGACATTAAGAAAGCAAAAGTGATCTAGAAATTAATCAAAATGACACTTCATGTGCATTAAAATGAAAACCCACAGTTTGGAAGATGAAAAACTGTACTTTTTGTTTTTTCTTTATTTCTGGCCCAATGTTACAAGAAAACACTTTGGTAAAGTATAATAGTCTAATTACAGCATATAATCTCTAGCTGCTTAAAGTATTTCAAAGTTGATTATGGCATCAGATGACTTTGTATTCTTGGAGAGAATCCCAGAAGAATTCAGACAAACTGCAATTAATAATCCTTGAAGAAAATTATAAGCATAAGCAATTGTACGATGAAAATGCATTGCCAAACAAAACATTTGCAGAAAGATTTTTTTTCCCCTCTTCCTTGTACCAATGCCATCAAGTGTTCGTTTTTCCCTACTTTGAATCCCGTTTCATGTTGGTGAAGATAGTCTTGACAAATGATTGGTGAAAATTATTCACTTCTTTGCAGTAAAGGATAATTTGTTCATGATTACTGGTAGTTATAAAGTTTAGTGTTAGATGTGACAAAGAGGACATACATCCAGATCAAAGAATGATCATGGAAATCACTGGCAGGTATAATTAGTAAATTATGATTGAATGATGATGATATTATAGTAATAATAGTAGTAGTAGTGATATTATTATTATTATTATATCATCAATATAGTCATAGATGATCTTTAAGAAAGGTAGGTGCTATAGATGAGGAAAGTCAGCTATGACCTCTTGCAGTCAGGATTAACAAATCTATCAATCTAGGCAATAAAGCCACAAAAATGCATGGGGTGGCTGAGTGAAAATAGAGAAAAAACAAAAAAACATTAAGGGAAAGAACTATAAAAAAAAAAAGGAATTAAGATAACAATTGACATTGCCATTTGAATAGTAAAATGATGAGACCAAGCTACCAATCTAACACAATTTAATGCAATTCTTAATGTAATGATAGGAAGCACAAATCAGTTAATTCTTTTAAATTGTGAGTAGGTTTTGATAATTATGTCTTGACTTCTTGAATTTTCACTTGCATATATATTTGTTTATATTTAAACAATAGATGACAGGATTTTATTTGAAAAATATCAAGAATTTGTTTTTACTAATTTTATCAATTTAACAAAACTTGTACAGAATTTTTCATTTTATGATTGGATCAGTTATCTGATCAAAATATTACTTCACTGTCTTATTTGGATAACTAACAATTTGACCTTTTTTTTTTTTATGTTGATGATGAAAAAAATTATCGTATAAAAAACCATCTAAAACTTAGTTTTAAAATTGCCTAAAAAATTGCCTTAAAATAAACAAAATAAAAACTTAGAGGATTCTTCTTGTACTGATATTAGGATCAGATTTATTTCAGAGCACCCTTCCTAAGCACAAATCACCTTTTAATGTTTCTCACAAAGAAAATGTCAATGATTTCCTGTGACTCATTTGGGTGGCTTTCCAAACTGTTTTTAGTGCTATACATTTCCAAATTGTTTAAAAAAAATCCTTTGCTAATATCAGTTCAACATATGTTGAGTTGGACAATTGGTTTTCATAATATGCCAAGATCATTATCTTGTTTTTCTTTGAAAAATATCTATCTTTATTAGAAAATAATTTTTTTTGTAATGTCTTGTTCACTTTTCCATATTCAGAACATGTCAATTTTTTTTTTTTTTTTTATACCAAATTCTCAGCCACTTTTTTATCATTATATGTATTGATGTGGTCATTGACATATATAAAATTTGAATATGATATTTGTGGAATGGCTTATTTCCACTACTTCATATTGTATTGTATATTATATTAGCAGAAAAATATTGCTTTATTTATTATTTTCTGAGGATTTCTCATTTCTTTCAGCACAAGCTTCCTTTAAATTTACCCGTCAATCAGTATTCCACTACATCTATTCCATCCCAAAGGATTAGTCTCACTCCTCTACAACAGAACATTGCAGGTAAGTAATACATGGCCAGCAGGTTTAAGTTTTGTCTGGATTTTTTGGGACACCAACTCAAATGTTCTCTACATCATTTCTCTATTCAAAGAAATGATTCCATAAATTGAACAGCAAAAGTACATTTAATTTATAGGAAATATGGACTATTTTGGATGTTAATACTTGCATTTGTAGTTATTGCTGAATATTAAAAGAAATAACTGACTTGTGACAGTTGTATGCTTGTTCTAAGTAGATAAATATTTTTTTACCTTATCAAGATTTCTACTTTTAACATAATGAACCAAGTTGCCAAAATCAGTGTTGGAAGGTCCAAGCATTAGAAAACTTTTTTTTTTTTTTTTGCTAATGTTTTCAGTGTCTTTTCTGTCCTCCATCCTTCTCACACAAAATAACAATAAAAAAAATGTGCCATTCAGTAGGAATCAAACCTGCATCCCCCTTCTGATCCGGTGTGCTTTGACAACTCTGCTAGGTTTTTATGTGCTTTTAATGTACATTCATATTGGTTCAATTTCATATTTGAAATGTAAACAAAACAATTTCTAAAGAATTAATGGATTTTCTTTAATCCAACATATTTTTATTGCTTTAAGCAGTGGCTGGCTGTATTTTAGTAATTTTTTTTTTTTTTTTTTTTCATCTACTGGACTGTACACTCAAGAAAAATGGTTTCTCCTGCAAAAAAAAGGGACAAATGTTCAAATTCTTCCAGAGTGCACATTTTCTTTATTAAGTTTGCTTGAGTGTGCAGGCCAGTAGATGAAAAAAACATTGTTTTTAAAAAAAAAAGGGCTTAAGATGCAAACTTTTTTTTTCTCTCCCTTTCTTTTTATGTGTTTATTTCAGATCTTGGTTTTAATCTCTTATAATGTAAAAAAATAAAAATAAAACCCATTTATAATGAATGTTCATGAGAAATTTTAAGAAAAGAAATTTAACTTTTGAATTCTTAATGTTTCAAACAAATTTAGTTTTATTACCCTAAGTATTGCCCTCCCACCCTCAGACAAAAGCAGTGAAGTAAAAATATTCAATTCTGTTCGTAATGATTTATAGATGCACCCTTGTTTGCTTGCAATTAGATTATTTTTAATGTATTGCATAAAGAAAGTTAGCTGTAAAATAAAGTACATTATTCAGAGATGTTAAAAATCTTATCAGCTCTTGTGACGAGTAGCTTCTCATTCAATTCTACCTCATAATGAACAGTAATTAACTGGTTACTTATTTGGCAAACTGACAGGGGAGAGGCGATTGCTCTTGATTGAGTCACCTGAGAGATTGGGTGGGGGGGGTCTCATGTTTTTAGAGGTTGGAAACCCTCAATGACATCTGGATAAAATATTACTGATGAAATTTCCCAGCCACACCACAAGGGGGTTTGAGATATACATTTTGAATAGGATATAGGGATTTTCTAAGTGTTACTTAGATGTGGTACAAAGCCAAAATATGGGCCACATTTTGAGAGATAAGATCTTCTATGTGCTGTGTCCCTTGAGGACATAGGTAATCATGAATTTCTAAAACTCCCTATCCCTGGTTGCTCTTAACATGCTTTCTCCTGTTCCTCACCCAAAACCTGCTCTGTCATCCACCTGCTCAGGGCCTTCAAATATGTTATCGCTGCTTTTCTCTCTTTCTTTTCCTCTACTTGACCTGTGAGTGTCAGATTCTTCAAACCTACCTTCCTCATCACATGACCTAAGAACTTCAGCTGTCTTTTCCTGATGCTCAGTATTAATTTCCTTTTTGTTTCCATCCTTTCTAAAACCTCATCTTTGCTCATGTGCTTGATCCATGATATCCGCAGCATCCTTCTGTAGAATCCCATTTCAATTGCTCCAAGTTTTTCCTTCATCTTTGGTGATATTGTCCAGTGTTCACTGGCATATTGAAGAACAGACATCATATAGCAATCCAGTACTCTTTGTTTTTAGTGGAAATTTTCTTGTCTCTTAATACTTCGAATCTGTCGCACTTTCCATCTTCTGTTAGAACACTTCCCAAGCACTTAAATTTTTGTACTTGCTTGATTTTTGTATCCCCAACTGGCATTTTGGGCTCCTGTTTGCTGATGACCATACATTCAGTTTTCTTGTAGTTTATATGTAGTGCTTTTTGTTTTTTTACTTTCTTCATCTGCTTTTTTTAGAATGTCTTGTGGTTTTCTTTCCATGTCAGCTGTCTGCACTGTGCCATCTGCATATCTATGTTGTTCAGATTGTCACTGCCAACAACGAATACTGGCATAACTTCTAGGGTCCTCAGGATAGTCTCACTGTACAAGTTGAATAGATCCAGTGAAAAGACCTCCTTGTCTTACGCCCCTTTCTATCCTTGTATATCTGCTGAATTCATTTCCTGTCTGTATGCAGGCAGTTTGTTGCCGGTAGTGATTCTTGATTACTCTAATGTCTTTGCCAATTATATCAGTTGGTGAGCATTTCTATTTTTTCATGTGTAAAGTTTTGTAGTTCTTGTAAAAGTAGATAAAAAAGAAAAAGAACTTGTCATGTTACTAACTTTTTTTTTTCTTTTTTTTTTTTCCTCCCTTCCTCCAGTATCAGGGAAAATTGGTTCTGGAATTGGACTATCAGGTTCCAATAATCCAACATTAACTGTTGTAACTAAAGGAGTCTCTTTACCAACTGTAACAATTGTTAGCAAACCTGTCTCAACACCTAGCCCTGCCATTACTCCTAAACCCACCATCAGAACAACAATTGGTGAGTAAAGATTTTTTTTATTTATATATATATATATATATATGCATCTTTTGAGGAAAGATGCATTTACATGTAATTATTTACATGATCAATTACTGCCAAAGAGTTAATGGAGTTTTCAATTACTATAATTTATTGAAATCATTTTGATACAAGGGCAGTAACTCGTTGCATTTGTATGGAGATTATGTTAAGTAGTTGATAAATAAGTGCATTTTTATAGTCATAAGTTTACTTCAGACTTTATACCATTTTAAATATTTGCATATAAAGTCACTTGCGTTTGAAGCTTTAAAATATTTAGGATGTTTATTGTAATTAAAGTTTTGACAAAATTACTCACTATTTTGTTTAAAGAAGATAATTTTAAATTGAATTATTTTGTGATAAGCTTTCAATGTTTTTTTTTTTAATTTTGCAGCAAAAGATTTAAATATGTTAAGTCATTTTTATAAGGAATTAGTGAAAATTTTAAAAATGGTCTTGTTTTATTTGTTCAGGTCACAAACCCTCCATAACCAGCGTTTCAAGTGGCCCCAACATGCCACTTGGTCAAACAGTCACAGTGACAACTAGCAGCATTGTGCCTGGGAGTATTGGGGTTACGACTCCAAGCATCACCTCATCCAGTAGTACCAGCACCAGTGTACCACCACCTCCTCCACCACCTCCACCGCCGCCGCCACCACTGCCTCAGAGCATCAGCCTGAACCAGATGAGCACCACACATATTGTGACTTCAGCACCGTCAGCCCCTGGAACACAGACCAACAGTCTGAAAAGGAAGCTCTCAGATGACGATTATGACCAACCCTGATCAGATGTCCTTAAAAATGCATGTTATACTGATACGAACAGTTTTTATAAATTAATGCTCTTATGGATGCATCAGTTGGAGAGATGTAGGGGTGAAGCAGCTTTTAAAAGTATGTAGCTGTGTAACTCTATTGAATTGAAAATCTCTTTAAAAAGAAAATGACTAAGTAGGGTAAAAACAACCCTATAGATCTCATGATCTGACCTGATCTAATCCACTGAGGCTCAAGGGAGGTAAATAAATGATTATTAATTGCCATGACGACTTCTTTAGAAATTAATTCTGCTTTATTTGTGCTTCACTGCATTTTATTCTATACGGGCTGCTGAAAGTGCTAACAGTTTTTTTGTTTGTGTGTCTCTGTCTTTATTTGTAAAAGTCTGTAAATTTCTTAGATAAAGCATTAGCAACTATTATTAATTTTTGATGAATCTTATTTCAATAAAATAAAAGACTAGTTAAAGAAAAAATTCTCATAGACAGTTTGCTACTATAAAATGACTTTTCACAATCTTAATGCATAAACATAATGCTATTCTTAATTAAATACTGAATTAGTATTTAGTTTGGCTAATATTTATTTTTAATGCAACTTAAGCCATAAAATCAGCAGCAATGAGTAAAACAATGAGGAAAATAGCGAATAAGCTATTAAATTGAAACTCATGGCCTTTTTGCCTCAGGGAAGCCTGGTTAAATGTATTGGCTGCTTTTACCAATTGAGTTTTGTTGAAGACCAAATCTAACCTTTTAAACACACCCTTTATTCCATGATCTCTTGCTCTGTGCCATATTTGTTCAGTTTCTACAAAAATAGCAATAATACTGCTGCTTACATAGCAGTTATTAACAACTGTATAAATTTCTAAAGAATATTGTATTTAAAATAAAAATATGCTCAAACTATGATTGTTAAAAACTGCTATGTTTTTTCTTTTAATAAAGGGTACAATGTTTTTCTTACCTGTTGTTATACAATTCTAAGTCCTGTTTTCATCTACAAAAGAAGAGATGACGGTTATGAGAGGAATTGTATACTTCTGTAAGTGTTTAAAAAATGTATTAACTCATTATTTAGTCTCTAACGTAATGATAGATATTTAGATTCTGTTTTTTAAATTCAAAATATACTCAACACTAATAACATGATTTAGATGGGAGATATATATATATATATAGTTTTGATGTAAGTTATAATTATGGGATAAAGTGCTCAATATTAGGGATAGAGCATATGTAAATATAAAATTGGGACATGAAAATCAGCACTCAGAGGCGACAGTCTTGTTTCATAGTAAATGCAATTGTCAAGCCATGTGCATTGTTTTTGCTCAACTAATATGTGTGTGTGTGTGTGTGTAATGCATTGTGGATATTCTATTGTATTCTAACAGTTATTTTGGTGGGCGATAGCAGTTGTGTTTCAGATTATGCTAGGGGCTAAATAACATACGTTGTCTGACAATTGCATTTAGCATGAAACACTCACTTCTGGGTGTTGACTTTAATGTCCATGCACACACACACACATAATTTTTAAATAATTAATGGATTTTATTTATAATCCCACATTATTTCTTATTACTATGAATTATATTTAGTGGATAAACATATCAGAAGACATCCGTTTTTTGCTTTTTTATTGAAATAGTATAATTCATGGCTATTAGTCTGAGCATTTGAGAGTCTTAAAGAAAATGTGCCTTCATATTTAAGTAGTCTAAAGCAGGCCTGGCTCAGACAAGATTTACCCAATATAAGGGGTAAGCAGATTTGAACCTTGACAAAAGACATGTTTTCTTTATTAAAACTCTTGAATGCCCAGGTTAGTAGGTGTGAATTATACTGTTTAAGTTATAAAAATAAAAAAAAATAACATGGATGTCTACTGAAATGTGTATTTGCTAAATGTAATGTTTATAATAATATATGATTTTATTGCTACAAACATTTTTCGTGAGTAACCATGCTTGAGTAGACATTTTTTTAACATAATGGTCTTCAATTCTTATTTGATAAAAGATGTTAACATGGATTTCTTCAAACTTATCAATATGTAGATTCTGAATAAGTCTCTTAAGTTTTAATGTCTACTTTTGAAAATCCACATGGGCAAAATGTTTGTAACAAGGCAATATTTTGAGTTAGTATTTGTTATTGGATGAGACTGATGGTTATTTAATCCTTTAATCCTTGGCTATAAAAGTATCCACAGGTATTTAACCTGAAGAAACTTTGTAAAGTTTACTATCAACATATAGGATATGCAATAGAAACTGAAAGTTCAAAATGTTGTTTATTATGATACTAAAATGCAAAATGTCTTATATATATATATATATATAACCTCACTATATTAAGCTTATAAACAGTCTTTTCATAAATTAAATCATTGGTAACATGGAGTGAATAAGATGAAAGGAATGAAAAGTTGTTTGCTTTTTTTCTGAACTAAAAATTTTGGGTGTTTAGCAGCTCTAAATTTGGAAAGATTAATTTTTATTTTATTTTTTCAAATATGATCAATTTCTCTTTGGAAAAGTTAAAGAATGTGTGCATATGCACACACACACACGTCATATCATCATCATTATCATTTAATGTTTGTTTCCATACTAGTATGGGTTGGACAGCATTTTCTTGATGGTTCTGTAATTGAACCATCATGAAATATTAGAGTGAGTTTTACAGCTGTATGGCCTTACTAACACCAACCAGTTTATAGATGATAAACTCACTGTTTTTATTGAAACACCATCTCTTGGAAGACTTGGCTCCATGCTTTTCTAAACCTCCAATCTCTCAATCAGAGGCCTTATTGCTGAATGTAGTTTATCATCATTGGATTAGGTTTTTAGTTTTTTAAACAAAGATAGATTGAATAAAATGTTTTAATTAATACATGTATATTGATCAAAATCAAAGTTCTGTAATAAGATTTTCTTTTTGTAAAGTCACTTAAGCTATGAAGCTGAATTCATCAAATTTTCAGTTATTCTCAAATTATGTATGGGCTTCTGTTTTAGGAAAACATGTTTTTAAAATCTTTAGTACAAGATTGTGTTTTTGAATTCATTGCATTCACTTACGCACAAATACCCTTGGGAAAGGTATTAATCCATATATTCCTTCCAGTTATGGGTTAAATAACAGGACAGATTGGGTTCTATAGCCTTGGTCGGCAACCAGTCTACCGCAGAAAGCAATGGCAACCTACTGCGGGATAATCTTCTGCCTACTCAGTCATGTCTCTTTCGAAACATGATCGCCCAAGTATGTATCACGTATGGCACTTAACTGACTGACAAGATTGTGATTTTTTTTTTTTTTTTTTTTTTTTTTTCATTTTCATATAAGAAAATTGTTGAAGGCAAATGCAAATTCTCAAATCTTTAATTCATGCCCCCACAAAGAAAGTTTTTGGTCCTATTGGAATAGTTTGCTATGTAAGAGAGAACATTTTGACTGCAAATCAGAGGATTAGACTACATCTGCACAAGAAAGCTGTGATCTGGAATGATAAATTACTGCTACTGCTTTTATTATTATTGAAAAAGAAGCCCCCCCCCCCCGATACCTATAACATTCCTATTTTTTTATCTGAACTGAATGTCTTTTTTAAACCTGTGAGAGTTTATCGCATATTTGAGAAAACCAGTTCAAAAACCCTGAATATTTTGTTTAAAGGGCCTAGAGTACCAGCATCAACTTAGATAGGTCACCCTTCTCATTCCCCATTTCGAACTCCAACCTTTGAAGTGAGAACTTTTGAAGTAATTTTTTATATGAACTGATGCTCTAAAAGAAAGTTGCTAAAATTCCTGTTTTGTTAAGGAAAAAGAGTTGTTTTTTATGAACTGTTGTTTCCTAAGAGAAAACATTTGTATTATAAGAAACTGTTAATCTGCCTTTACAGTCTGAATAAGTTTTTTGTTCGTACCTGTAAAAGTACTTAGAGAAAGATAACTTGAAATCCATTGTAATTCCTCCTTCTCTCTCTCTCTCTCTCTATATATATATATATATATATATATATATATATAAACAAGGAAACATCTCCATCTAACATGTTTCACTTTTATTAAAGCTTCATCAGAGCCCAAGAAAAAAAAATGAAAAAAACAACAGAGACAATATTCTGGTATATTATGATATGGGGTGAGTTCTTATTGATCAGATATACATCACATGTATTGATAACATATCACTCAATAAATTCCGGGTCTAACTAATAAAACAACAAATTTTAGGCAAAATTTTATTTTCTTCATGGACATAGTCTCCCTCTCGGGTGATACACTGATTCCAACGCTTCTCTAACAATTCAATGCCTTTTTGTAGAACAATTTGTCTGTATCCTTAAAATATGACTCTGTTTCTGATATCACTTCTTCATTAGAGCCAAATCTCTTTCCCTGGAGCATTTTTTTGAGGTCTGCAAACAGCCAGTAGTCACTGAGGGTCAGATCTGGAGAATAGGGTGGATGCGGAAGCAATTCGAAGTGCAATTCCTGTAGTTTTGCCATTGTTACAATCAATTTGTGACATGGTGTGTTGTCTTGATGAAAGATCACTTTTTTCTTCTTCATTTGTGGCTGTTTTTGATTTCTTCCTTCAAACATGCTAATAATGCTGCATAATATTTGCTGTTGATGGTTCTTCATTTCTCAAAGTAATTGATGAACAAAATACCTTGTGCATCCCAAAATATGAAGGCCAAAACCTTGCCTGCTGATGTTTGCAGATTTGGTTGCTTTGGACAGCTTTCACCTGTTGCTGACCACTCAACTGACTGTCAATTTGACTCCAGAGTGAAGTGGTGGATCCATGTTTCATCCATTGTCACATTGATGCAAAACTTCTTGAAACAGTTGCAAACAACACTCTGAATCAACATGTTGACAAATGTTCATGCAAAATTGTGAATACACTGCTTTCTGATATGTTCAACTCCTCTACTGTCTCACGCAACTTCAATTTACTATCAACCAAAACGAGTTTGTGGATTTCTTGATGTTTTACAGGGCAACTACCAATTTTGGGAGACCTGAGCATTCAGCATCATTTGTGTCTGTACAACTGCGTTTAAAGTCGGCATACCACCTTTTAACCATTGTTTCCGATAGAGCAGAATTCGAATGACACTTATAAGGTCATTGCTTTACTTAAGCAGTACTTTTCCCCATCAGAAAGTAATGCTTTATCAACACACGAAATTCAGATTTTTCCATTGTTTTGAAAATTTGCAACAGTAGCTTTACTTAAATAAATGCAATTTGTAAACTAATAATCCGATTGAGCCCAAATTTTGTCACATACCATTTGAAGGTTAGTACATTATAAAAACTGTATGGATTTTTTTATTAGTGGTGCCATCTATATGTCAAGCCCAGGACTTATTGAGTGATATGTTAATTATTTTTTATTTTTAAATGTGTATGTGGGGACTATTTTGGATGGTAAAGTGTATGTGCATGTTTGTATAGAAATGCTTGTATGTGCTTAACTACAGACTTTTGGAAATCACTTATTTTGGGGAGCACTGTAGACATATCCAAGGTGTGAGTGTAGGTAATTTTTTCTCAGGATCAAATTCCATAACATTTTGGTCAGATCATTTTATGTATATAGGATAAATCCAAAGAGACTTCTGCCAACCAATATTTTCTAATTGTTCTGAAGTAATGACATATCTGTGTAATTTCTTATATTAACATTTTTAGGACAAAATCACCAGCATGGAAAAAAAGTCACTAAAGTAACTAATTTATGACACACTGATTTGAACATGATTGATAAAATTAATTATTTCAAAGAATAGTAAGATTAGAGAGAAATAATATATAAAATACAATATTGAAAAAAAGCATCAAGAAAGAAAAAAAGAAAATTTATAATTATTCATAAGGACTAAAAACTATCCATCGTGTATCTCTGGAGGCAAATATGTATATTTGGTCTAAACAACAATTACAGAGAAAATATTTAACAAGAACTTATTTGTGACAGCCAATAATTAGCTAATTAATGCTGAATACTGGGAATTAATTATTATTTCTTATTGATTAGAAGGTGGAAAAATGTGCAATTGAAATTTGAAAGCAAGTTTTACAATAATGCTCATTAAGAAAGCATAAAAATACTTTAGGAAGAATTAATGAAACTCAAAGAAACAATAATTTTCAGAATATTTGAAAGTTTTATACCATGATTTACATTGTTTCTATCTGATACCATTACTTTCAAAGGATTATTTGTACAACATCTCTGATTGTTCCAGAGAGCAAGAAATATTTAATGAACAGCTTTTTACAATCAATAGTATGAAGTTGTGGTTAATGTGTTCATGTTGGGAGGTCACCAGTGTGGTTAGGTGGTGTTGGCAGAATTTTCTTTACTAGAAACTTTGTAATAAAATGATTGACTCAAAGGTATCAAATAAGTAATATATTTTTATTTATTTTCTTTAGAGTAACAAGTAAATACTTTGATATTCGTTATGACAAAAATGTTCATTTATAAGGTAGTTATTAGTAGTATTATAGTAGAATATATGGTAGTGTTGTTTTGCAGTCAGACTATAATAGGAGTAGTAGTAATCTTAAAAATAGGTTGTTATCATCTTACTGTGTTTTTCTTGGGCTCTAAAGAACCATTAGGAGATGACCTCTTCTGTGTCAATGACTGATTTTTCTAGCTTTAACACCTTTTTGTCCACTTCAGCTGTTCTTTCTGCTTCTAGCTAAGCAGTGTCAGCTTTATCTGTTTTGACAAGACTGGAAAGTTTTTGATGAAAAATTTCTTTATGTCAATATTTTTGATTGGCCAAAATTTTTATTTTTCAGTATTTCTTTTTTATAACGGAAGCCTCTCTGATTTTTTATATTTTCAGTCATAAATAAGTAGACTCTGATCCTGCATTCCAGTGTTTTTTGTCTGGGTTCACTTTTTCTTCTTCCTGTTTTATTTGTGAGTTACTTCCTCATTAGTTGAGAGAGAAGTATAGAAGGAGAAGTTTAGAAAGACAGAAAAAAGACAGGATTTTAAAGGAAAGTACAAATGCCATGTGCTTTGTGGTGCATTGGATATCGGCTCGGAACGGGAAATCTGGGAGCCGAGTTCAAATTCCAGTTGAATTCAATGAATTCACTTACGTGCAAATACCCTTGGGAAAGGTATTAATCCATATATTCCTTCCAGTTATGGGTTAAATAACAGGACAGATTGGGTTCTATAGCCTTGGTCGGCAACCAGTCTACCGCAGAAAGCAATGGCAACCTACTGCAGGATAATCTTCTGCCCAGTCAGTCAT
Source organism: Ascarosepion bandense (assembly GCA_037127315.1). NCBI lineage: Eukaryota > Metazoa > Mollusca > Cephalopoda > Sepiida > Sepiidae > Ascarosepion > Ascarosepion bandense. The sequence continues at coordinate 1,791,915 of JBBBDQ010001092.1, forward strand.
GTCTCTTTCGAGACATGATCGCCCAAGCATCTCTCACGTATGGCACTTAACTGACTGACAAATGCCTTATTTTAATTTGAATTGATTTAATTTTTGTTCATATAACAAACAATATCTTCTTTGAATTTATTAATAAATAATATATTTTTATTTATTTTCTTTACAGTGAGTCCTTTGGTATAGGAACATGTTTGTTTATAAATCGGATATTAGTAGTATGATTGGAGAAAGTTCGGAGGTATTAGTTTGTTTTTTTTTAAGTTCAACCTATGATAGTAATATTAGAAATTAAGTCAATGGCCATCTGTGTTTTTGTTTGCCCTAAGCAGGGCAGAAATATCATTAACAAATGACCTCTTAACTACTTATCTTTTTTTTTTTTGTTCTCTCCTCTCCTGCTGACCTCCTGCTTCTAACTCGGAGATGACTAGACTCAAAGTTTCTGGTGTGAACATTGGTTTCAACTAACATAAAAATCTCATTGTGTCAATTTTTTTGATTGGCCATAATTATTTTATATTTCAGCATTCCTTTCTTTTTCATTTTTTTTTATAACAAAAGTTATGCATGAAGCCTCTTGATTTTTAGTATTTTTCAATCACAAAGAATAGGCCCTGATCCTGCAAACTTTGTGTTTTTTTGGCCAGGTTTAGTCCTCTTTTTATTTGAGGGTTGCCTTCTTGTTAGTTGAGAGAAAAGTATAGAAGTTTAGAGGGACAGAAAGAAAGAGGTAAGGGTTTTAAAGGAAAGGGCAAATACCTTATTTTACTTTAAATTATTTTTATTTTTGTTTGTATATTTTATTTTTATATTTCATTATAACACGACCCCTGGCTGTGTCCATTCAGCCTCCCTGACCTTTGACTGGTTCTGCCCATACTGTGTTGTTGATCTCGGATTAACCAAAACAGGACCACTTATTACCACTTGATGAAGATGGTTCAGACATGTAAAGGATTGGTACATGATGAAAATCAGATGCAAGGCTGCAACTACATGTAGATTTATATGTTTATATATATTGAATAATTGCAAGCAAGTCAAAATAAGTAACAAAAAAAGAAATATCAGTTGACTGGTATTTCAGTAGCACGATAATATTTGTGTTGTATTATTTCTATGGGATGATTGTTTATTAAACTTCCAGTTCGTTGAATTTGCAGGGGTGTAAGTTTTTCATTTTTCTCACTGTATAACTCTTACCAGCTCAAAATGAAAACAATTACATTTAATCATTTTGACTTCCAATAGAAAGGGATAAAAAACACTCCCTACATTTGTCTGCCTGCTCTTATCAATTGTCCTGGTAATTCAGTACACAGGAAATTGTCACAACCACATTTTGGCCTAGGGTTACACATTATCAAAATCAACTGACATATGTTTTGACTAGAATCACTTTGATAAATTTGCTTAAAAATAATTTTGTATTCAGTATACTTCACACCTGGGGTTTTTTACTTGATAACATTCCAGCTACTTTTCCCAACAAAAATAATTATATTCTCTAGTTTTAGAGAAATCTCTTCTTATCTTGTAAATCACTTAAAATTAATACCAGCCATCTAAAAATAGGGTTACATCATTTTTATAGGGACTCACTACAGGTGTTTTTTTTTTTTAAGAAATAGATTGTGTAACCTTTAAACAGGAAAATTAATCTTAAAAATGAACAACTTTTAGAGTTAATTGATTCGATTTAGACCAGTGCTTAACCATTGCAAATAAAATTCTCTTAATTATAAAGAAATTTTCCAAAGTTTATGATTCTGTACTTTTAAAAATCAATGTACAATTTATATGAATAACTGAAAAAAAATATTGGGTTGGAAGAAAGTTTCATGGCTTAATTATTTTTTTTCTCTTAAAATTTTATTATTATTTTTATTAAAAATGATTTTTTTTTTTAAGCAATTCAAAATTATATCCAGAGTTTGCAGTAAACTGGATGTCAAAGTAGAAGTTGATGCTTCTCTGGCTGGAATTCTTCTGTGTCCTGTTTCCCTTCAAGACATGGGCAATCATAGCCTTCCACATCTCCCTATCACTTGTAGCATTTAACACTCCTTCTCCTGTTACCTGTTCCAAACCCTACTCTGCCATTTATTTGCTCAAGCCTATCAAATATGTCTTGTTTCCCCTGTCTCTCTTTCCCTCTATCCATCCTGTGAGTATCAGATTCTCCAAGCCCTCCTTCCTCATTACATGTCCCAGAAACTTCAGCTGTCTTTTTCTGATGTAAAGTATCAATTTCCTTTTCATTTTCCTGTTCTTCAAAACCTTGTCATTGCTCACACGTTTCATTCATGATGACTCTGGGCATGACGATAAACTGCATCTGGCAACAAGGCCTCTGATTAGGAGGTTGTGAGGAGCATGGAACCACCTCTTAATTGTTGTTGTTCCCAGGTCCACCCTGACCCACAGTGGTAGCACCAGTTAGGGTCCTAGCTATGGGCAAATAGTTATTCCCCAAAACTGGGGTCAAAACACTATGAAAGTATAAAAATAGACTTATAGAAAAATATACATTTTTGAAGGAAAAAAATTATTACTAACAATACATTTTTAAATAAAAAACTCAGACATCTTCAGTTTTCTAAAATAATTAAAAAATTTTTTCATCAAAATTTAACTAAATCAACTTTCTCACGATAACTGAATGTTTAAAAAAAATACCTTAAACCCCAACCTTTTTGGCATTAAATAACCCACAGAGGTTGATATGCCGTTAAACTCAAACTTAAACCAATTCATGGTATTCTCAGCATCCTTCTGTAGAACCACATTTTGTTTGCTTAAGTCTTTCCTTCATCTTTGATGAGATTGTCAAGTATTCACTGTCATATTGAAGGACAGACATCACATAACAATCCAGTATTCTCTATTTTCTTTCCTGCAAAATTTTCCACTGGAATATAAGTGATTAAAATTGTTTTTCTGTTACACAGTTGTATGTAACTCCCTAGTAAAATAATAAAAATATTTCAGCCAATAAAAAGACTTCCCACTTAAAATAAAATTTTGGCTTTGTGATCCTGTCCAGACCCATAAAACTGAGAGAAAATGTTTCAATTACTGAACAGATCTCTTCTATGTTCTCTTTGTCCACATTTTATCACCTTGCCCTCTAATGGTGTATCTATCAAACTATCTTTCAGTGAAAGTTTAAATTAAAACATTTACAGATAACACTTGAAAAAGAACATTTTATTCACTTTTTAGTGAACTTCAAAGAAAATAATTTCTATTTCCTCAGGGAATTCTATAAAGAAAATGTTTTATATTGTAAAATAACAAAACTTATTTTGTATCTGTTATTTGAATTTATGACTGTTCATTTCAAAATATAAGAATAAAAAGCATCTACTTTTTTCTGTTTTCTTGTATAGTATTTTTGTGTCTTTATGTTGTAATGGAAGGAAAGCTATGGCAGAAAAATTTGTTCTATCTTTTCTGTTTCTCCTGTTATAGGCATTGTTATATCCATGATATAACAACACAGGATAGAATGGAATGGCTGAAGGAAAAAAAATTGACAAACATGCTTTGTTTTCAGAGAGACTTTTATATAATATGACATACACAAAACTATGGTCAAATACTTCACTTGGTGATGTTAATTTCTACCTAACAGGCACTTTGATTTAAATGGTGTTTGTTACATTGTGGAATCATTTTTATGCATGTTTGTAAATATTGTTTGTTATTGGGTAGAAAATCAAGTTTAGGCATGTTTTAATATGGTATATGTGTGGGTATTTAACTGTGTTGAAAAAAGGTTTATTTTCTTTCCTCTAATACCCGCTCCCAGATTGATAAAATCTTAAAAGTGACTATGCTTTCTGGATAGTGGATTCATCAGATTCACACACTTTCAGCTACCAATCTCCTTTGAGTACAGTTCACATGCATTAAACATTTTTGGATGTTCAGCTTGCTAAAGACATCCCAGTATTTAGATTGCTATCAACAAATTCTTGACTAAATTTGAAGTAAGAGTATTAAAATTTAGCTTATTGAATCATCTCAATTTGAATAGTTTATACAGAAAAATGTTGGGTTCTATAGCCTTGGGCGGCAACCAGTCTACCGGAGAGAGTAATGGCAACCTACTGCAGAATAATTTTCCATCCAGTCAGTCATGTCTCTTTTGAGACATGATCACCCAAGCATGTATCCCATATGACACTTAACTGACTAATGCAGAAAAATGATCAAGTGTCAGTAAAAAAATGTATGCCTGTTCATGTGTATGTAATGGTTACAGGATACACAAGTTCACTCATAGCATTTCAATGCTGACCCCGCAAAAAAGTTGTTCTGTATGTGTCTCCTCCTGAATAGCTCATTTTTCATTGAAGCTGAGCAAATGGTCCTCAAATTTCTGAACAAACATTTTGTAAGCACGCATGCATATGCACACACACACACACACACACACATACACATACATATGATCATCTCATGGTTTTAAACAAATATGAAAGCTTGTCTATATTTCTGAGATGAGGTAGTATTTACATTATTTGCATTGTTTGGACTGTTGTCCTCATCTTTGTGAATATGAATATAGCAATAAAGTTTCAGCCATTGTATGCTTCAGTTTTTTTAGATGATTGGAATTTTGAACTGAGCCCTTTATGTGACTTGACCTAAAAAGTTGTGAGTTCAATACCTGGCTACAGCAGTGGGGAACAAATAACTTAGAGAGTTGAGTTAAAGGGAGATAACTAAGACATTTGGAAGTGGTATAGCTCATGGATTAAGAAAAATATGTCCCAGTGATTGAAATAAAGGGTAACGAGTATGGTAATAAATAGGAGGAAAACAGTCTGAACAATGTAAATAACATAAATATGAAAGCTCTTTTAAAAACATATTTTTGTGCATAACAATATTTTATAAAAAAACAAGTATGACTGATTTTCAGAATATTTTTTAAATGCTGTATTTCTCACTCCATTCCCCTGTAAGTATAACAAATTTTGGCAAAGTTTAACCTTCATGCCTGCAAAAATAATGGTAGTGTAAAGGATGGTTTTTTACCTTGATACCAGTATTACAATGTACTACATTGACTTCATCAGCTATGTTTTAAAATGCTATGATTAAAATTTTAATAAAACCCAAACATTTGAAAGGGAATTTATACAATTACAACAAAAATATTGAACACTATTTATTTATTAGATTGTTTATTTACAAGAATAATTTTATATTTACATTATTATAAAAATATGTGAGCAAACTACAATGAAACATTTATCATTTACCAATTTATAAAGAAATAAATATGAGAAAAACTTTTTATTCATGAATTTATTAAAAAATTACTAAATTATAAAAATATATGAACCAACTATAATGAAATCATTATTATTTATCCTTTTATAAAGTTTGAATCAATTGGCTATAAGTCAATCCTTGATCACAATTATAAAAAAAAAAAAGATTTAAACAACAGACAATCTGTGGTATAAAAACATTTAAGAAAATGTATGATGTCTGGAAAAATCATGTTTATTTAAATTTTCTTATTCTATATTTTGTAGATATTTTTACAAATTATGTATAAAATCTTGTTTTCATATTTATTTATAAATGGCTAATAATATTGCATTGATTTATATATGTTGATAATTCTGTAAATTTTTATAAATTTGTGAATAAATGTTTTTTTTAAATTTATTTACGAAATGATAAATAATAAATCTTTATAAAATGGTAAGTAATAAATATAAGTGGGCACTGAGGTAGGTCAGCACAAAGTGGCAACCATTTGTTTCATGCTTCAAACAGTATTCAGGCCATGTGTGTTGTGTTTTATTTTAACTTTTTATATATGCTGTTCAGTGGTGCATTATAGGTGTCATATCCTGTGAGCACTCCCAGATTTTTATAAACAACTGCAAGAAAAAGTTTAACCAGCATTATTGTGAGACTGATTCAGGATATAAAGAAGCCACAAAAGCAACAGAAAACAAGCCTTCCATGATTCATACTGTGGGAAAATTATCAACCCTCAGTTGTGTTTCTGTCTTTGGGCAGAGTACAAATCATTTGTGGTCTCTGTCTGCAAAAAAAAAAAAAAACAAATATTGTGAGATGTCCGGTCCTGGAGAACAGCTGCTTGCAGCTGCAACCCCTCTATTACTTTAAAGGGAGGGTTGGTAGTTGCTACCAAGGCCTGGGTAATTTTCGTACTTGACCTGAGTGTACGCACTTGGGTTCCCAACATAAAACTCAACCTTGTCACCTTGTCTCAATGGAGAGACCAAGGTAAATAACAAGCCTTCTGTAGTTAAGATGATGAGGATCAAAGTGAAGTAACTGTTCCAGCAGCAGCAGCTGACAACCAGCCCACAGCTTGAGTCATTAGCAGCACTGTAGTTACCCAGCCATCATCCTCTCCAGCTTGCAATCAGCCATCACTCCAGCTATCTTCAGTTCTTGCTGCTACAATTAGCTTCAACAGGCTTCCAGCCATCCCCTCCAGCAGCAACAATATGTAATAAACTATCCTTTTCAGGCCAACATTCTTTGGCAACTACTAAACAATGCTCTCCGGCAACTATCAAGACTGTCCTTCTCAGGACAACGCTGTTCTGCACTGTAACATTTTTGTTGATGTATTTTGTTTAACAAATAAATTTGGCAATCTATTTTTTAACTCAAGTCTTTGTTTTATTTTTTGCTGTCTACTGTCATTCAGTGTTTGTGGGTCAATATACCACCGGCAACATGGAAAATAAGGTCTATTGCATTATCTTGACAGTTATTTAGTGGGTGGTAACGGTTATGTCTCAAATTATTCTAGAGGCTATTGAGTAGAAATAATTGTGCATCTAAATGTGGTTATTTGTTAACATTTTACTCATTATTTATTATTGATTACTTAATTCTTTGTTGTTAATTGTTATTACATTTACTTGTGTTTATTTGTAGTTTGGATGACACATGGCCTAGCAGATAAAAGCATTGGTTGCAGCCAGTGACTTAACCCAAAGAGTTGTGAGTTCATTACCTAGCAACAGCAATAGTGAACAAAAAAAATTAGAGAGCTGAGTTATGTAGAGATAACTAAAACATCTGGAAGTAACATGACTCATGGAATGAGAACAATCTATCCCAGTGATCAAAATAAAGAGTTCAATTCAAAATTCCAATCACCCGAAGATGGTCAGAACATAAAAGATCCATTCTTCTTGTTTTATATTGAGTGAAAAGGTTCATAATTTTCTTTTTGATCCCTAGATGACTGTTGAGGAAATTTTTCTCCATTGAAACTATTGCAAGTGCATTTAGTCTTTGAGGATTCATAGTGCTCCTTAGAATAGTTTTTATTCTTTTCAGTGTTGAAAAGCAGTGTTCTGGTTCTGATGTAGACACGGGAATTAACAAAAGGATTTTTATCAGTTTTGTAATTTCACTAAGAACATTATCTAGATTATTTGAAAAAATTAATTTTTTTTTTCAGTGCTGAAAAGCATTGTTCTGGTTCTGATGTAGTCACGAGCAGCCTTTTAGATTTGAAAAAGAAATCACTTGACTGGCGGTTGAGAGCAAGGGAAAATTTACTCACCCTAAAATCATTTTACTTGACCAACTTCATTTTTTTTAATAGTCGCCTTACATAAACAGCGTGAATTGCTGATGGAAAACAAAAAATGAAATTCTAATTAAAATTTCAAAGGTGTTAGGAAGGATTTTAAATTTTTTTAAAAATAATAACAACAAAATTTGATCTTTTCTCTTAATAATAGCATGAAGATTTTGATTATAAAACTTGATATGATATTTATCATGATATGCTGTTTTTTTGGGGTTTTTTTTTTTTTGGCAATTGAGTGGAGGTACCTAAATTCATAGTTTCTTTCTTCTATTTGACTACAACTTCCATCTCATAGATGATTAAAAAATAGCAAATCTGATTTTCTCAACAATTTTCTATAAAAAAATTACTTGTAGAATTTGTTTTTCATTGCAGGGTTGAAAGAAGTATGTGTATTTTCTGTTTCTTTCATTGTAGGTTATTCTAAGTAACTAGTGAATCTTTAATGGCATACTTTTGGGTTGTAAAAGGAATCAGATTTCCTTTTATTTTTAATTGACCGTGGACGAGTAAAGCAATAAACTTTAATTGCCCAATTAAGTTTTTAATCAACTGAGTTGATCGGGCGAGTAAAATCTCAAAGGCTGGTCATGAAAATTGACAAAAGGAATTTTATCAGTTTCATAATTTCACAATGAACATCATCTAGATTATTTTCTAACATAAATTTCAGTAGCTCAATTTGTTTGCAACATTCATGCATATTAGATCTACAATAGAATACTTTTAGTTCATCTTGTGTGCATGGTGCAGAGTTTTGTTATCAGACATCGGTTCCTCCAGCAGCCACTTTCTTCACCCAGTATTGAAATGTTATGTGATATCTGTCCTACTCTATATCAGTGAATGCTGGACAATCTTCTCAAAGATGAAGAAGAGACTTGAAGCAACAAAAATGTGGTTCTACAGAAGGATGCTGAGGATAACATGAATTGAAGATGTGAACAACAATGAGATTTTAGAGAAAACAGAAACAAAAAGAAACTTATACTTAGCATCAGGAAGAGATAGCTGAGATTTCCAAGATACATAATGAAGAAGCTTGGAAAATCTGTTAAGGTTTTCTATATAATCTGACACTTTTTTGGAACTGATCCAGTTTTTTCTATCAAATCATAAAATGAATATTATCCAGAGCATCCACTTATCTAGATCTTTTCATACTAATGGGCGGGGGAGGGGGTTGAACCCCTGGGCTCCATCCTTGATCTTACTCTACTTTTAATTTTCATTAATTTTCATTAATGATCTTCTTGATGACATCAGCTCTCAACTTGGTATCTATTCTGATGACACACCATTTACTCATGTCTCAACAATAAGGCTAATCAGTCCAACAAGGTCAAAATGGCAGCCAATTTTCAAACCAATTCTGTCTCAAGTCTGTTGTTAACTGGGGAAAAAGATGGCTTGTTAATTTTAATGGCTCCAAAACTAAATTTCTCTCCATTAATTATCTGAGAGACCCCTTGCTGATAGAAAACAGCCAGGATTTAGTATCATTGACATAATACTAACCTCCAGGAAAGTAACTCAATGTGCCTTCCCAGCCTCATGTTCACAACTGACATGAAGTGAAAAGACTATATTGAATCCATTGCTAGATCAGCTGTTAGGAAAATCAGTTTTTCTCTTCAGAATTTATCTTAAATATCTATAAGTCTACCATTCATCCATGCTTAGAATATTGCCACCTCATATAGTCCAGTGCCCCTGCTATTTACCTTGAGCTCCTTGATAAGATCTAAAGAAGAATCAGCAATATTATTGGTCTTGTATTCAAGGATTTTGAATTTAAGAGCAGTACTATATATATATATATATATATATATATATATATATATAATTTAGAAAAGATTTTAGATTTATTACAATGGGTAATATATATTTCACCGCAAATGGTACAACAGTTGATCATCAAAATATCCCCACCCAAATTATTTTACATAGATGCTCACATGTCCATATTTAGAAAAGACATTTGTAACGGTTATTTACGAAAAATTTCTTGCTCATTTAAAAAGAATCTCAAATAATAGAAAAAAAGCAAGGATAAAGAAAAAGTAGACGCTTGATTAATGGAAAGAAGAGAAAACAGAAAAAATGAAGAGAAAAATAAATAAAAAAAGAAAGGGCAAAGAGATACAATAAAAAGAAAATAAACAGTATCCAGAGAAATAAATGTTAACTCCATGTATCGAAATAGCATCTCTAACAACCCGTCTGCTTTCTTAGAAAAACATGACATGGAAAATTTAACTTTGAAATTTAGTTTCAAATATAATGGGATATATTTATGGTACAATAATAATTTTCATACAATTTGAAAAAATAACTACTCTTACTATTATTTTAAAAATTCATATTAATTTTTAAAAATTCAGTTAAAAAATAAAAATTATAATTAAATATAAAAAAAGAGAAAGAAAAAGAAAGAGAGAAAGAAAAAGAAAGAGAGCAAGATAGAACAGAATTTAAAATAATTTAAAATAAACGTCCTAGATCGAAACCAAGGTCTATTACACTAATATTCATTCTTAGAAACTCGACATGGGATTTACTCTTAAAATAAAATATACCAACTATGGGGTATATTTATGGTGAAAAATAAATCATAAATCATACATCCTAATATAAATTACAATATAACCACTAGTAGTAATTTAATATAAATATAGTTAAAATAATAACTCCTTGTAAGAAAAAATAAATAAAATATTAAAATACAATCTTAAAAAACATCTTAAATAATAATAATAATAAAAATAATAAAAAATAATATATATATATATATATATATAAATATATACATGTATCAAACAAAATTTCACTAAGACATTAATAATAATAATAATAATAATACTCGTTCTATCAAAAGCGAAGAAAAGAAATCTTAAAAAATTATACCTATAAATATAAAAATTATAAAACACAAAATGAAAATCTAAAAACTTTTGCTATAAAATGATATTAACAGCACATTCCAGATTTTCCCAAAATAAACACTTTTTTAAATTAAATTAATGTAAATTAATTTAATTTACATTAATTCAAATCACAATCAGGATTTATCAAAACTATTTTATATTCATTTTTGTGTCTGCATTTAAATATTAATTCATTCCACTGATTAAGGAGTTCCTTTGGATTATTATATTTTATAATCCTCAATTTTTCCTCCAGGCATAAATTGCACTTATCCCTGAAATTGTTGGGAGTGTTCACGTATTTAACAATCCGCCATCTGACCAGTAGGGTAAATCCTCCATCTTTAATATTCCAGTATTGTTTAGACAGGGCAGTTTGATTTTTCAAGGAGGCATTGGAAAAAGAGTGTTTGTAGTTGTACAGTCTCTGTTTCCAACTACCTGCAGATATCCCTATATAAACTTTTATTGCTAGGGTCCTCCACTATATATATATACTTGCTTCCATTGTAAAGCAATTAGTTTCTTTTGTGTATTGAGCATATCTCAAGGATGATTGTATGAGATGTTTCAGCAGCTTTTGACAAGGTGTAGCATAAATGCTTACTGCACAATCCAAGCTTTCTAGCTACATAATTACTGGAAGAGTCTTTTGAATTATAAAGTTTTTTTAAAGGGTAGGTTCTTGAAGGTAGATGTTAACAGCTAGTCTTCTGAGGCCCAAATGATCAAGGTTCACTCCTCAGTCCAACCCTCTTTCTACTTTACATAGAGGATCTTTTTGTGAATATCTATGTTGATGATGAAACAGTATATAGGTGCACTAGGCATGCTCAGTTGGGGGGGGGGGGACTGGCTGGTCACATTCAATGCCTCAAAAACAAAACTAGTGATGTTCCATTGTCACTGAGCAAACTCAGAATTTTCAGTGATTGTGATGAACAGATGTTCCCTCAGGAAGGCCCCATGCTTTGAGTTCTTATTGTGACAAATTTGATCCAGACTTCAAATGGAATTCTGTTGTGGCTTGTTAGATCCAGGAAGAAAGACACAAAAAGAAGAAGGTAGGTTGAACCAATGTATTGGAATAACAGAACATATATACAAAATAAGAGTGTTCATCCAAACTGTCATGTTCCACTGCCTTCCCATAGGAATTCTAGCAGGTCAGTATTTATGAAGGAGGAAGAGTTCATTCCAATGTAGATAGGGCACCATAACAATTCATACATATAATTTATCACTAAAAATGCAGGGAAAATGGTCAGCTATCTGTACCACTCTAGTGATACAGGAACCTAACTCCTGATTCCTGCTATCTTCTATCTTTACAAAAGCCAGATCAGGCTGAAAATGAAGTACTGCTGCCATACATGGACAGGAGTTGCCCAGTCTTCACTTTCCAGTTTCAATAGTGTTCAGAAGTATCTTCACATCCTTGTGAGTGATGAATTATTTTCCACCCTACAACCTCTTTCCCCACAGACAAAACATTGCAAACCTCTTGCTGCTCTATTGATGTTTTCATTGAAAGTGTTCTGACTAACTACATTCCTTAGTTGCACCAGTTCTAACCTTCATGACTATTATCCATCATACCATGCACATTGTAGTAAGCCACCCTCATTTCCTATGTATTCCACTAAATGGAGGATTTACCCCACTGGTCAGATGGCAAATTGTTAAATACGTGAACACTCCCAACAATTTCAAGGATAAGTGCAATTTATGCCTGGAGGAAAAATTGAGGATTATAAAATATAATAATGGGATCTAAGTTTTACTCTAGCAACTTCTGTTTTGTGGAACCGATTCCCAAGAGAATGCTCCTTGATCACTACAATCTTAACCTCTTCAAGTCTAGCTTTAACCATTATCTTCCCCATACAGTACCCCCATAAACTGTGTCTCTTATTCTACCTTGAATGGCTCTTAGATCTTTTATAGGGTAATTATCACAAAAACAAAATAAAAATCATGCTCACTGGAATAACATTAAATGTAGCTTATCTGTATTTTATAATTCTAGTTGAGACTTGTTAAAATCATGTGATGATTTTATGTTCTCAAAATGACAAAATCAAGCCAAAATTTTCACCTACACTATTTTACTTTAATGGAAACAGCTGTTGTAGTACAGTACATTAGAACAGAGCTGATTTAACTATAAAAAGAATCCATTTATAATTTTATAATGTCATTGATTTCATTTTTGCTGTTGTTGTGGATAATTGTCGAATTAGATAATTCCTAATAAACACAAACCTTGAGCCTTTATTAACAAAAGAAAAGCTGTTTCTTACACCAACTACTGAAAAAGAATTCCTATACAGACTAAAAATTACCTTTTTCCATTAATGATAACGTTATTGTTTTTCATTGATACTGAATTTTAATGTTAAAATAAGAGGACTTAAAGCTATGTAACGGTAGCAGTAGTAACAGCAGCTCAATTTACTAAGGTCACTTATAACAACCATACCAGATAACAGACATTTTTTTCTATTACAAACAAAAATAAATCTTTGTGGTAGTTTTTCTTCTTTTTTATCATTATTGCACAATAGATCAAGAAAATATTTGTTTTTTTTTTAGCTTTTTATATGATTTTCAGCACAGTTGTTATTTATACTTAAGAGGAAGATTAAAAGAAAATTTTCAGTTTTCTAATTAAAAATTGGGGGTTTTGTCTAGAATCCCTGGTCTGCAAAGAGGAGTTACCATTTCAAAATTTAGACTTCTTTTAGGGGGAATTTTCAATGCCCAAAATGGATTCAATATCCAAGAAAACATAGATATAGGGTTTTAGACCATGATTTTATGAAAAATACAAAGGAAGTTATGTCAAAAATTGATGCTCGGCATATGAATCAAAAGTGGGTCATAATCAATTTAATGCATAAAAGGAACAGTACATTTTAAATATCTTTCTGAAACCAGTTTTCTCAAATTTCGCAGATTTGAATTGTTTTGATATTTCAAAATTTACACTAAAAAGGAGAAAAATTTTTGTCTCGAGCACATTTTTTTTTGTTATTTGAATTTGGAGTGTTAAAGATAAAAAAGGCAAGGAAAATATGTAAAAACATTGATTTAATTTGACTGAATTTTGTGTTTTTGGGACTCAAAATCCAATTAATAGAAGTTATTTTTTTAAAATAATATCAAATTAAACCTATCTATCATTTATAACATTCATTTCAGCAAGATTCTGTACATTAATATATTTTTGGTGTTGTGAAGAATTTTATCATATTAGAAAACTACACAGTCTTCCAATGCAGGTACTTTAAAACTTCAATACATGACTATTTCAAAGTACATTCATAATGGTTCCCTTGACATCAACAGTTGATTGTTTGGTATTGGTTATTTTGACTGAATATTCTGTGGTGATTTTCTTATAAGAGAATATTATGATTCTTGAGGTACCTCAGCACTCTTTCCAGACACTTAGCCTTCATGGCCCACATGAGAAAATGCCATGATATCATGTAATCTAAGGCCTAGTTTATCACACACAACTGTTTTGATAGTCTTGTTCTTTCTTTCATTTATTTATTGCTTGTTTTATTTTAGCATAAAAGATTGAACTTAACATTCATCGTACAAAAGGCAAAATTAACATCAATGATATATGGAATGACATTACACAGGCAAGTTGCTTGAATTTGTCAGCCATATTAAAGATTGCAAAGGCATTTCAAGACATCCTCACAAAATCTCATTTCTGCCATGTTGTATCTTTACAAGAGTCAGATCAACCCAAAAATGGAGTTGATCATAGCTGGGTTAGAGCTACTCAATCCAGTTTCTAGCCTTGAGTTCAAGAGTATTTATTCAGCTTTTGGATGATGATTATTTTCTACTAGCTAGCCTCCTGCTATGTTTAGATAAGCTTTAGTCTCACCAGACCTTCACAGCTAGGACTTGCAATGCCATATACACAAGGTCAACTCATCCTCATTCTCTTTGTATTCCATTAGGAAGGAGGAAGTTCCACACAGATAGCTTTTTCTCTTGAACTATTACATTGTGGAAAAGACACCTGAAAGAATGCTTCTTTGATCACAATGATCTTTACGTTTTTTAGTCAAAGCTTAACTATTATCTATCCTACATATCCTCATAATATGCACTTCTTCCTTCTTTTACACATTTACAACAACTTCATTCAGTAACCCTCTACATTGAGTAGTTCTTAGGCCTTGTATTGGGTGAGTAACAGTATTTTATATAATATATATAATGTATTAAAGAAATAACTGAATATATATAGCCTATTGGTAAACTGACTGAGATGGTTGAGAACTAAGCAGTATTAATTACTCATCCAGAATGTGATGGTAAATTGCATCCAGTAACTAGGCTTCTGATCAGGAGATTAAAGGTTTTGAGGAGCATAGAACTACCTCTTAATTGCTCTCAGGTCCACTCTAACCCAGAGTGGTAGCACCTGTTATGTTCCCAGCTCCTCCCCAAAAACAAAAACAAAACACTATGAAAGTATTAAAATACTTCTTTATAGTAAAAATACAAGCAATACACTTTTATATAAAAAAATACCAACAATACTTACTTATAGTAGAACTAGCATCATAGCCTGGCATTGCCTGTGCAACTCAGAACATTTTAGTAGTAGAAGATGCCACTTTTTATTTTACACATTTTGTTTTTGTTTGAAAAAACACTTTTTTTTTTTAAATATTTCTTTTGTTTCAAAATTAAGGGGAAAAATATTTACATTTTTTTGTTGACCAAATGAATTTTTAGAACATTGGAATAAAAATTAAATATAAAGGCTCATATTTTTTTTTTAATAAAAATATATTTTAGTTGCGTTTGACACATGTGATTTGATTTCTGTGATGTAATCTAGCAACCATCTTAGATCTTAGATGTTTTACAGAGCAAATGTAAACAATCGTGTCCATTGACCAAAAAGTGCGAAAGGGGAAATTGCTGAACTTATACTCAAAAAGTATGTGTCGACCTGGTTTCCCTGTAGATATGTGTCCCTAGAAAGTTTGAATGGCGTAGCTTAAAAAATGTAGGCATGTATAGGGAACAGTCACACACAGACTCACAGATTGCCTTTTATATATATAGATTACTAATATGAAGGAAATCTTTCATGACATTAATTCTTATATCTGACAATTTCTTAAATCAAACTGTATTCCAAAATATAAATTCAACAAAACTACAATATAAAACACACATATCATCGCCTCTAGTATATGTGCCCCCACAGACATGTATATGTACAAAAGTTGGGCTTCATCTACTATTGTGAAAGTATTCCATTTACTTGCTTCCCTGATAGCTACAATCTCCAAAAATTTAAATCCAACATCAATTGACATCTTCTATCTTCTTGAATTCCTATTCGTCTTTTATCCTTTCTTCAATACCCCCACCCCCATCCCTTACCCAGTCTTTTCTCTCACTGTAACCCCTTGTGCACTAATGATGGTCCCGCCTTGCTTGGGGTGAAATGACTTTTAAAAAAAGTATCATATTTATCCACCCACGTCTATTGAACAGGTGTAGAGGCTCATCCCTTGTTCCCTGTTTAGGATGTGGTTTCCGGCTTTCTCTTTTCCAATCTTTCCACTATTACGTAGCCCCCTGCACATCAGTGGCTTTACCGCCTTGCTTGGGGTGATACGATTAAAAAAAAAAAAAAAAAAAAAAATTACTTCAAAACTTCCAAGAAAATTAAATTTTGGCATTAAATGACCCATAATGCCATCATTAAACAAACAAATCAATTAATCAGTAGTCATTGCATGCACCTTTTGGCTGAATAATACAATAAACGTATGTATCAACAAGTAACTTTCCAATTCCACTTTGTATATTTATTATTTGTTTTTAAAATTGAAAGGGAAAATAATAAAGTAATGTGGACACATATATTGAATCCTGATAATTGAACTTTCTTGTTCTTGCTGTATCTACAATCTTATCTGGTATACCATTAAAAACATTGATCAGTTTTATGAAGCTACAATATTAAAAATTAAATTTTCACTGAACATGATATTATCAAAAGTTATACCATAGGGAAAGAGTTTCCTACTTTTTTTAAAGTACCAGATGTTTCATTATAATTCATTGATTTAATTCACTTATAACCAACAGGAAGTCACTTTGCATTGTTGGATTATGCTGATGATGATTATAATAGATAAAAAGAGAACTTACAAATGTAGTACATTGATGCTTATTCTTGTCTGTAGCTAATGAAAAACATGAATTTGAATGTTTTCATAACAAAAGCCAACCAATAGAAATAGCGTAAAGAGAATAATCGATAGAAATAGTGTAAAGAGCTTAAATAAAAGTCAAACTATCATAATAAACCTGATACAATGTCTCTTAAAAATAAACCAAGCACAATATTGCTTAAAAATTATATTGGATTTGTGATGCAATTCCCTGTTTATATATAGAAAATAAAAACATTACATTAATAAATTTAATTGACAAGCTCAATTGATCATTTAAATGATAAAATCATCCTAACTGCTTGCTTTGAAAATTTTTATTTTTTGATGAAAGAAAGTCATGCTTTGACATGTGGGAGGTGTAATAGCAACTCAGAAAAAGAAATAAGTGAGACATGTTTGAATTCCGGATGAGTCCATTTCATTAATTTTTGCTCAAATTCTCTTGAGAAAGAAAGGTATAACTCCATCTCTTTTCTCCGCCTCAGCTATTAGTTAAATAACAGGTTTCATTAGGTTTTCTTGCCTTGAGGTGGAGAAAGAAAATTCTGAATTCAAAACCAGTGAAGAGGGATGAGCTGCTGTAACTGCAGTCATACACACACACACACACACACACGCACACGCACACACACACGCACGCACACACACACACACACACACACACGCGCACACACACACACACGCGCACACGCACACACACACACACACACACACACTGTGCTCCTCTGATCCAAATGGGTTATAGAACTCATAATGAAATATGACATGTGTGGAACAACAATTTATCAATTGTGAGTATTAATTGTAAAGAAATGTGACAAATAAAATATTTAAGTGGATCCAAATTTAAATTACAAACAATCACCATTGATCACTGTGCAAATGTTTGTGATTAAAAATTGCGCCAAATTTTCCGGAGTTGGTCACATGACCAAGACCAGTATAAATTCTGTGGCACAAGACAGAACCCCCAGTTTGAGATGAGGAAGCAGACCATCCATGCCATTCATCATGTAATGAACAGAAGCAAAAACCGTCCTCTTCATTTGCCATGCAGTGCAAAACAAAATTTTTTAGTGAGAATTTTGATCCTGAAAGAAGCAGAGACCTTATCATCTTATTTGAACCTAAAAAGATAATGTTTTATTTGGACTACTTTCTTCTTCTCCATGTGTATACCCTATCTAAAATAATTGTTCAATGTCTTCTGGGTAAGCGGCCCCTTTTCCAGGTGAAGAGTTGCCAAGGGAAACAACTAGTAAAGATTAGCACTTACAGTTACTATTTTAACCATTATATTTTGGTAAAAAATATTGTCTCACACATTCTCAAGTGTAGACTGCTTATAAAATTTTAGTAAGTTATTAGTAATCTTTATTTTCAACTGCATAGCTGTTCTATCAATGGTGCATCAACTTTGTAGTTGCTTACTTCCTGTTTTTCTCTTCAAAAGAAGCTACATTTTCACAAATTTTCTGATGGTTTTACTATTTATTTTGAAAGTAAGCCTAACATTCATATCTGAATGAATGTAACTGAGAGCAAGAATAATACCGCTAATTTTGAATTTACTACAAATTAGTCCAATAACATTGTATAAAATTGCATTTTAGATAGAATTAATTCTGGATGTAATTCAGCTTTTAATTAAATCACTAGATAATCTGAATGAAATAAAAGTTTTTATTTGCCTTTATTAAAATGTCACATTTTATGCTCACGTAATTATAGACTTTATTATTCCCTACTACAATTGTGAGAACCTCAATTATAATTTTGGGCAGAATTGTTTAGACTATCAAACAATTTCTTTTTGTCACCTTTTTATAAGGATAATTTCTTTTTTAAAATTATAGATATTCATAGAATGAATTAGTTCTGTAACCTGAACAAATCTGGCAATGATAATGATTTGAAAGGAAAAAAGGAATGAGTTCAATAAAGTGAACAAATTTTGGAATAATGATGAAAATTATAGATGTTCACAAAAAAAAAAAAAAAAAAAAATGAGTTAAAATATATGAAAACATCTATTCTCCACTTTATAGTAGTTTTTTTCTTTCATAATCATTTCACCTCCAAGCAAAGCAGTACTGCCACTGGTCTGCAGGAGGTTGCATAAGAAAAGAGTGAAGAGGGACAGGTAACAGAGGGTGTTGGAAAATGAGTAGGAGATGGCTGGAAACACTGATATGAAGAGAGCTGCATGAGAGAAGAGCAGAAAGGGAGAAGAACAAGATACAGAGGTGTTGGGGAAAGAATGGGAGTCAAGGAGATAAGAGATGGCAATTGATGTCACATTTAACTCTTGAAGATTGTACCTATCAGGGAAGAAAGTATACAGAAAGGAGTTCCACAGGTGGGAAGTGTGAGAAAAGAAGTTGATGGAGTAGAAGTTGTAGTTACATTTGATTGTTTTCACTATAAAAAGGTGAGACCAAGTTGCTAGTCTGGTAGCTTGAGTAAATTTGTACAGAGGGAACATCAGGAAGGTAAGCTTATCAGAGCAAAAGCTGTAAAAGTATTTGTAGAAGAGACAGAAGGAAGCCACATCATGTTGGTGAAAAAAATGACTGTAATTGAGCTACCACATCAGGATTAATTACATTGCAGATTCTCCTTTGGATTTTGTTGAGAACCCCAAGATAAATAACAGGGGTGCCTGACCAGATGAGACAGCAGTATTCAATGCACGAGCAGATGATAGATTTGCATATGTGCAAGATGGATTCAGATAAGAAAAATTTCCTGTACCAACACAGTGATCTGACTTTCCTAGCAGCAGATTTAGCTACTGATTCAATGTAGTCGTTTCACTTGAGATCAACTGAGAGAGTTAGGCCAAGGAGGCGCAGTGTATTGCTTTCAGGGAAACTAGCATGCTCCATGCTGAGTGGTGGGTAGGAGAGATTGTCTATGGTGGTTAAAGGATAACAACTTTGTTTTGGAAGCATTGAAATTTACGAGCCATTTCTTACCTCAGTCCGCCACATATTGGAGGTCTTTTTCAAGATCAGCAGTAAGGTTCGCTTTGTCAGCATCAACAGATTTCTTATCAAAGTGAAAGTAAATGATGGTGTCATCAGCATAGATGCCTACTTGGGATCTGATTACATCAGGGAATATCAGAAAATTTAGGACCTAGGATAGAGTCTTGATGAACACCTATGCTTGTATAATAAGGTCTGGATGCATGCCTGTTCAACATTACCTTTATTATGTGATTTGATAAAAATGATTGGATTAAATCAAACAAGCATCCAGTTATACCATAACCCTGTAGCTTGCACAGAAGGCCAACATGCAGGACTCTGTCAAATGCTTTGGAGATATCCAAAGTAACAGCTTAAGCTTTGCCATTCTCATTGAGAGCCTGGTATATGTACACTGCGATGGTTGTTAGCATATCAGTGATAGACCTGGCGAAGCAGAAGACATATTGTTTGTAGGAGCATAGACTGTGGGCTGTGCGAATGCTAAACCACTTCAGCATTGATAATAGCCTTGAACACTTTGCCAAAAATTGGTAAGAGTCTGATAGGGCAATAATTCTGAGGGTCCACCAGAGTTCTTAAATACAGGAACCACAGAGGAGGACTTTCAGCAGGCAAGAAAGCAAGAAGCAGAAAGGCAGTAGTTGTAGAGTTTGAAGAGGACAGAGAAGAGTTCAGGGGCACATTTATTCATGACAATGACTGGAATTTCATCACCTCTGCTTACCTTATGAGGATCAAACTTTGAAATTATGTTAGATATCAGCGAGGGGTTAATACAAATGTCACTCAGTTGAGCCTCAGTTCTAGGTGGGAAGTTGGGTGTGGCTACTCTAGACATATCAAATGTAGAGTTGGTAGAGATTCTGCGAGTAAAGCACTCAGCCTAGTCTGCTGAAGCTGTGAGGACCTCAGATTTATTGATTAAAGGAGGTATTAAAAGTTTGTTGTTTAATACACTTTTGCAGAGCTTCCAGTAGTCTTTGGAGCTGAACTTGCAGGCTGCTATATGCTGCTTCATTCTGTCAGCAAACAATGGCTTAGCACCATTTAGGATCCTCTTGCATACATTACAAGCAGAAGCGAAAAGGTGTCTATTATGTACAAAAAAATGAGTTTAGTTATTTTAAAATTTTGTAATTATAAGCACTCTTCTCAAAATTACAGAAGTGAACAAAAAGGAAATGATAATAGTCTAAACAAATCATGAATACTAATAATGGCACGAACAATTACTTTTTTGTTAAGTAGTAATACTATAATGACGTAAAGAACAAATAAAAACTCTTTTGTAATGTTCATCAGGATAAGGTTTAAATTTTCAGTATGATAATAGCAATATTAGCAGTTTCCATATAAGGAAATGTTCAGCATTTATTGATTGAGCAGTCAATGCTGCTTTTGCTTGAAATTTATAAAATCTTTTTCTTAAAACAATTTTTCAAGAAAATAGATTTCTGAAGTCTAGTAGGTGTTATTGCTCTTTTCAGTATTGAGGAGAGTTTCCTTCCTTGCCTTTTGTTTGAAGTTGTTTGGACATCAGCATCTTGATTATGTTTATATTTTCTCTTTGAGTTGCATGTGCTCCCTATTTTGGTTGCTGCTGTTGTGGAAAGCCCTCAAGTAGTGTGTTTTCTGTTATCTGGTACATTTGTTTGTAATCCACAAGGATTGGAAAAGATGATTCTCACTTGAAGCCATTTTTAACTATTGATCTGAAAAAGCAGTTGTATACAACTGACAGTTCAGACTATTTATGAACATGATTTTAGTTTTTAAATCAATGTTTTAGTTTTGTAGCAGATTGCAAATTGTGTGAAATCACCAAGTCTATTGTATGTTCAATTTCCTGATCTTCTATACTAAATTTGTTATAATTGATCCTTACACCAATGTATTTGGAGTGTTTAATATTTACTAATTCTACATACTGAATTTCTATGAAGGATTCAGGGTACATGTTATAACTGCTTTTATTCTAATTCCAAATCATTATTTCTATTTTGGAAAGGTTTATACTGAAACCCACTTCTTGAAATACTTCATAGAGGATGTTGATTTTTTGTTCAAGATCATTTACGTTCAAAGTATGAATGCCTATGTCATAAGAATTTCAACCCCCTCTTCCTCTGTACATTGGCCTTGGGAGAAGAAATACTTAAATAATAAAGCAATCTGTTTTAAGAAATCTTACATTTTCATAAGTAAAAGTAAAAATGTATGAATGTAAGGTTTTAAAATTCCAAAGAAACAGTTGACATAATATGACAAAATATAAAAATAAAATATTTATAAAAAAGAATTAAAATTACAATAAGGCTTTTGCTTTCCTTTAAAAACCATCTCTCTCTCTCATTTTCTCTTTCTTTCTCTCTACCCATCTCTCTCTCTCTCTCTCTCTCTCTCTCTCTCTCTCTCTCTCTCTCTCTCTCTACTTCTCTACTTCTCTCTCAACTAACGAGAAGACAAAAATGATGAAAAAGAAGATTGAACATGGCTTAAATGGAAGAAGATTGCTGGTTCTTGGGTTTAGCGATTGTGACAAAAAATCTATCAAAATAAGAGAGTCTCCAGGCATAACTTCTGCTATAAAGAAAAAGAATGAAAAAGAAAAAAATGTCATAAAATAAAAGAATATAAGCCAACCAAAAAGAAACAAAGGTACTTTTGATGTTGCCTGAAACCAAGCTTTGCACCAATAAACTGGATCCATGTTTAAATTGATATAAACAGATTGCCCAGAGGTAGAGGAAGAGAGAAGAATTTCAGAGAAACCAGCCAATTGTGTCATCTGCTCATCTGAAGACCGAGAAAACATAGTAGATTGATGTTGCATCTATTTACAAATACTATCAAGGTCTGACATCTAAACTATCAACTACTGAAACTTTCTCCTGATTGCAACCAAGATCTGACTTATAAATAAACTTTTGCTACACTGAATTACAAGGACTAATTGAAGTTAAATAAATAAATATATATTATCTGTTTATACCTTTGATTTTGTCCATTTCTTTCTGAAGTTTCTGCTAAATAATAGCAAGAATATCTGGCACTTCTCCACACTGGTGATCCTAATGTGAACACACAATTTGATTCAATCAATATTTTTGACACACCAAAACTCACAAAAAAAAAAAAGAAAAGAAAAGAACAAACTTCAATTTCCGTATAAAAGGCTTCATCAAGCTGAGACATGTCTCAACAAAACAAGTTGTCACCAAGAAGACTATCAAACAAGCAAACAAGTGGTAAGTTGTTGCTTTCCCTTATTTCTCCTTCTATCTGTCTGTCTATCTATTTTTCCCAGCCTAACATTAAAAAAAAAAACAAAAAAACAAAACATGTCACTACCTGTGGGTCTCTAACTCAAATTAAAAGCCAAAAGTATGTACAGAACATCTCTACTATGAAGAACAGGCCCATACACATGGATCATGGTGGAGATGGAAACAAAAAATATCTAATATACAAATATTACAAAATTCTCACCCTGCTACTTCCAGCCATAATCTATATTATAATAAGAGTCATGTGTGTCTGTCTGTCCATTACAAGGCCTTATTAGCAAGAGAAGAGTTAGGTCAACCTTTCTTTCTTGAAAGATGTGTATGAATGAGAGGAAGAGATGACTGATATTAGCAACTGTGGTTAAGTCCTTTGATGTCTGCCATTAATATATTATTGGGAGAAAGAAGAAAGACACCATGTTGAACTCAGCATTCTTCATTTCACTGAAATAGCCATTAACCACTTTTATCTTTCCTTCATTCTTTCTTACTTTCTTTCTTAGTTGCTTACTTTGTTTCTTTCTTTCTTGAATGGTGTGTATAGGTTAACAGAGAAGTTTGACTGATATCTGTGACTGCAGTTGTGTCTTGGGAGGGAGGAGAATGCATTTCATTTCACTTGAACTGTATGTTAGTCTGCATGTATATGTGTTCATGTATTTCTTTCTTTCTTTCTTTCTTTCTTTCTTTAGTTATTTCTTTTTTTTTTCACTGAACTCAAGTAATTTTTTTCCTATAGATGTTATTGTTAAGTATTTTTATGTTCCTTTATTTCTTTTTTTCTAGCAAAATCTCTGTCTTATGAACATTTCTCTTAATAATGATTAAAAAAATAATTCCGCAGATGATGTTATTTTATTTATTGTAATTGGATTTTTATTCTAAAGACTTATTTTCTTTCATTATTTCTTTCTTTCTTTTATATTCTCACTGAAATCAAGTATTTTCTTTCATCTGTAAAATATTTGAATTTAACAAATTTAAATATTTCAATAACAACTATAACCCATGGACAGATTTTAAATTGGCAACTTTTTCCATTTCACTGAAACAGACATTAAACACTTTTGAAAATGCTTAAAACAAATTAAGGGAGTTCGTTTTTCATAAAAAAGTTATACAGTTGTATTCAACATAAATAAAAAGTTATATTTTAAGGTGCTTAGCTTAGGAGTTGAATAGAGTTCTTTGAAATTCTTCTGCTCTCATTAGAGGCTGATAATATATCAGCATGTAATTTGACACTAGGGTTATTCAGACACATGGCGTTCTGCCTTTTGTTGACAGTGAGTAGGTGAAGTCGATTCGGCAGGTGAGTTGTTACACACTCCTTTGTGGATTCTGACTTTGTGGCCACAGTCCTGCTGTCTATATTGTCCGACACTCTTTCGGGATCTCATGTGTGTTGTGTTAGAAACCTTAGCTGAACATTTGGTTCATTCCACAGTGCCAGTTCTGCTTACCAAAAGAGGCCCACTTGGCACTCAGATTTGTTTCTCCACACATGTACACGAAGAGGTGAGGGACAGCACCATATTCAGGAGAGTTGATTTGTTCCACCTGTTTCAAGTTCAAGAGTAGGTCAAGGCTGTGAACAGCCCCGGGGCCTCCAATTGATTTCTTTATTAGATGGAATTGCAACAATCAAATGCCAGCTATCTTGAGGGAAACTTCAGAGGGAACCAGCTACTAGACAGCTCAATTTGTCTTTCTTTCTTTGTTTCTTTCACTGAAATCAAATAATTTCTTTTCCCATAGATGTTAAGTATTTTTATGTTTCTTTCTTTCTTTCTTTCTTTCTTTCTTTCTTTCTTTCTTTCTTTCTAGCCAAATCCCTGTCTTATGAACATTTCTTGGTAACTTTTTCCATTTCACTGAAACCTATGTTAAACACTTTTATGTTTCCTTTTTTCTTTTGTTTCTTTTGTTCTTTCTTTAATTATCTATTCCCTTAAATCAAGTAGCATCTCTGATATGTCTTTCTTGTCTTTCCATGCTATCAAGGTGGAATAGTCTCTTATCTATGAATTATTTGCAGGGCGTAACATACATAATAACTAAAAAACTAAAGGAGAGACATGCTGAATTAGAATAAGATAAATATAAATGTTATATTTGGTAGATATCCTTTTTTTTTTTATTAAACAATATAACTGACATCTACAGTGCTAGGTAATCAAGATTTAATAAAGATGTTTTGTGCCTTCTGTTAGGGTTCATTGTTAATAATCAATATTTAATAGTAAACAAACATATGGTTGATTCTGCCACATCTCAATGTTTATTTACTCCTGCAACATATCTTTTTTCTGAAGGTTCACCTTACACGCTTACACATAAACTTTCCCTCTTTTATGCAGTGGGCAACTTTTGAAGTGAAAATGAAGTATGTAGGAATAATGATGAGGAAACACACGTGTTATTTGTAATGAAACAAGGTAAGAAATTTATTAACAAATTTATACATTTTAAGTTTCAGTAGTTTATTTCAGGACAAGTAATCAAACATTAAATGTTCATAGTTTCGATGAATTGTCAAAAAGAGAAAATGCACATATTAAATTATCAGACACAAAGTAAATTTTGAAAATGCTTAAAACAAATTAAGAGAGTTCATTTTTCACAAAAAAGTTTTATGGTTGTATTCAGCATAAATAAAAAGGTATATTTTAAGGTGCTTAGCTTAGGAGTTGAATGGAGTTCTTTGAAACTGTTCTGCTCTCATTTGAGGCTGATAATATATTAGCATGTAATTCAACATTGGGGTTATTCAAATGCATGAGGCTCTGCCTTTCTTTTTGCTGATGGTGAACAGGTGAAGAAGACAAAGGTGATATAAAGAAAGCATCACAAGGAAGAAAGTGAGAGGGTACTGAATGTGGGTCCCCAGGACATTTGTGTCGATTGGTGGCCTGAGAATATTCTGCTACATTATGACTGGTTGCTCTTTCTGTTCTCTGCTCTCTTCGCTTTGATTCAACTTTCTTCATCTATTTATATCCCAAAGCGATTTGACATAGGCTCACTACTTTTTCTCAGTTTACAGCCGCTCCCTTTTCATTGGTTTAAGTAAATTTTCACATAAGCTTGCTAAACTTTGACTTGGTCTTTTTTCAGCCTGAAGCCAATCCCTTTCTTTTGGTCAAAATAAATTTTTGCACTGACTCATGAATTAGAGAACAATAAAGAAAAAAAGAGTAATTTTTATTTTGTGTTCACCACAG
The DNA here is from genome assembly GCA_037127315.1 of Ascarosepion bandense. Classification (NCBI taxonomy): domain Eukaryota; kingdom Metazoa; phylum Mollusca; class Cephalopoda; order Sepiida; family Sepiidae; genus Ascarosepion; species Ascarosepion bandense. The sequence goes on from JBBBDQ010001092.1 coordinate 1,818,200, forward strand.
AAACCTCTCATAAATTATGAATAAATCTGGGAAGAGAGATTTGGATTTTTGGAATTTTTAAAAAAACTTTCTTCAGCATGTTCTTTTATTATTTTTTATAATTATAAGGTGGATTTTTTATAATTATAATTATTATTTTTTATAATTATAATTATGTTTGTTTAAAAAAAAAGTTTAAAAACTTTTTTTTTAAACAAACATAATTATTTCATCAAAGACTTCAGATAAAATTGTCTATATTTCTGATATGAGGTCAGTTCAGTGTCATACGTGTTACACGCTTTGGACGATTATGTCTCAAAAAACATGACTGACTGGGCAGAAGATTATCCCACAGTAGGTTGACATTACTTTCTGCAATAGACTGGTTGCCAGCCAAGGCTATAGAACCCAATCTGTCCTATTATTTAATCCATAACTGGAGGGAAGAGATGGATTAATACCTTTCCCAAGGGTATTTGTGTGTAATTGAATGTAAGGAATTCAACTGGAATTTGAATTTGGCTAACTGATTTCTCATTCTGAACTGATATGCACTGCATGCACATTCAAACAAAACAAGATAGATTATTTTCTAAGTGCCACTTTAATGTGGCACAAGGCTGAAAGTATGGGGTATCCAGTGATGATCGAACTCACTACTCAGGTTGTAATAGGTTCTAGCAAGACAAGCTTGCTAACCATTACACCACACTGAGGTGCCCACTGAGGTATTGTGCTTATTTACACTATTTACAGTGTATGGATTGTTGTCCCCATCTTTGTTGCTATATTCATGATGTTTCAGCCATTGTACATTCTGTCCTTCTTCAGGTGATTGAAATTTAGAACTTAGCTCTTTATTTCCTTCACCGAGTTAGATTGTACTAGTGAGTCATAAAAATCAGTTGGGCAGAAAATACTAGCTACTTCAGATCCACTACATTTAGAAGTTGTAACTAAAATAGGAGTTACTTGACACAGGTGCCAGTATTTCCATTTTACCACTTTCTTTAGGACATGGCGTTAGGTTAGAGCCAACACTAGTGTCTATCTCTCTGGCTAGTGGTAGGAGAATAAGTTGTCATGGTCAGGCTACCATAGAAATTAAGATATCCTGTTTAAGAAGAGTTTTCCGATAGGTTTTTATGGTCACAAATGTCAACAATTCATTATTGGGATTTAATTTTTTAAATAATTTTTGGTTAACCATAGACTGTAGAAGTAGGTGCATTAGCGATACATTTCTTGTGGATTTGAGTTAATTCAGAAATGGTAATTTAAAATTGAATGATTAAACATGTGTGAGTTTTGATTAACTTCAAACAACCCTGATTTGAAAAATACTCAAGTTAAGACCAGTTTTGAAATAATGAGATTGTTTACTTTCTGGCTAGATGTAGAGAATATCACATGAGAAATATAAAAAAAAACAACTGCCAAATGGCCACTTGTGAGTATACTATGGAATGGCTAAAGATGCTAGTTAGAAATTAAGTAAAATATTAAAAGAAAGGAAAATATTTTTAGAAAAAAAGAAAAAGTGCTGAACTGCTATGTGGTATCTATTCTTCTTTATGGAAGAGAATGCTGAACAATCTCCTCATATATGAAAAAGAGATTTGAAGCAGAGGGGATTCTACTGACAAATGCTGAGAATTTGATGGGCAGAATATTGAAATAAGAAGGAAGTTTGAAAGAAAACAGAAACTACAAGAAAATACCAACAATCAATTGACATTTCTGGTATTCTTCTTCTTCTATGTGCCCTGTCCCTTCAGGACGTAGGCGATCATGGCTTTCCACATCTCCCTATCCCTCGTGGCTCTTAGTATGTTTGCTCCTGTTACTCCTGGCAACCCCCGTTCCGTCATCCACCTGATCAGGCCCTGCAAATATGTTATCCGCTGCCTTCATCTGTCTCTCTTTCCTTCTATCTGGCCAGTCAGTATCAGGTTCTCCAAGCTCTCCTTCCTCATTGTGTGTCCCAGGAACTTCAGTTGTCTCTTCCTGATGCCCAGTATTAATTTCCTTTTTGTTGCCATTCTTTCCAACACCTCATCGTTGCTTGCATGCTCGGTCCACGATATCGGCAGCATCCTTCTGTAGAACCACATGCTTCCAGTTTTGTCCTCATTTTCAATGATATTGTCCAGCACTGCTGTATTGAAGAACTGATATCACATAGCAATCCAGCACTCTTTTCTTAATGCTATAATCTGCATATGATTGTAAAGGAAGGAACAAACAATGATTAAGGTTTCAGCAGCATATATTGATCAATTTTCAGAATAGATACATAGTTGTGTGAAAAGATGGCAAAATTGTTGATACATGATTCTTTAGTTGCTATTGGTGATGGAAGTGATTAAGTGAAAGGATGTTGTTGATAAGGCCATGTGCAGGTAGTGGGTCGGTTGACTGAGGTGCAGTTTGGTGTCAGGAGAGATGCTTGGAGTAGATAAGTGAATATGTGTGGTTACTGGAGTTGATCTATCTATCTTCAGGGTTGAAATTATCACCAGTGAGGTGTGTGAATGGGGTGCAGTTGTGTGATGAGTTTGATATGTTGAGCCAAACTGTCTGTTGTTGGTGAGGTATACATTTTTATATTTGTGGTTTAACAGATGCAGGCTCCCAGGTGCATCCATTTTTGTAGCAATGTTCATGATTGCTATTGTATGTTAGATTTTTGCAGGGATTTATTTTGTGGACCTTATATAATGCTTGAATGCCATAGACAGAAAATGACATTTTTATTTTGGGTTTTGTTTTCTTAGCATTCATATCTGGCTGACAGATTCAGTGAAATGTATTTGCAAATCAGAAAGAGATCTTGTTTAAATTATTATAACAATAATGAGGAAATAACTTGGAGAATTTAACATTTACAAGACATAATGAAGGTAAACAAACAGAAAATAATCTATTTGATGAATTTGAGTGAATGGATAGCAGAACAATGACAAAGAGGAGTAGTAAATAGGCAAGAATTACTTAAAGCAACTAAAGACAGGAAGTTGTAGAGAATCATAATTGCCTATGTTCTGGAAGGATAAGATATGTGAAAGAAGAATAATGATAACCAGTCTGAGAGAAAGATAAATATGAATACAAAACCAGCCAGAAGGGAAATGGACTTGCTTTGGTTATTTTACCCAAGACATATCTATTTTTGCTGGCTTACAGGATTTATGCATAGCAAAGAACCACATGACAGATATATAAACACCCACCCAAGAGAAAACCCCAAAACTACACACTTACTGGTGGACAGTGATTGATAAAGTCCGTGGTGAAATAAACAATGATGTTATGTTGAAGAGAATCACCATCTTGTTTTTATTATCATGTACAAGGAAAAAAGGAAAAAAAAATGCTAGATGCAATATTCTTTTTCTCTTGTATTATATATGTTTTTACAACCTTTTAAAATTGGTCAATAGGCAAGAGAAGCTAAATAACATGCAGGAATGAGCCAAGCATTGCAAGTTATAGTAAATGTTATAATAAAAACATTATTAGATTCAATAAACTAAATGACTGCTGTTGTTACAAAACTATGTTCAAGTGGCTAGCTACCTGTTGTAAAGGTGATAAGGAAGTTTGGATTGACACTTCTCCAATGGTCATCAGTATAAAAACAAAATGACTGGTAAGCAGAATTAAAATTTGCTGTATACTTTTATAAAATTTTATAGCACCATCTGTAGCAATATATGAAGTGGAAAAACAATCAATAAATCTTTTTACTGAAGTATTGTAGTTACTCCCCTGGTCGTTCATAGATTGCCATTGAAAATCTTACTTAAGTAACATTGAAGTTATGTGAAATAGTAAAAATATTTCCCCAATTCAGTTTTGTTTAGCAAGTATATCTTTTTTATTCCTTCATCCTGGATTGTAGACTTTAGTTCTTTTTTTTTTTCAATAAACCTCACTGTTCTCAATTCTTGCACTTTATAGTCTGATAAGTTATGCTCGTACTGTTTTCATCTATGACTAACAGTGCTTCCATTCTTTTAGATTAATAAGTTGATTTAGGGTAAAAGGTCAATATCTAGAATTGTTGTAGATATATTTTAAATTTTATATCATAAGTTTTTGAAAGCATGATGTATTTTTTGGTTATAAATTCATGTAAAAATTGTTCAGTATATGACATATGTATAAATACAAAATACAATTTATATTACAATTTTGCAATTTTTATACATATACAAATACTCTCCATAATCAATATTTTCAAATATAGGAGCTTATAGCCATATCAGGTTGAAACACTGGTTCTTGTAAAATCACAAAAATTATGCTTCATTAGGCCTGGTCAGTAGAGGGGTGATCATGTTGGAATACTAAGTGCTGTAAGCTTGGATGTGCAGGTTGCGTAATCGATAACAGTTCAGAATCTAAAGTTGGAGGGCTGAGTTGCAATTTCAGTCAGGATCATTAAATTCACTTATGCACAAATATTTTTGGGAAAGATATGTGTCCATCACTTCCCCCAGCTATGGGTTAATTAGTATGACATGCATCAGAAAATCATTATTATCTCTAAATATTTCTTTTAATCTAATAATGTTTCTGGTTTTAAGTAACCTGCAAAAGGTTGATAAGCTGTAAAAAGCAAATCAGTCAACATTCAAATATAGCTTTCTCCTCCCTATGTTTTTATAGACATTGTGGTGCAGTAGATATTGGCTTGGAACGAGAAATAGGGGAGCCAAGTTCGAATTCCAGTTGAATTCCTTGCATTCACTTACGTGCAAATACCCTTGGGAAAGATATTAATCTGTCTCTTCTCTCCAGTTATGGGATAAATAACAGGACAGATTGGGTTTTATAACCTTGGTCAGCAACCAGTCTACCACAGAAAGCAATGGTAACTTACTGCGAGATAATCTTATGCCCAATCAGTCATGTCTCTTTTGAGACATGATCACCTAAGCGTGTATCACGCATGGAACTTAATTGACTGAAATGTCATTACCTATGTTATAATAATCCAATTTCTGAATGTTTGTTAATGTAAAACAACAAAAACAGCACATCATAATACATTTTTTTTTTTTGCTAATACCTTTAAAATGCTTTAACTGAGAGAATAAAGAGCAATTTGTTGTCCAATAAAGCCACAAATTTTCATGAAATTTTTACATAATTAAGCATAAAGTGACAACTGTCTGTCTAATGGATATAACATTCAATTTATTAACTAGCAGTATAGCCTGGCATTGCTCGGGTGTAATGAAAGCTTTAAAACTAATTCATGGTCCTGGAGCTCAGACTCAGCCTAAAGAATATTTGTGTGAAGTTTGGTGAGAATCGGATAAAAATTGTGGCTTTGTATAGAGGACATACAGACAGATAAACAGACACACATACAAACATCATGCCTTTTATATACATAATCAATTTTCTGCACTATTGTAAGAACTGCAACCTTGAAACTTCTGAATATTGTTTCTTATGTCTTTGTCTATGAGTGTATCAAATTTGATTAAAATTGGACCACTCCTTCTATAACACGATTTTTTCAATTATCAATTTTCGATATTTATCGGGGGTACCTTGACACAAAACTAAGCTAAGAACACTCGCAAATGCTTATAGTTCAACTGTGTAAATTTTAAAGAAAATCGGTTCAGCCGTTAATGGACACACACACACACACACACACACAAAGTTCCATTTATAAATAAGTTTAGATTTAGATAATTACAGGGTCATTTTTTCCTAATAAGAAAATGATAAGAATAAACTGAGAAGAATCTTTGACCTATTTGCATTGCCATCATTCAGCTGTTCAGCACTATATCTGATTTTATTTTAATAACAGTTAAACTTAACATTTACAAATAGTTATAATCTAAATTCTATAAATAGGAAGTAATTTAATATCAAACAGAAGCTGCTAAACCTGCATTTATGTGAGTTTGATTAATCATTTTTGTAATTCTTTGAAAAGTGTTGTATTATTTCATTTTTCATTTCTATTGTTTCACTCTGCTTTTAATTAAAGTCTAAATATACTTTATCATCTTCAGTTTTATATGAGGTAAAATGATTCAATTGAAAGGTATGATATTATTTGAAGTTCACAGTAACATTGACTGTTGCTAAAGTATCTGTGAATTTAAATTCAAAGAATTCTCAGCATTTCTTACAGGATAGCACAAATCTTAACATTACTTGAAAAGTTTACCAGTTGTGATCATATTAATTAGTCATGATACTAATTGCATAAATTTGTAATGGTACCGAATAAAATAAAAACAGGTTATGCAAGAGCTTGGGAATTTTTGTTATAGTGGCTGATAGTTCTTGCTTTATTCAGATGTCAAACAAGAGACAAATTTTCTTAATTATAAGTTGTCAGACTTTTTCCAGCATCAATGATTGCATACCAAAGTGCTGTGTGCCAAAAGAATTTGAGATGGTGGATGCTTAGTAATTACTTTATATATGCACTAGCTGTTGCTCGGGGTTTTTTAGTGGTAATGTTGAAATGGCAAAGTCAAGTGCTTATTCAAAAAGCTCCAGAATGAGGTTGCCATGACGCATAAGTTCAAAAATGTGAAGTAACTATTGTTTTTTGTTGTATTTGTAAAATGGGATTCATGCTTGGTCAATTTTGCCAGTAAACAGGATGTATGCACAATTGGAAGAATGGGGGGTGGGCATTATGGGAGCCTGTAATGTGATGCAATGATGTTGTAATGCAGAAGTGGATGCATTGTCACTGCAATGTTGGAGGGGTTGGCACCTTGTAGAAAACTTGAAATTGTTATGGCATACAATAAGGTAGAAGTTACAAAAATGACCCAATTTTTGATGGAATGCAGCTAAGTGTTTCGGAGAAAAAAATGATCACCAAAAGCAACATTTTCCATTAATTTTTGCCACACCCTGTGTGTGAATAAACATTTTTACTTGCATATCAGGGCATCAGACCTTGATCTACCAGTGACTTGATTTTGGTTAAGTTTGTGGGAATCATCTTGGCGAAATGCATAAAAGTGTGCAAAAAACCACATAAAATTATGTTTATCATTGATTTTTGATGAACCCTGTACACTGATTTGAATAGTTTTTTTCTACATCAAATTTTCAGACCTTGATCAACAAGTTACCTGATTTTGGTTGAATTCACATAAGGCATCTCAGAGGAGAAGAGTTTAAAAAATTCTAAGCATTTTGGTGATTTCTGCAATACCCTGTAAATTGATTTGAACAATTTTTGTGTTCATCAAAGGTTCATGTCATGATTGACAAGTGACTCAATTTTGGTTGAAATCAAACCAAGGATTTTGGAGGAGTAGAGTTTGTTAGAATGGAGACACTCACACACACACAGACATATCCATTTATATATATATATATATATATTTCCGAGTCAAATCTATATCCGATGTAGCCTTAGTTCCATGATTCTGTGTTGTATCTTCTTTTATTTACATCATATTATTAAAAAAAAAAAAAGAAAAAAAAGGAATGCTGGAAAATAAAATAATTTGGCCAATCAAAAAAATTGACACAAAAAGGCTTTTTGATGTCTGTGCCAAATTCTCAAGCCTGTGAAAAGGAGATAAAACCTGACACCTCAGGGTTACTAGCACAAGGGGAACCAGATGTATGACAAACAATGGAATCAAAGAAAGTCATGTGTAATACATAAAGAAGCAGTTAAGAAGTCATCGGCTACAGACATTTCTACCCTGTTCCAGAGTTAAAAAGAAAACAGTAGAGTGACACTGACCTAATTTCTTATCTTACTACTATTTCTATCATGGTCTGACTTCAAAACGACCACAAACGGACATTTCACCAGACTGTTATCAATATATACCTTATTAACAAACTTTTTGCTATGCTGAACACCAAAGGACTCACTCATTACTCTAAAGAAAATAAATAAAAATATATTATTTATTTTAAATTATTGAATCACTTTGTAAAAATACAAAAAATAATCTAGAGAAAATAAAATGTGTTTAGAAATTTTTTTATCACTTTAAATATTATTTTTAGTGAATACATTTACTTGAGTAGATGCTCTATATATTTATTTAACAGTTTATTTATTTTCATCTATCAGCCTGAATGTTCAAGAAGTCATATTAAAGAAAAAATTACACTTGAAATTAAAGACACAATTTGACCTTGCCTGATTAAGTGGTTCTTTGTAGCTCAGTTGGTCAGAGCATACCAGATCTAATGGTAGCTCCCTCTATCAAGAGAGATACATGTCTGAATCCTGCCAGAGAGCGTAAGTTTTACTTTAATAAGATTTCTCAAACATTCAAACAGGTAGACGAAAATAAATAAATAAATAAATATACTGTTTAATAAATATATACAGTGTCTACCCAAATATGAGTATCCACTAAAAATAATATTTAAAGTAATAAAAAATTTGTTCAATTAAAAAAAATAATTATTTTCTTTAAAAAAAAATCACCTGATTTATGAATTTATATATAAGGCGATAATAGAGGAAAATATATCACGTTACATAAATAAATAAATATACTGTTTAATAAATATATGGAGTGTCTACACAAATATGAGTATCCATTAAAAATAATATCTAAAGCCATAAGAAATTTGTTTGATTAAGAATATCAATTATTTTCTTTAGAAAAATTACCTGATTTATAAATTTATATATAAGGCCAAAATAGAGGAAAAATATCATGTTATATAAATAAACTAGCAGTATAGCCCGGCATTGCTTGGTGTAATGAAAGCTATAAAACTAATCCATGGTCCTGGAGCTCAGACTCTTTGGATGTTGGCACAAAAGACTAAAAAGCAATAGTTGTTTCCAGTTAAAGTGAAACCGTAGACTGAAAGAAAAATGAATGAATGTAAGTCAAATTTTGATTTCCTGGTATCGATATCAACTTTTCTGCACTATTGTAAGAACTGCAACCTTGAAACTTCTGAATATCGTTTCTTATGTCTTTGTCTATGAGTGTATCAAATTTGATTGAAATCAGATCACTCCTTCTATAACCCAATTTTTTCAATTATCGATTTTTGATATTTATCGGGGGTACCTTGACACAAAACTTAGCTAAGAACACTCACAGACGCTTATAGTACAACTGTGTAAATTTTCAAGAAAATCGGTTCAACCATTTTGGAGTCTATAGATAATGGACACACACACACACACACACACACACACACACACACACACACACACACACAAAGTTCCATTTATATATAAGTTTAGATTTAGATTTAGATAAATATATTGTTTAATAAATATATGCAGAGTCTACTCAAATATAATTATCCACTAAAAATAATGTTTAAAATAATAAAAAATCTGTTTGATAAATAAAAACCCATTATTTTCTTTAGAAAAATCACCCAATTTATAAATTTATATATAAGGTCAGAATAGAAGAAAAAATATCATGTTACACCTGTAATATCTTACAGGTATTATATACCATGTATAGTTGCCAGAGAACAACTGAAAACAGCAAAATGTTGCCAGTGAGGTGGAAAGAAAAAAAAACATGACTTGTTAAAATAAAATTTTCTGTATTGTAAGTGTAAAGGATCAAGGTAGAATGTTTCTTTATGGGTAAAGAGAAGTGACCTGGAAATAGTTGGTAGTATATGCACTTGTGTCAAAACTGGGTCTCACTGGTGAACTCTATGACTGATTGCCTGTCTATTGTCTTGAGTATTGCAAGTGGGTCCTTTTAAGCAGTCAAGGTGGATACATAACTCTACAATGTTTGCTTAAATTATGTGTTATATTTTGAAGGGTTTTGTTTTGTGAACCAGCTGCAAAGCTTGTCATCAACTTATCGTGGTCTGTTGGGGCCAGAAATAAAGACACAAAGACGTAATAGTATAGTGAGTTGCTTATCTATTCATTTCTGTTAGTAGTGGAGAGTCTGTTCTAATGGAGGGTAGTTGTATACTGTTGCAGGTTAACGGAATTTGGCCTTGTTGTAGATATCCCACTATAAGTCATAAAGAAAGGTTATAAACCAAGAAAAGCAAATTGAGTTGAAAGATAACATTTTATATATAACACATATCAATTAATGTTTTTACAATTGAAGTAATACATGAAGTATAGGTCCAACTGAGGTTAAAATGTTCAAGGCAATAAAATGCTGAAAGAGAATTAATGCTTAGGAATTTGGGAGCGTGTAAGTAAGGAATGTCTTTGATGTATTCACTCCTTAGGTCAGTAAGTAGTTTTTGAGGCAGGGAAGAAGGAAAGAGGTAAGCGAGGCGAGCGTAGTAAGCCATTTGACTTAGGTCAAGGGGATACTGATTACTCTCTTCTCCTCGAGTCGGTCTGCCTGGCGATGCTTTCTGTATCCACTTTTTATATCTTCTTTTTGGATCACAGCAGCTCATTTGGAATTTCACACTTGTATTTGGTTCTGGGCTTCCCATTGGCTGATAAATAAAATTCACGTAGGCTCGCAAACTGGAAATTTAATATTTGATTAATTTTTAGTTTTCAACCGGAACATCTGCGCAGAGCTGGCAGCGCACGGATGACTTTTGGTCATCGCTTTTGCTAGGTATCACCACAATAGCGTTAAACAAATATATTACAAAAACAGTAGTACAAACATATATCAATGAACGATTATCAGTGTGGCTGTCAGAGGTATGCTTGAATAGATTTGATTCTCTCTGCCTCTCTGCTCTACAAAGCAGAACTACTTATATATATATAGTTGGAAGAGTTCAATGTCTCATTTGGGTAAGTCACTATAACATTGTTGTTACTTCTTTTTTCCTGTAAGAGAGAACAGGAGAACTATTTATTTCAAACCATTCATTATCAACTTCAACATCTATTTTGAGCACAAGAAGGAAACACCTTGCTTTTTTACTCTGCATTCATAGTGATAACTTTTCTATCTTACTAAGTAAAAGCAAAAAATACATCTTCTCAACTTTAAATCCTGAAAATCTCATTCCACTATCCATGAGAAGAAACCAATTCTACAGCTGCTCATTTCTCCTCAATGACTTGTACTATATCAATTTTCAAAATTTCTTATCAATGACTCAGTTTCTACAGTCAATTTTCCATGTGTCAGTCCAGTTTCTGATGGATATTTATAGTGTGACACGCATCCTCAATATCCCAATGGGGTTTTCCAAAATGGTCTTTTTGATAATTCATATGGGTAGCAGATAAAAAATTTTTTCATTCAAAAATGGTTTTCTTTTAAAAAAAAATGAAAGTGAAGAAAAGAACAAAATTCATTGAGGAAAAAAAAATAAGTGGGAAAACAAAAAAGAGTTAAAGTGAAACATAAAAAATAAATTAATTAAAAGAAGTTAAAATAAAGTAGAAATTGGAGTTTCGAAAAAAATAACATTAAATTGTCTCTGATTGCAACAAGTATATTTCTATCTTATTAAAAGTTCATTTGTTGGTATGGAATGGCACAGAAATTTTCAATCCCAACTAAATCATGAAAAGAACTATGGGTAGTCAGGTAATTTAGTAGTTTGTGTCCTAAGAGAGTTTGTGCAAAATACATTTCCTTTATTATTTTTGTAGATATAATGAAAGTTTTATGTGCATGGTAAGTACAAACAATTGGTCATTGAACAACAAAAAGAACTCATGACAGAAGAGTCACATGTCTGAGAGAAATACTTATAGGATACAAATCCTATATCATCCAACAATTAACTGAAACACAAAAAGTAAAATTGCACACCCACAAAATCAGATCAGAATGATGGAAAACATTTAAGAAAAACCAGAACAAGGCAAAAATTCACAATCAAGTGTGAAATTTAATTTTCACAAATAGGAAAAGGATTGATCATGTACTAAAAGAAAAAGATGAAGCCAAATTTTGTGATCCGATGTTAAATTTATTTTCTAACCAATGAAGGGAAGTGATTTGTAAAACTGAGAGAAAAGTTAACAAGCCTACATGAAAAACTAAATCACTATAAAACAAAGAGGGAAAGAAGGTGGAATCAATCAGTCAGACAGGAGCAGAGAGTTGACACACTGAAATGTGACAAAGAAACTTCAAGTATCTGACCCAGATGTAAGGCCCTGTCACACATTCGTTCTCCTTCTTTCTCGTGTGCTATTTTCCTTAACCTCTTCTTCCCCATCCTCAACATTATCGCAGTCAACAAAGAAGACAGCAACAACAAAATACTTCAACTGACTCCTAAAAATTAACTTCAAGTATCATTTTCCTTTATTGCTTCATCTTCCTTTTCACTTTCTCGCTGGCTATAAAAAGGAAAGAAACACAGACTTTAATAGTAACCTGTTAATCTTTCTACATACACACATTGTGCTACTTACAACTATAAGCTCTGAATTCATTTAACTCCTTACTACTATTTCTCTGGAGCATTTAACTATGTACATTTTCTTTTTGAACATTTAACTCTTACAAATTAATTAACTACGTACATTTTCTATTTGAACATTTAACTCTTACAAGTTAATTAACTACGTACATTTTCTTTTTGAACATTTAACTCTTACAAGTTAATTAACTACGTACATTTTCTATTTGAACATTTTACTTCTTACAAATTTGTTATTCTGTTCAGTTGATAAAATTTCACTTATTTTACAAAAAACACTTTTATTCTTCCAACCTTCAATCAACCATCTGATATTTTATATTGTGGAGACTTTGGTTATGTTTGGCACAAGGCCAATTTGATAAACATCATCAAGGCCCCTACATACTAAAATAATTTTTATCAAAGAAGTATAAACATCCGCTCTTTTTAATGAGTTAATTAACAGAAAACAAATGCACAAGATGATGACTGAGAAATGGTGTGCTACCTTCACTAGAAACTAGCTGGCTTTTAGAATTTATCATTTGGTAGAAACAGCAAGTTTTGTTATTGTGCTTTTTTAGGAACAAAATAGGCACAAACAGCATTAGACAGGGAAAAAAGAAAATTAGACAGATACATACAGGAGAAAGTTAGTTTGGTCTGACCCACAGTTAGAATCCAGGCATAGGAAGAAAAGGAAATGGAATGCAAGTTCAGTGTCTAGATTTTTTTTAATATAATTGTCTCCCTTATAGCCATTCAGCACTTTTTTCATAAGCAAACTGATAAAAGTTTTAAGGATACATCAACTTTTCAAGAGATCATCTTCACAGTTCTATTCATCAGGACACGCTGTTTCTTAGTATGAATGGTCCTTGTTCTCTTAGTGTAACCCAGCTTCTAGTTCAGCTGTCAACTATCACATGTTTGTTTCTCATAGGCTCTGTAGAGGGTTGTACTGGACTTTGTGCTGCTAACATAAGTTGAATGTTGGTAGGCCACAATAAACAAAAGGAAATGAAAACTTAAGTAGAAAATGAATCATCAATGTTTATAGACACACATGAGTAAAAAAATGGCAAAGCTATGGTTGACTTCAAGTCAGCCTGACATTGAGTAGGGGTGGCCAAATCTCCCTTTTGTTGTGGCAGCTACCAAACATATCCAAACTCAATGGTTGGGAAGTAAGAAGAGAATGATCATCTCCTTTCCAGAAGTGGAATCATAAAATTCACATAGGACCAGAAAGTTTTTTGGTTTCTTTTTTCTTTGCATTATGGGAAAATGAAATTCCTTATACTTTTTTATTATTATTTCATTTATTAGTTTATTTTCATTCACCCACAAGACAATCCCCACCCGGGCTTACGGCCATATCACGTTGAATACACCGGTTCTCGCTCGATCACTGAAGTTAAGCAACATTGAGCCTGGTCAGTACTTAAATGGGTGACTGCTTGGAAATACCAGATACTGTAAGCGTTTAGTGACGGATGTGCATTGTGGTGCAGTGGATATCGGCACAGAAAGAGAAATCGGTGAGCCGAGTTCGAATTCCCATTGAATACCCTGCATTCACTTAAGCACTGGTACCCTTGGGAAAGGTATTAATCCATCCCTTCCCTCCAGTTATGGGTTAAATAACAAGGGTAGGACTTGGGGACCCTGCCCTTAAAAATAAATCCCGATGAATCTTGATACTCAAAAAGAAAAACGTATTACTAGACTCAAAACTTATATAGAAACAACAATAAATTGTTGAAAGAAAAGGTATTACCAGCAATAAATAAATAAAATTTAGTTGGCAATAAATGACCCACCAAGGTTGATATGCCATAAAAACAAAACAACCAACCAACCAACATCCCCACCCAAAAGTGTAGCTATATAAATACATTATTTACTAGAAATATATAAATTCATTCTTTTTAGAAAATGTTACCTGAGTTCTGAATGTGTGGTTTTAGGTTGAGTTTGAGATTGTTCTAATTGTTAGGGGTATTCATCTGAATCAGACAGTGGTATTTTTGACTGAGTTACAAGCTTCAGTCTGTCCAAGAACAAATTTTGATGATTTCCAGAATGGAGCTCTACAACAAAATATTTTTTATGTTTCTCTATGACTTTAAAAGATCCAGCATAAGGGGCTTCTAAAGGGTGCCTCCCTCTGTCAACCCATAAACAAATATGTGTACATTTATTTAGTTTTTTGGGAATTAAAGACTTTGGGACTTTGTAGGCATCCTTCAGAGATAAATTTTGTTTTGTGTTTTATCACCTATTGTGCTAATTGTCAAATCTTTTTATTGGTATAGAGTCCTTTTCAACCATAGGCTTGGAAAGTCCCTGTTAGTGCAACAGCTGGTAAGTAACATTGGTCTATTGGTAGGTTTTGTAAACATAGTAACACTATTGGTATAGCATCTAACTAGTTTTGTTTTCTTGTCATTGTAGAAGTTTTAATTGTCCTGTGTTACCTTTCAATTACTTCATTGGATTGTGGATAGTATGCTGTAGTTCTTAGCCTGTGAAAGTTTGTCAGTTTTGATAGTTCACGCAAGAGCTCATTTTCAAACTGACTTTCTCTGTTGATGGCAACATATAGGAGAACTCTAAATTGAAATGTTCACACATTTAGAAAGGACATGGCCACTGTCATAACCATAGTGTCTTGTATGGATGTAGCTTCAACCTATTGAGCAGCTCTGTCTGTGTATGTTAGAATGATTACCGGTGTTGAATATGTGCTGTTGTCATTAATGGTTGGTGCTAATGGCCCTACAATGTCAATATGGACAGTTTCAAATCATGTAGAACCTAGTAAGAAAAGAAGTACCACTGATGTTGTGTGGTGAGTAATTTTACTTTGTTAACAACTAAGGCACTCTTTGGTCCATGAGTGTATGCTCTTATCCATGCCAGGACAAAAGTGGTAGAATTTGATTAATTTTACTATGTTTGTGAGTCCTGAATGTGATATAGAAAATATTATTGATCACTCCATGCAATGCTTGTGGAATAAATGGTCTTGTGTAGGGTGTGGAAATGTCACACAAAATAGTTCTGTTGCCAACAGTGTAAGCCTTCAGCCTGTCTATGTTGGCCTTTATTTCTGTGTCATACTCTTGCTAATGGTAAGTCACAAAGTTTGACTGTTACTGCATTTGCTGGTCTGGAAAGGCAGTTTACAATAATGTTTTCTTCCCCAGAAATATATAAGATATCAGTTACATATTCAGATATTAATGACAGGTGTCTCTGTTGTTTATCTGATTTCATCAGTGTTGTTTTATGAAAAGCTAATATGAGTGGCTTATGTATAACACAACCCCTTGCTGAGTCCAGCCAACCTTTCTGAGCTTCAGTCAATTCTACCCACACTGTGTTTCTGATCTCAGATTAGCCAAAGCAAAACTTCTTGTTGTCACTTGACAAGGCTGGCCTAGTCATGCGAGGGATTGGTAAACCAAATTTAAGACCACAACGACACAGTGTAGATTTATATATATTTATATATTTCAAATAAATACAATATTACAAGTTAAGTGATGAAAAAAATATCAGTTGGCTCGTACTTAAGTATAATGATAATATTCATGTTCTATTATTTCCATGTGATGATGGTTGATTCAACTTCCAACTGGTTGAATTTGAACTGACCATTTCTTGAAGTATTTCATTCTCATGACAGGTTATTTGAGCTTGTCTGCTTCAATTCATCGTTGGTCGTGAATTTTGTTTTTCATTCCAGTTTTATTAATAAGACGAAAAACTGGGGTGTTGAAGTTAGGGACTGGATTGCTATTTCCCAACTCTCTGTATACGTCTTAGCATCTCAAAATGTAAGTAATATCATTTAACCCTTTCGACTTCTAATAAAAGAGGAGAAAATTTACTCTCTGTTATTGTCTGCCTGTTTTTATCAGCTGTCCTGGTAATCAGTACACAGGAAATTCTCAAGGTCATATTTTAACCAAGGGTCTCATATTGCCAAAACCCATTTGACAATATTTTGATTACATTTAGGTAACTAGCTTTGATAAATTCACTTATTCTCCCAACAAAAATAATTTTGCACTCATTGTATCTTGGAATCTGTGTTTTCCACTTTTTAATATTTCAGCTACTTTTCTTGACAAAAATAATTGTATTCTCCAATTTTAGAGAAATCTCTTCTCACTTTGAAAATCACTTAAAATGAATACCAGCCATCTGAAAATGAGGTTACATATGGTCAGTGAACAAGGTGACATGTCTACATTCAATTTAGAATTTGAAATGTAACACTGCCAAGTAAACTGCCAGTAACTCCCAGTCAAATTTAAACTATTTTCTTTGGTTTTCCAAGAGTTTCTTGGAGAAAATCCTTATAGAACAGGTCCATTGTCAATCATCTGATGTAATGTTGCACGTACAGCATAGTTGGAGCTATCAGACACCAGATGAAAATGACTCTCATGTAGAAATATTGAAAGCATTTAAATACTTTTTTTAATAGATAAATTATTGGGTTATTGAAATGTTGTATTTCCAGCATGCCCTGTTGGTTGCTGTGATGAAGATTTAAGTAGCAGTAGAGATGAATAAGTGTTGCTCACCTGTTGAGCATAGTAGTCATTGTAATGAGTACTTGTTAGCATGGCTGAATCTCCTTTTTATTAAATCTTTCTCTCATTATCTACAGGTTACCAACTCTCTGTCTTCCTCTTATGGACTTGAAACCTTCCAACTTACTATTTACTCTAACCATATGAGACTTCTGCTAAAAACAGAAGACTTTCAGTTCTTTCTAGCTGTTTCTATTTTTTTTTTTTGACTACATTAAAAGGATTTTGATGGAGAGAAGGAGGAGGAAAATTAAAATTTCTTTTACTGAGTATTATGAATGGTGTAAATAAAAAAGCACAATGTAATATAGCAACAAATTGAAGTAGAAGCTTATGAAACTTTATTATATAGTGTATATATTCATGTACTAGCAGTATAGCCTGGCATTGCTCGGGTGTAATGAAAACTTTAAAACTAATCCATGGTCTTGGAGCTCAGACTCTTTGGACATTGACACGAAAGACTAAAAAGCAATAGTTGTTTCCAGTTAAAGCGAAACCATAGACTGAAAGAAAAATAAATGGATGTAAGTCAAATTTTGATTTCCTGGTATCAATATCAAATAAGTTTTTTTCGTCATAAACTAAATTTTGAAGGCCAAATAAGTCCTCTGAGTAAATGGTATCATGGCTGAGACTAAGAACTACAATTGAAGTAAAAACTAAAATAAAAGGGCTGAAAAATACAGACATACAGGTAGATAAACAGATACACACACAAACATCTTGCCTTTTATATATATATTATCAATTTTCTGCACTATTGTAAGAACTGCAACCTTGAAACTTCTGAATATCATTTCTTATGTCTTTGTCTATGAGTGTATCAAATTTCATTAAAATCGGACTACTTCTTCTATAACCTGATTTTTTCGATTATCGATATTTATCAGGGGTACCTTGACACAAAACCTAGCTAAGAACATTCACAGACACTTATAGTACAACTGTGTAAATTTTCAAGAAAATCAGTTCAGCCGTTTTGGAGTCTATAGGTAAAGGACACACACACACACACATACACACACACACACAAAGTTCCATTTATAAATAAGTTTAGATAAGCCAGCTTCACATATAGTGCAATTCCTATTTTTTTGCATGAATTTTAACGCTTTTAGAAAAAGTCAAATGCATAAGGTGCAACTGGTCACCAAAAATGCATGACTTTTACTCTCTTCAAAAAGTGTGGCCCTGTATTTTTTGCATCAAAACCTGATAATAAAAACTTGTATTATACATTAGTAGACATGATAATTTTACATTTCCTTTTATAATATAAATTTTAAGAAAATGTCATTTCTTGAATCTCCATGTTGTTGTTTTCATCATTTTCCAATGCTTTATCTTAGTCCCAAAACACCATCCATTTTTCAGCCAAGTGTAATGGCAGGTGTACTTCAAGCTTGTCTATACTGGTGCATATAAAGTTGTTTGGAAAATAATGGCTGACTTTTAATGTCATATTTAAGAAATATTGTAGGATAATAATTATATCAATGAAAGAGCCTCCAATATTTTCAGTAAAATCTTCATTCATATAGTTTCATAACATCATTATTCAGTCATTTAACAAAATTGTATATTTCAACCTAAAACAATGAGTTTTGTTTTGACTTACTAAATTGTTCAATATCTTGACATTTTTGGAATTACTGACGAGATAAAGATTGCTGTTTTAAGGATACAAGTGATTGGCATATAATGATAAGTCTGAAGAATATAATGAATGAGATAATGGTTTCCTTCTCTACTCCATAATGTTTTCTTGAGTCACATTTGTAAGATGGATGACATTGTCAGACAGCAACATGAATGTTTAATTTCCTTGCCCACAATAAAGATTTTTGTTTTCAAAATGTCATTTAAAAGAGCCAGTTGCACACTATAGCAGTACCCAGTATTAGTTCATCCAAGTTCTAACAATTTGTTAAATACAGATCAAATTTTTTTTTTTTTAATCATATCACCCCAAGCAAGGCGGTAATGCCACTGATGTGCAGGGGGCTACTTAAGAGTAAAAAGATTGGAAGAGAGAAATCCGGAAACCACATCCTAAACAGGGAACAAGGGATGAGCCTCTTCACCTGTTCAAAAGACGTGGGTGGAGTGTGAACCAGGCGATAGTTTAGTCTATCTACTCCAATTGAGAAGAAAAAACAAAAAGAAAACAGTAAAAAGATTGGAAGAGAGAAATCCGGAAACCACATCCTAAACAGGGAACAAGGGATGAGCCTCTTCACCTGTTCAAAAGCCATGGGTGGAGTGTGAACCGGGCGATAGTTTAGCCTATCTACTCCAACTGAGAAGAAAAAAAAAGAAAAGAGTATGAAGATTGGAAAAAAGAAAGCCGGAAACCACATCCTAAACAGGGAACAAAGGATGAGCCTCTTCACCTGTTCAAAAGACATTAGTGGAGTGTGAACCGGGTGATAGTTAAGTCTATTTACTCCAATCATACTGAGATACTGAAGACTGTCCTGCATATCACACAAATTAAGGGAACTCAGTTTTTATATCTGTTCAATGCTGTTGTTAGGGAGCAAAAATGATTCTTGAATTTCTTTGATGTTCAATGCTGTTGCCCAGAATATTTTTTGAAATGAGGTCAGTGTTTGTCAATCAAAAACAACCACTTGTTTGGCCACATGTTGCACAAAAAAAAAAAACTAACTAAAATGTATTAAGTTCTGAAGCTTTGCCTTTTCAATTTACATTCACTACATCTGTCACAAAATGATTACCATTTTTTTTCCAGATAATTGAACAATGTTTTGAAGCGAAAAAGTCTATCAACAAATGTCTTCAAAAATTTTTAGAGCATTGGTCACAAAATTTGATTGTAAAAACATGAATTATCTTACTTTTCACTGACAAAGTTCCTTCATTAGTTAGTAAATTAGTTAGCAGTAGGGCTATCTTAAGAGTATTATGAGCCTTTGGACAAATCAGTGAGCTGGGGCCCCACTCAACAACCACTCACAAAAATAAGAAATAAGTGGTTAATAATATTGAACATATTAAACGCTCAGGCCACTGGTCAAATATTACCTAGACCCTGCCTAACAGTAACTGGGTACCAAGCTTGTTTAGCTGGTCATTCTTCATCCAATCCTACACACCTGCCACCAGGTGATGAGTGCTGCAGGTGTCCAGAGAGCAGAAAATGAGGATCAGACATGCACATTTTGATCATGCCCTCTGGGCCAAGAAAAAGCTTTATTTACCCAGCCATTCCCATTGAGGCGAGATGTGACACAAGGTGGGTTTTTAATGTTAGGAACCCGAGTGTGTATGTTCGGGTCACTGGTCAAAATTACCTGGCCCCACATATGCAGTAACTGGGTACTAAGCTTGTCTTAACTGGTCATAACTTGTCAAAGCTGGTCGTTCCCCTCCCAACCCTATACACCCGCTACCAGGTGGCAAGTGCTGCAGATAGCTGGAGAGCAGAAAGTGAGTATCTGAGTTGTGCACAGATACTACACTTTGATTCTGCCCACTGGAAGGCATTATTTATCCCACACCCTCACTGGAGCATGATGTGAAACAAGGTCAGTTTTTAATGTGTTATATAAACATTATTATCTTCCATTTTTTCTTTAGTTTAATTCTTAAAGTTACTTTAGACTGAATCAATTTTCTCAAAATCCTAATACAGAGCATGAACAGCATCAAAATGACCTGACCATCATGTGTCAGACATGCTTGATCACAAAATCTTTATCTAGAGATGAAGTCAATACATTCAAGCAATGAGTAGAACCAACAGAAAATGAATACAGATGCTGAACAAAATTAAAGAATTTTACAGTCTGTAGACAAAATTGCTGCTTTTACTCTCATCAAATTCAGGTTGTGTCCAGCACAGTGGATATAGATGGCAAACTCATTAAGTTGATGAATCTGTGCATGCAATCCAGTAAATTATCATGACATATTTGAGGCATTACCATATGACTGACCATGGCAGTTTTATAGTAGAACTAGCAGTATAGCCCGGTGTTGCTTGGGTGTAATGAAAGCTTTAAAACTAATCCATGGTCCTGAAGCTCAGACTCTTTGGACGTTGGCATGAAAGACTAAAAAGCAATAGTTGTTTCCAGTTAAAGTGAAACTGTGGACTGAAAGAAAAATGAATGGATGTAAGTCAAATTTTGATTTCTTGGTATCGATATCAAATAAGTTTTTTTCGTTGTAAACTGAATTTTGAAGGCTAAATAAGTCCTCTGAGTAAATGGTATCATGGCTGAGACTAAGAACTACAATTATACCTACTTAGAGCCAAACCTGAAGCAAAAACTAAAATTAAAGGGCTAAAAAAAATACCGATATACAGGCAGATAAACACACACACACACAAACATCTTGCCTTTTATATATATATATATATATATATATATATTTTTCCGATTTTCTGCACTATTGTAAGAACTGCAACCTTGAAACTTCTGAATATCGTTTCTTATGTCTTGTCTATGAGTGTATCAAATTTGATTAAAATTGGACCACTCCTTCTATAACCCAATTTTTTCAATTATCGATTTTCGATATTTCTCGGGGGTACCTCGACACAAAACCTAGCTAAGAACACTTGCAGACACTTATAGTACAACTGTGTAAAATTTCAAGAAAATCGGTTCAGCCATTTTGGAGTCTATAGCTAACGGACACACACACACACACACACACACACACACACAGACAATGTTCCATTTATAAATAAGTTTAGATTTTGTTCTCATTAAGAAAATCCACAACAATCTCTGTTAAATCTTTTGCTACATAAAAAAAGATAGAGATTTTTTTTTATTTATACAGTCATTTCACCCCACCAAGGCAGGACTGCTACTGGTGTGCAAGGAGTTATGGAGAGATAAAAACAGGGTACAGGGAATACTGAAGAAAGGATAGTATTTTGGGAGGTTTTCGCATTTAAACTTTTGGAGATTGTAGCTTTCAGGAAAGCAAGTATACAGAAGGGAGTTTCACAGATGAAACGTGTGAGAAAAGAAACTGATAAGTAGAAGTGACAGTTGTATTTAATCATTTTAATGGTAAAAATGGTGACCTTGATGCAAATCTATTTGAATGAGTAAATTCATGTTGTTGGGGCACCAGAGAAAGAAGCTTGGCAGAGCAGAAGCCATAAAAATATTTGCAAGAAGCCACATTCCATTGGTGAGACAGTGACTGAAGCCAAGCTGCCAAGTCAGGACTGCTTATGTTGCAGATCCTTCTTTGGATTTTGTCAAGCATCTGACTAGATATGGCAATAGTATTCAATGCACAGACAAATGGTAGATTTATAAATGTGCAAGATGGATTCTGATGTGAAAAACTTTCTAGCCGAACAGAGTGACCCAACCTTCCTAGTGATAGATGCAGCTATAGATTCGATGTAGTCTTTCCATTTGAACTCAGTTGAGAAAAGAAAGAGAGAGAGAGAGAAGGTGAATGAAAATAAGAATAAAGAAATGCTTTCAATGCCAGAGTTTTATAACAGTAAAAATAATGTATTTATAAAATTAAAAATATAAATGTATTATAATTAAACACTCAGAACAATATTGATTCAGTCTAAGTTAACTTTAAGAATTAAACTAAAGAAAAAATGGAAGATAATAATGTTTCCAACAGAAAGTCAACAGTAGTCTTGGTCACAAATATTACAAAATAGAAATGAGTGTTTTACCTTCAAGTCTGTGTTAGAACTGTGCAAAGACTGATCGTAAGAGTAACAGAGTCAGTTCTTTAATCTTTTTCATGATAGCAAAATTGTCTTCAAGTAAACTAAAATGGCAAGACAAACCAGCCCTTCCATTTATATAGCTGGGCGACTTCTTTGAAGAACGTCTTTGTCATTTTCAGTGTCTTCTAAGTCAAAAGAAGATTTTCTTCTACTTCCTTTTTATTTAGAACCAACTCAAATGAAATGGATTTTTTTTTAATCATCTCACCCCAAGCAAGGCATTCCACTGCCACTATTGCGCATGGGGCTACATAGGGGAAGGTAAAGAGAAGGAGTGGTTAGACATAGGGAATGTCAGGAGGAAGGTGACAGATGAGTAAGGATAGCGAGGATGAGGGTTGGGCAGATGGGAAGAGTGTTTGATAGAATGGGAGCAGGTTAGTGTGTTAGGAGGTGTCTATTGACCTTACATTGATCTTTCTGTTATGGCATATCTTCTCACCAATTGCTATATGTGTGACTTACCATAGTAATTAATATTTTTAGTACTTTTTAAAAAGGGGTTCCTGTAACACAATTCACTTAACATGCACAAATTAGCATGGGGCCCCTATGCTTGTGAGGCCCTTGGGAAAATGCCCATTAAACCCATGTATTAAGACAGCTCTGGTGTTTAACATGTACATTACATTCTGTCATTATCTATTTTTTATTACTCATTATTATTATTTTATTCATCAATTTTATTTGATTTTCTCACAAAATAATAACCTGCATTCATAATTATAATTGTCATTGAAATATTTTGTTAAGCTTTTAAGCTCAGATATTTAACGGTGCAATAGGGGAATTTCCACAGCTATTTTAGAGTTTTTAAACTTGCAAGGAGCCTATTGAGTGATTAAATTAAGAATTATGATTCATCAGAAAATTTAACTAGGAAAGTGTTAAAATGTTCATGGGTATTGTTAGTTAACTAAAATTATTTCTTTTTAATTGATAATGTTACTTGTAAAGAAATTTGCTGACCAACCATGTTAATATCTCAATTTGACCATTATTTGCCAAAAAACTCAAAAAATAAATATCAAGAAGTTTTCTCTCTTTCTCTCTCTCTCACATGAGAAATATATAATTCAGTATTTGTTTTTATAGCCTTGAATATGTATATGTATGATTGCTATGCTCATAGTGTTTCAGGACTAATGGCAAAGAGACACTTGGCCTCGTGGTTCAAATATAATATATCTGGTTTCTGGATCTGCTAGTGTTGAAAAGCCACATACTCAGTTGTAGACTAAATAAATGGTTTTGTTTTAAATTCTAAGGTTATTAAATGCAAAGACAGATTCTTGAAGGAGGCTGGGAAATACAGTGGTTGAAACATCATGAGTACAACAATTAGTTCAGTTTTATTCTGGTAATATTCTTGACGATTAAGAATTATTTAACCTTCAAGAACTTTATTTTTACATGAATAATATCTTGAGGAGTGAAAATTGATAATATACTTTTAAATGATTAATAAAAATCAAGCAAACAGAAAACACTTCAATTTCTCACACCAATGCATTTTTACTCTGCTTAGGACTTGGGAGTTAAGTCCCTTGAGAGACTGTAACTCTTCATCAGCGCAAGTTTAAGTACGCTGACGTGTGGTCGCCATTTTGCTTGTGTTGGACTAACCTTCTTTTTTATTTTCTACATTCTCAGCGGTGACTGTTGCTGTCATCGCTTCTTACCATAATATATCGTCCGGTAATTGTCTAAAAGATTAACCGATTGTAGGAAATGGTCAAAGTGTTGTTACGGCCCAGCTGGCCTCTGCTAGCTTTGTGCCTTGTCCTAATTTCACCAACCACGCTGGGTTTCTACTTACCCGGTTTGGCCCCGGTGACTTATTGTGAGGATGGAAAAAACACGAAGACTTGTAAGGTAAAACAATTATAAATATTTATTTATTTTTATTTTTTTTTTAACATCTTTCATCTTTTCATCCTCAACTTTTCTCTTACTTTATTGCCAAGCAATATTTCAAATCATTTTTGCTTTGTTTTTTTTTTTGTCTTAGTGTATAACAGTGTATATCTTTTTTTAAAGTTTTATTTAAAAAAAAAAATAGTTGAAAATCCACTTTCGCTGTTATATTTTTTCTGATAATGCGTAGAATTATCTCGCTTAAGATACGAACTTTTTTGGTCTTCATTTGCTGAAAAAAAAACAAAAACTTTAATCTGAATAAATTAAACTTATCTGATAAACTTTTAAAAACTTTGACTCTTCGTATTTGTGTTTTTTAAACAATAATATTATTATTAAACACCAATTATTTTATTTTTTTCTATTTTAACTGATTGATATCGTTCAACTAATTTTTGTTGTTGATAGAAAAGAAAATATTCTTTTATTTATAAATTAATAATAATTTCGAGTTATGCACATGACACTGTTTAAGACAAAAATTTTATTAAAATGTGAATACTTTTTTTTTTATATTTTTGAAATTTTGATTATCTATTTTTCATGTTGTTCAGTGTTAAGTTTTTTTTGTTGTTTGGCTGATGAAAACAACAAAATGAAATTGTCTGCAGAAAAAAAAATACAAAGTACTTACTTATCATATCACTTTCGTTCGATATTTTTTAAGGTAAATTTTTAAACTTTACAATACATGGTAATTTTATTTTCCATGTGCTCTAACTTTTTACATAGCTCATATACAGGTTGGAAGATTATTACATCAATTTCACAAAAGTGGGAAGGGTCTTCCGAGAAAATATCAACATTTTAATCTGGATTCGTGCATTGACTTGTGAAAGCTATTGATAGGGAAACTATATCTTCGCAATGAGAATTCTCTGTCATTTACTGTTACACGAGTCATGTGCACATTACCAGTTTTTTTTCTCTATTCATTAAGAGGAAGTTATTTGGCTGTATCGATCTTTATTACGAGTTATGTCCTGATCATCAACAATCTAATTAATAGCTGAAGAAGGGGTATCCGATTTATTTACAAACAAAACTTCGTTTACCTCACTAAACTTTAAACTTTGCATTATGAAACTGCAAGTTTTTTTTTCTATATGACAATAGTGAAATTATTTAAGGCTTAAAATAAAATCGTTGAATTTTTTTTTAAAGTCACAGCTAAAATGAAAAAAAAGACTATTTTAATAGAGATGTTATCAGTTCTACTTACTGAATATGATTAAAAAAAACAATAAGGTTAAGTACTCTTTAGTTTTTGCTTAAATGCTAAAACTGAAAATAGAATCCATCAGTTACGTTTCACCTTTATCTTGTGAACTGATTAATAATACTAATAGTCGTTTTTGCGATGATATACTGTGTAAAACTTTTTTCTGCATCTATATATATATTTTTTTTTTTATACGTCACTGAGAAATCTTTTTTAAATAATTGAAAGTTTCTTTTTCCACTCCATTTTCATTCTTTTATAAAATTCGTTTTGTTTTATTTATTCAATTTCAATAGTCATAAAAATGGAGTAATTTTTTTAACATGTGATTGTTGTGGAGTCGCCGTCTCGTAACCATCCATGCGGAACGTAAAGTAGACATAAGCCACCGTTCGACATGAAAACAAAAAACGTGTATGAGCCCAGTGTAGTTGTTGCTATTTTGATTTATTTATTTAAAAAAAATCGCAATAACTGATATAACCAGTAAAAAATGTCCTTTTTGAGGACAATATCACTTTTGTTTATCCACACTTTCTCTCTCTCTAACCTAATTCAATTGACGTGGCAAACAAAGTACGAATACTAAACTTGTTTTGTGTCAGTTTTTTTTTATTCATTGTCATCTTCTTAAACAATTTTCACAACTTGTAAGCATAAATGACCGTTTCGAGTTTTCGTTCTTATTATTGTGTAATTCGAGTTTACTTCACTTGAAATTGATATGTTTCAGTTTGCTTTGTCAATGTTATCACCAGAATTCTGTTTTCAAAATATTCTTTTTACAAAGAAACTTGTTAATGTTAATGTCTTTATCGGTTGATCTCATTGGCGATTTTATAACTTTTAAAAAAGTGTAGAGAGGAAAAGGAAAACGCTCGTAGAAATTTTTTACTTTTACTTATTTTTCTCAGGTAGGCGTAAGTGGCGCTACCCCCCCCCCGCATACACACCTTCGTAACCCTATTCTCCAGCGAACTAAATTCAGCAATTGGAAACGTTTTCAATTTGATAATACAAATTTAATAGGCACTATCAAAATCGATGCGAATGTTTTTTTTTTTTCCAAAAGTGAAAGCAAAAAATAAAAAATCGCTGTCCCTTATTAAAAATGCCAAAAAAACAAAAAAAAATCTGACTCAAACTAAATATTCAGTATTCAGTATATGTACCTCCACCTATTTTTTTTTTTTTTTTTTACATCTAAATTTTAAATTGAGCTTTTAAAAAAAAATTTTTTTTCTTGAAACTTTTATCTTATAGTTCTAATTGAAAGCTAAATAATTGAATTTACTATTTCCAGTAAGCAAAATACTTGGTGTATTTAAAACAGAAATTATATTGATTGAAATCTAAAATTGAGATTTTTAAAAGCATTTTTCGGTCATTTTTGACTTGAGCAATCGATACTTTTTTAAACAATAGTCAATTCTTGGTTTTAAAAATCTTGCAAAAATAAAATATACATCTGTGACACATGATTTTTTTGGAAAATTAGCAAATTTAATGTTAATAATCTGATTTGCACAAGTGTTGTTTATAGCATGAAATTCAGAATAAAACTATTAATCAGATTGGCATGCCTGATAAGTGTATGGAGATCAGAAGTGACATAATTGTACAAATTTTGTTCGTGTAAGGGGAAGAAACTCTGAAACACACGACCTTTTAATTTACACATAGAAATTACCATACGAAAAAAAAAGAAAAATTATTTAAAAATTGGCAACTAGGTCCCACCCTTTTACAGTGAAACTGATGAAATGTAACTGCAATTTCTACTCCAACAGCTTCTTTTCTTGCACTTCCCGCCTGTGGAATTCCCTTCCGCATGATTGCTTCCCCGACAGCTACAACCTCCAGGAGTTTAAACGTAAGGTCAATAGACACCTCCTAATGCACTAACTTGCACCCATTCTCTCCAACACTCTCCCTATGTACATCCCAACTCATCTATCACCCTCCTCCTGACATTTCCTATACCCAATCGCTCTATGTAACCCCCTGTGTTATAGTGGCAGTGGAATACCTTGCTTGGGGTGATATGATTTAAAAAAAAAAAGGCATGATGATTTGTATAAAACTTTCGATGAGTAAACATAATCTTCACTTAATGTTCTTAAACAAATCTTTAAAGTATTTTTCAATTTTTATAAGTTATTATAATTAGGAAAAATGTAAATACTTTTTTAAAAATTTCATTATTAATTGAAAACCTTTTTCTTTAGACTATAATGTCTTTAATTTATATACTTATTCAAGCAATTAAAAGCTTATCAAATTAACTAATGTCCTAGTTATATTGCATTTTTTATTTTATTAGTGGGAGCAGATTTTTGAAAATAACAGCAAAATTTTTCAAAAGAAAATGATTTATATTCCTTAATGAGTCTTTCATTTAAGTAATAAAATCATTTATCGCAACAAAATGTAATTTAAAATTTTATGAATTTAAGTGGAGGAGGAGGGTAACAGATGTAAAAAGAAAAAAAAATAACCAAAATTTAAAAAAATAATTTCATTCAATTTTTACTAAGTCCTGAAAGTTTCATTAAAATTCAACAATTATTTGATTATTGCAAGCATTTCCAAATTAATGTGCTTGTCACCGGAAAAAACTGAATTATGTAATATTACATCATTTTCCATTGTAAACTCTCGTAACGACTTGATTATCTGCTAACTAAAATCAAAATGATTCTTTTTTTTTTTTTTTTTTTTTTTAAACCAAAAATTCGAATGTGTTAGAAGGGATTAAAAAATTTTAAGAAATGATTGAAAATATTTCAATCTTTCCTCTTAATAATAATGGAAAAAGTTTGTTTTAATTTTGGGGTCTTGTTTATTCATACTATGCTGTTTTTTTTTTTTTTTTTTCCCCCACATATTTAGTGGCAGTACTTAGTAGAAAGAGGCATGAATGACAGGGAAGATGATTTTCCCAACAGTAACTTGCCAACCAAAGCTATAGAAATAATATGCCCTACTATTTAATCCATAGCTGGAGGGAGAATAAAAGGATTATAATAACTTTCCCAAGGATATTTGCACATAAGTGAATGCAACCATTGTAAGAAAAATAGATGGTGAAAGATCCAAATATTTCCGCAGTGTTTTGTAAAATTCATATCCAGTTTAGGAACCTCCACTAAATCGTAAAAACAACATAGAACATGAAAAAAAAAAAAAAAGCCCCCACCCCATGAACTTTTTCTTTCATCAAAATGTTTATTATTAAGACTAAGAGGAAAGATTAAAGCATTGTTTTAAGTGTTTAAAAATTTTTTTTTTAATCCCTTCTAACACATTTGATTGGCTTGGTTGAGTTTTACGGCATATCAAGGAAGGTTATCTAAACACTGACAACACTTTACTGGTTAGAAAACAAGTCCAATGAACATCTTTGTTATCAGAGATGTATAGGCAAAGAGGCTCTCACACCACTTTGCAAAGATAGGCTTTGTTGAAGTATAAAAAATTGATTTTCCTTCAAAAATGTATTATGGCAATAATTTTTTTTTTTTTCAGAAGTGTGTGTATGTGTATATATATATATATACACACACACACACACACACACACTATATATATATACACACACACACACACACAATATATATATGTTAGCAGGTAATCAAATCGTTACAAGAATTTACAATGGAACACAATATTACATAATGCAGTTTTTTTTCTGGTGACAAACACATTAAATTGGGAATTCTTGTAAAAAATCAAATAATGGTTGGATTTTAATGAAGCTTTCAGGATTTATTCACAAATGAAATTACTTTCTGAATTATTTTTAAAAAGTCTTGGTAAAAATATTTTGTACATCTCTTACCCCCTTTCCACATAAATTTGAAATTTTAAGAAATTAAATTTTGTTGCAAAAATTGATTTTTATTAGTTAAACACAGGACTCATTGGGAAATGTAAATTTTTTTTAAAAATAATTCCTTTATTTCTGAAAATCTGCTCTGAATATTAAAATAAAAAATGCCATATAACTGACATCATTTAAGATTTTAATTGCTTGAATAAATAATGTAAATTAAGAACATAGTCTGAAGAAAAAAATTTTCAATTAATAATGCAATTTTAAAAATTTTCACTTTTTTTATATTATAGTAATTCATAAAGATTAAGAAATATTTTTAAAATACTTCGAAGATTATTTGAGGTTAGTTTAAAAACTTAAGCGAAGATTATATTTACTAATCAATAAATTAAAAAGTTTAATACAAATCATCATGTCTTCCTACTTTTTAAAATAATTTTTTTTTTTTGTATGGTAAATTAAAAAGGTCGTGTGTTTCAGGGTTTCTTCCCTTTACAGGAAAAAAAACTTATACAATTATCTTGCTTGTGATCGTCATACTCATCTCTCATCTGTCAACACATACGGTGAAAAGGTCAGAAAGTTGAACTGCGTTTAAGAAATAGTTTTTAAATTTCATGTTATAAATAAGAAATACTTGTGTAAATCAGATTAATTTAACATTAAATTTGCTAATTTTTGAAAAATCATGTGTTGCAGATGTATATTTTATTTTTGTAAGATTTTTAAAACTGAGAATTAACTTTTGTTTACTTAAAAATGATCAAAAATTAAAAAAATTTAGATTCCAATTTTTGTTTG
Source organism: Ascarosepion bandense (assembly GCA_037127315.1). Classification (NCBI taxonomy): domain Eukaryota; kingdom Metazoa; phylum Mollusca; class Cephalopoda; order Sepiida; family Sepiidae; genus Ascarosepion; species Ascarosepion bandense. Next base: position 1,848,649 of record JBBBDQ010001092.1, read on the forward strand.
AAATGCACTAAAAGTACTGAATTGTTAGTCTTTTACAGTCAGTTTTACAATTTAGCTTTTTTTTCACCAACATCATTTTTTTTTTTTTTCTTTACCAATCTTTATCCAAAGTTACAAACTGATGTTTTTAACTTTAATAAGTAATTTAAACAAAATGAAGTCTTCTCTTTCACCATAACTAAGATTTCACTATTTTTCTTTTTGGTCCTCTCCTTCTCCCTCCGAATTCCGAGAAGCAGGCAAAATTGAAATTCTAAAAAAATTATTAAACGTTATATTTTGGTAGAAAATTTTATTTTATTTTATTTTTTTTTTTTTTTTACAAATTGATATTAAATATGATTAAAAGCAGTGCAAGTTCAATTATTCAGCATTTGTCTTAAAAAGTTATGTGGGTGAGAAAATTCTTTTATTAGTGATGTCAGTTTATATCCATCAGAAAAGTAATTTTATCTCACTCTAAGTAAAAAAGAAAATTAATATTGTAGTTTAGGAAACTATTTTAGGTGAAAAAATAGGGGAAAAGTTCCAATCTCTCCCCGCCCACTTTAACATTCATTCATTCATATAGGATAGAAATAATTAATCATAGCTAGTATCACTTTGTGAGTTCGAAAAGCATTTTCAGATATTCTACAATAAGTCCGCAAAAGTTTTCTTGTTTAGAAACGTAAGGGAGGTAATTCATTATCTAAAAGTTTAAACTTTCCTGAGAGAAGTGTAGTGTATAAATCACTGTTTATTCAGTAATCGCTGTGGACAATATTAGTTCAGTTGAATACGTTGACCGTTTCAAAACAAAATGACTATTTCTTTAAAGAAAAACTAATCCTGTAATACAAGTTTTTATTCTTATTAAATTTAGATTGACTACATTTTTTAATTTGGATGAAAGCAAAAGTTTTTTTACCCAAACAATGGTTTTCCTTAGGAAATGAAACCTTTTTCATTTGTCAGTCAATTTCTGTGATATTTGTCTTTTAAATATAGAACTTTAGCTTGTATTTTATTCTACAACTAGATGAACTTGGAACTTTTTTTTCTTAGTGCAAAATAAACAAACTTTAGAAAGTTGTAGTCTTTTTAAAAAACCCCAAAAAACTTAACTTTTCATTTTGTTGGTACATGAAATGTAAATACTTAATAAAATTTACAAGGCATTTCTGCTCCAGTTAACCACTGATTGGAGGTCTGTTTCAAGAGCAGCGGTGAGGTTTATTTTGTTAGCCTTGGCAGATTCTTATTGAGATGGAAGTAAATGTCACCATCTGCATAAATGCCTATTTGGGAACTGATGACATCAGGAAGATCATAAACAATGTAATCCCTAAGATAGAATCTTGAAGGATACCTGTGTTCGTGTAATTCAATCATCTATAAATACCATAACTGTGGAGCTTGTGCAGAAGGCCAGCATACCAAATCCTGTCAAATATTTTCAAGGTATCTAGAGCAACAGCTCTCACTTTACCATTATTATCAAGGACCTGGTATAAATACTCAGTAATGGCTGTTAGGATGTAGGCAGGAGACCTGGTGAAACAGAAGCCATATTGTTCATCAGAATAGATAATGAGAGGTGAGATACTTAACTACTTCAGCATCGATTTAAATTACTTAAATATTCAACATATAATCATTATATAGTTACTTGAATATATAATAATTAATCAAATAGGTGTGGTTTTCACCATTGTATTTCTTTTTGATGGAGGCTATTCCTAATCTAATAACCTTGGGTTCATTGTCGATGTATTTATTTTTTTTTCAATAGGATCGTGAACCCTATTCTTACATAACCTCAAACAGAAATGTTCCAAATCCGTCTAGCCTTTTCTATTCACTATAGGTGAATCCTCCTCAGTGCTCAAGTTATCACGATAATAGATTTGGGTCTGAGGCATGTAAGACACTGAAAGACTTTTTTTTTTTTTTTGAAACTCTATCAGTTACTCCATTAGGCAATGCCAATGACAGCACATGATCATAATCTCTCTTTACAGAAGAAATAGGTTACATTATTGTTTAATGTATGCTCCCCAATAATTTTAATGTGATTCTCAGACACTTACATACCCCAACTCTTTCCCTCTCCTCATGTGCTTAAACAAAGCTGATCCTTGGCAAGTTTTCTCCCTTAATTAATCTTGTTTTTTGTCCTGTTCATTCAATGACTTAACATAACTCAGTTAAGTCTCATGTGATGCTTAGATGATCATGACTTGAAAGAGACATGACTGACTGAGCAGAATATTTTCCCACAGATTAGCATTACTTTCTGCAGTAGACTGGTTGCCATCTAAGGCTATAGAACCCAATCTGTTCTGCTATTTAATCCATAGCTGGAGAGAGAAAACAGATTAATACTTTTCTCAAGGGTATTTGCATGTGAGTAAATGCAATGGATTCAACTGGAATTTGAACACAGCTATCCAATTTCATATTCTGAGCTGATATCCACTGCACCACAATGCTCATTCTAACTACCAACAACATTTAATATTAATGTAGGATAATCATTTCTTGATCGATTTGCAAATATATCAGGACAGCTTCAGTTTCTTAAAACTTGGAGGCTTTTTTATTTTTATTTTTTGTAAAGTGTGCCAAAATATGTTGAATTTTTGTTCACTCTAAGTAATCAAAAAATTCATTTTTTTTGAGCTGAGATTATATTTATCTTTTAATCACATTTTGTTCATAAATGGGTTTAATTTAAGGTTTAATCCAAATTTATTGATCTGTTCTCTATGGCTTATCAATTCTTTGCAGGTTATTTTAAAGCCCAAAAATATTTTTAAATGAATTTTTTTTTTTTTGTGAGGGTAATAATTATCTAATAATATAAGTCTTAGTAATTAATCCATAGATTGAGGGAGAAGTGGTGAATTCATACCTTTTTCAAGAGTATTTGTGCATAAGTAAATATTATGAATCTAATTGGAACTTGTCTCTCCAATTAACAATTCTATATCAACTTTTTTTCTCAATTTTAGAAAGTCAATTTATTATTTTTTTCTTTTTTTTTTAACAAGCCAAAATTGTCTGTTAAGAAAAATGTTTTTCTAATCATCAGTAATATTTGGCAGTTAGTGCAAATGGTAGTTTGTTTCTTTGTTAAGAACAAGTTCATGACCTTATAGTTCTGTATTTTCTCATCTAAGTGACAAAAGAAAAGTAAAAAGAATATGGAGGTATATCTTTTAGTTGCTACCCTCACTCAACAAGAAAAGTGAACATCTCCAAACATAAATTCACTCATTGAAAGGAAAAAAATTTTTCATTAATCAAATGCATTTTAGCCGAGTAAAATATTTAAACAAAATAAAACAGGTTGATAAATTTTTTTTTTTTTTAATCTGAACAATTGATGAAATTTTATTCGTATGTCAATTTCAAAAGCAAAAATTCCCCCAGTCTATAGTGGGTGAGTTCATGCTTAAAAAATAGATACTTTGTCATCTGTGTGTAAACTGTTTGTATAAATTGTTACCAAAAGTTGGCTGGAGCTTCAGAATTATGCCAACTGCACCTCTGCAGAGGGATACCTGCCTGGCTACCTGTTTGCCAAATAAAGATGAACTGAACTGTTAAATGAAAGAACAGAAATTATGACAAAATGCATCCACACTAAGAAATACCTATTAGGTTCATTTAAACAATGCACATTCATAAATTCTCTGCCACATGAACCTTCAAATAAAACACTGTTACAAGAGCGTTCTTAAAAAGAAAAAAGGTAAAATCAGATATTAAAAATCGCCTGAAGAAACCACTCATGGTGGAAACCAAGGTAGCGAAATAACTCGTTTAAAGATGAAAAAAAAAAAAAAGTGTGTGTGTATGAGGGTGCAGAGCAAGAATGATGAAAGAAAAAAAAATATATATATATATATATATATATATATATATATATGTGAAAATGAAAAGACCCCTATCTGAATCAAGTTGTGATAATGAATCAGTTGCATTGTTATTTCCCTCAATATATAATGGAGTCACTTGAAGAAACTATCACCATTTTTTTTATAATTTAAAAAAATAGTATGCTCTCAAATTACTCTTATAACTGTTAAAAAAAATTAAATAACATGGTAATAATTTAACTAGGGAAAAAAATGTGTACAGAAAGTCCACAAATGGTCAATTTTTAATAATCTAAAAATCAAGACTTATCCACATTATTAAGGGTGATGCTAATCAGCTATTTAAGATAAACTTCAAAAATAGATTTTAATCAATATAATTTATATTTAAAAAATACACTACAGCATTTTGCTTAATGGAAATAGTAAATTTAATCTCTTAGCTTTTAATGAAAGCTAAAATGAAAGCTTCAAGAATGCTTTTCATTTATAAAAATTCATTTTAAAACTTAAGTATCACAAAGTGAAGATGTCTCTATTAAAAGTTCAATCTGGCAACTTTGTTCCTTTACTTTTTGTATTTCTGCCATATATGACTAGAAAATGTACCAGATGTGAACAACTTGGAGACATTTGGCCAGATATCATCAAATTTGTGTACTTCAAAAAAAAAAAAAATCATAAGTGTTACAAGACCAACTCTTTCTCAGTAGTGCTGTCAAACATGAATATTTTATTTCTAGCGAAACTGCAGATTTTTGAAAAGACTGAACTGTTTCTGATAAGATATCAGTGTTAAACTGTTGCTTCCTTTCCTAGCTGATTTTTTTTTAAAGCATGATCATGAAACTTAAGATTTGTAAAGGAAGAACACACTAAAAAAAATTCAATTTATCAAATTGAACGAATCTAAGAATTTTGTCATATCAAAACATGTCTAATGTTGCTGCAAATGTCAAATGTGGATTTCTGGTAAATAAGGCTATGCAAAATCTATTTAGATCTAAACTTATTTATAAATGGAACTTTGTGTGTGTCTGTTACCTATAGACTCCGAAACGGCTGAACCGATTTTCTTGAAGCTTTACACAGTTGTACTATAAGCGTTTGCAAGTGTTCTTAGCTAGGGTTTGTGTCGAGGTACCCCCCCCCCCCCCCCGATAAATATCGATAATTGAAAAAATCGGGATATAGAAGGAGTGGTCCGATTTTAATCAAATTTGATACACACATAGACAGACATAAATGATATTCAGAAGATTCAAGGTTGCAGTTCTTACAATAGTGCAGAAAATCGATTTATTTATATATATATATATATATATATATATATATAAGGCAAGATGTTTGTGTCTGTTTATCTGCTTGTATGTCTATTTTTTTCAGCCCTTTTATTTTAGTTTTTGCTTCAGGTTTGGCTCTAAGTAGGTATAATTGTAGGAAGTTACACACAAGATTTTCTCAAGTTAGCTGACAGCTATGTGGAGAAAGCTAATCAAGCTCAGAACATTTATTGTAAAGTCCAATGACATTTGAAGCTCTGCAAAAGACAAGTCCATAGAGATATCAAAATTGGAAGAAGAGCTGAATGCTGAACTAGATGACCTAAAAAATGTTAATTGTTTTTTGTCAAATGCAACAAAACCTATGAGTAGTAGGGGTAGCTGAAATGTGTATTCTTTTTGTGATAATTTCTATTTGTAGTTCTGTTCATTAAAACCATTATACTTAACTTCACAGGAAATCTGTATTAGAACTCCAAACTGTAGAATATTACACAAAATATGTAACATAACAAAGCTTACCTTCAGTTGTGTTTTAGCCTTCAATACTTTGATTTCTTCACTGCTTTCACTTGATGCATATGACATGAATTATTGGAACCAGCTGTGGCTTTATTTTGAACATCTCATCTGTCAAAATATTAAAAAAAATCACTGTCTGTGTTTTTTAAATTGATGACCATTCACTTTGTGTGTGTGTGTATGAGCAGTACATCAGTTTCAGTGGTTGAAACTTAACATAATCCTGGAAAAGTCATGGATTTTTTTTTCTTTTACAAATCTCTGGTTACCTTGATGACAATACTGAGCAGGTCATGGGTTGGCAGCATGCATAAACACTAGGTCAGCAATGCACTATACTTGAGATCATTTTGTAAACATTTATTTTTACTCTTTAGCTTTGTAATCTTTGGTTAAAAGTGTCATTTAATGTAGGTACCTCCACTCATCTTTGATAGCTATGTTTTAAATTTTAATAAATAAATAGATTTTTTGTGAAGTTTTCTGTTTAACTTTAGTTGAAAGTCAAAAGATTTACCATTTCCAGTTAATCAAAATACTCTATTTCAAACAGATCTATATTGATTGTTATCTAAAATAATGATTTCAATTTTTTAGCATTTAGCAAAGTTAAATTAATCTTATTTTCAGCAAATATTACTTGTTTACTGCCTGAAATGTAGTTTAAAAGTGTTTCTTAAGCACTGTGGTCATGTGTTTGAGGTGCTAATTGATTAGTGATAGCTGGACCTGTCAAAAAAAGCTAAGTATAGTTAACCAGAATTGATTTAAAATTATGTAACCTAAGTGAATGTTTCATTTTTGGTTTTTAACTACATAGTAAAATGAAAAATTTAACATTTTCAGCAATTATCTAATATTTCATAGAATTTCAGTTAGTTTAGCTTTATTATAGCTTTGTTGAAGATGCTTTCTGAAAAATTAAAATTAAAGTATAAAACTTTTAAATTAATTTTAAAATTTTAATAACAGAATTAAATTATATAATGTGACTGAGGTAACTCAATTTTTGTCACTTATGACCTATAATAAAAAAAAATCTACAAACAAATGTTTCAATTATTTTAGAAATTTTGATGTGTGAAGATTTTTATTAAACTTCAATTTTCGATTCGTAAATATAGTCATTACTTAACTTCATGGGCATGGTGAGTGGAAGAAATTTTAAGATTTTTGCAACTGTAAATTATTATACTTAAATAAAAATGAAAAAAATTCATTCATTGAAAAAAAAATGTTTTCTTTTCAGACTGATATCCTATGATACTGTTTATAAAAGCAATTAAGTTTATCTAAATAAAAAATGGCATAGTCTTATTGCTTTTTTTTCCCCCCCCCCTCTTCCTATTTGGAGCAGATTTTCTGAAAAGGAAAAACTTAGAAAATTTTTTTCACTAGCAAAACAAAAAAAAAGCTGTGTAACATTATGTTTGCGATGATAAACTCTGCTAAAAATCTGATCACCTGCTGATAGAGAGAAAAAAAATTAGCTTCTTATTCAATTTTAAGCGTGCTAGAAATTATCAAAAAATTAAATAATTAAAAAAAAATAGTTTGATCTTTCCTCTTAATAACAGTTTGACATGTTTTAAGTTTGCAGCCTTTTAACATCATGCTATGCTGTTTTTTATATCAATTATTCAAGATTTAATTATGGTATAGTCTTAGATTTAACTAGTAAATCTACTCAAAGTTGCCCATGTATTATCTGCATATAACACCAGTAATATACAAATAATGTTAATAATAATATTTGTATTTAAACTAATGTCACTTAATTTATTATAACAATATTCATTACACTTTTTTTTGTCTGTATTTAAATTTATAAGAGAAAGAAGTGTTAACTCTGTTCAAAATATTTTTGTGTCCCATTTGAATAACATCTTGACTCCCCCCCCAAAAAAAACAAAATGTACATTTTGATTCAATATTGTAAGGAGGGTTTATGTATGTAAATACCAACTTGTTTTAATGTTTATATTTGATAAAATTTTTTGTTTTGTTTTTTTAAACACCCTTTATTAAACCAAAAATATGGAATATTTTACAATTCATTTATTAACATTGACATTTTTTTTATTTACACAATAACAATATCAGATTTAAATTGAAAATGCTAAAATATCGGTGTATTTATTTTTCTGTTTTATAAGGTTCACAATTGTTTTAATTTACAGTTATTGCTTAAATGAAAATTACAAAAATAAATTTTTAAAATGTATATTGAAAAATGCTGAAATGGAATATATATTGCTTTAAGAAACATAATATTGTACTTTCAAAGTTTAAGCTGGACACTTTACACAGATTAAGGCATATTAAGAATGGTATGTAAATAACACCTGAGTGCTTGTTTGATATTTGAAAATGTCATTAATGTAAGTTTTCTCATTTGTCAGGATTTTATCTAAACTCTGAAAGGTGTTTTTTTTTAATAGATTATTTTTGATTATTTACTAATTAAATTTTAATTTCTTGAATTTCAGTCAGAGATTCCTATCTTTGTCAATAGATTGAATTCTCCAGAAACTGTGGTACCTTATGAATATCATAGGTAAGTGATAGATTAAAAATTATTTTAACATTTTTACCATGTTTTCAAGTTCAGAGTGCTTGAAATTTTTATGTTTTGTACCTCAAATATATAACTGTTTAATAATGACAATCCAAAAATTGTAGCATGTGCCAAAATACTATTTATGATACATGCAGTAGGTTAATAGATACAAGTAAAGTATTTGGGTCTTTTTAGCAGTTTCCTTTCTTTGTGTGTTTACTATCTCTTGTATGATTATATAAAGAAAAGGAAAAACTTTTATGCTAATGCATTTTGTTCCTTGAACTTTTACAGCATGTGTGGCAATTTGATAAGCCGTTATCTGTGTAATTAGTTACAGAAGAGTAATGTGGAGATAAAATACTTTTCAAATTTTGACTTTTTTTTTCTCCCAACCTATTACTCAAAAGTGAGCTAATGTATTTGTTATATAATTCTTTATTTTGTTCTAATTTTTAAAGGTTTGTTTTTTAATTTTTATAGTCTTGCATAACTATTTTGACTTGAGGTGAGCATTTTCTTTAAGATATTTGTAAAATAATCACAGACATAAGTTAATATTTTGCTAAGAATCAATAATTGCACTTGCAAGAACAAATTAATTTTTTTTTTTTTTTTTTTAATCACCGGTGTTATCTCCTTATTATAGTGAGCCACTTATTTGTTAATTAGTATCTTTAATGGAACTATAATAATGTTGACATTTGCATTTATAATCCTTTGACAATGCATTTCATTCACCTACAACTAGGTCACAATATACTTCTCAGTATTGAAATATCTTTGTTTTATTTTTTCTTTCTAAATAGCTTGCAATATGTTACTGTATTGTTGATGCTAAATTACTCTGAACGAATAACAATCAGTTTTGAATGAATATGTCATTAGCTCTTGATCAGTCAGTCAGTTAAGTACCATACGTTGGACGATCATGTCTCGAAAGAGACGACTGAATGGGCTGAATATTATCCCGCAGTAGGTTGCTATTGCTTCCTGTGATAGACTGGTTGCCAGCCAAGTCTATAGAACCCAATCTGTCCTGTTATTTAACCCATAACTAGAGGAAAGAGACGGATTAAAACTTTTCTCAAGGGTATTTGCTCAAAACTAATAACTTTTTGTAAATATAATCAAAATAAAAGGTAGACCTGTATGAATAAGATTAGGGATTTTGTGATTAAAAGATAAACTGCATATACCTGAGACTCTTAACTTTTTGACTAAATTAGAAACTGATAAAAATCCTTGTAATTGTTAAATTGCATCACTTAAAACTACAACATGAAGATCTTTTGGCTGTGAGAAAACTTTTTTACAAGGAAAAATTTTAAGTTTTATATATGTTACCTTTTCATACTTGTTTTCTGTTGCCTTGAATTATTATTATAAAAAAAATCTTAGTTGTATTACCAATATAAATAGTTGGGTTAAGTTAACTTTGTGTTTACAATTGCAAGACTAATGAATATTTAGTATTTCTTGATCAAGCAACTGTCATGCCAGAGATTTTTGACTGGGAAATGAATTATTAAATTAATGATTTTTATTTTGTATGAAAATTTAATTTGAATAAGATCTGCTCATTTGTAAACTTACATGTTATATTTTCAAAGCATTGTTGATTTACATTAAAAAAAAAAAAAAGCAAATGTTTTTCTTTCTTGGAAGTAGTGATTGTAAGAGAAGTCTCTACAAAAGTTTTTTTTTTTTTTTTTTTTTTACCCTGCTTTTTCATTTGTTAGGCATTGCATTCTTCTAACATCTTGTCTCTGTTTCACTAGTGACAGGTTATTTATAGTTGTAGTTCTTGAAATTGTCAAGGACATGCTTTAGCTTTTTCAGATTAGTCTGTCACCATATGAAAACTTAATAGGAAACTGTGCTAATGTTTTGACAACTGATTTTCCTTGTGCTCATTCCTGAACTGTTTAATTTCTTTTTCAACTGTTACTCTTTTCTTACAAAGTAGGTCATTAAATTCAGCATTTAGCTTGCTATTTTTATTTATTTATTTATTTTTTTTGCTTAAAAAACAAAAACAAACCCTGTAACAACAAATACTCTTTACTTCAATATAGTAAAATCTTTGAAAATGAAAACAATGTAAAAATAGCTGATTCTTTTAATTATAAGATTATCTTCAAGGATAAGTAATTTTGTTTACAAAATCGACTATTTAAATATTATAGATATGAGAAATTTTTTTTTCTTTCAGTTTTTATGATAAAATAAAGGTAAAAAGTAATGGAAAGCCATTTTTTATATATATATATATAAGTTTAGTGTCACAATTGATTATCTCTGAACTGAGATGATAGTTGCATACTGCAAAAATGGATTACCTGTTAAGTATTTGAAAGGATTCCTCAATTTAGTAAATATCAGATTTACAGTATTTCTTGTATGTTACTTATATAACAAGTTAAATAATACTAATCTGATGATTATATTAAAAATGACAAAATTTCCAATATTACAAAATTGCCAGAAATGACTTTCATGTGGATAAATTGGTAGAAATCTTCATTAATTTTTTATTCTGTTAAAACAAAAGTCAATGGTGATTAATTTAAATTGCAAAACTTTTATAGTTTTACTGTTCCAGTTAATGATTCCTATACTGGATCAATTGATAAATAATATATTACAATTTAGATGATACATTCATATCTAGTGAACCAATTTAAATGTGGTAAACATTGTTGTATCCATTTTTTTTTTTTTTTTTAATTTCTTTTAATTAAAGTACACATTGATTATATTGTAACATCTGATCAGTTTTTGATACCAAAGTAAGAAAATTCATGAATGCCTCTGAAAGGATAATGATTTTATTTTAGATTAAGTAGATTTCTCTATTAGCTAACTTATTAATTAGCAAGTCAGATTCTTGGATAATAAAGTTTCCTAGTACTTCCCTTCCCCCACCTCAGCCTAGCAATCATCTATTAAGATCTGTTGGTTAATTCAGAATTTACTAATATGATACTAGGAAAGATTGATTAGGGAATCAATAAAATTAAGTTTGTTTCCTCATTACTTTCAGTTTCAAAACAATGTTTGTGGGGAATGTTTATTCTAGACAGAAAAGTGTGGTAAAAATTATTCACATTATTTACATGTGGATTATTGTCCCCCATCTTTATCATAATGTCTCTGCCATTGTGTTGCCTTGATTAGGTAACCTTCAAGAGATTTTGAAATGTATCCTTTATTTAATCTGTGGTGACTGATTGTTCTCATTCTGCTGTCCATGTCCAGGAATATCGATTTAGTATTACACGTCATTTCCACTGTGTTTAATTATATTCTGTCCAGTACAGGGATTGAACTGTCACCAAATTCACTAACCAATGCTTAGGCTTAGGCAATCAGCTTAGAATTGAAAGTTCTGGATGGAGAATTTTGAATCTTAATCCTAACTTACCTGCTGCTGAGTGCTACTGTTAAGCTTGCTGACAATTTTTTTTTCTTAAACAATGACTCCTGTATTGTATTCAGGCTCCATTTGTTTTTTAATAATATCACTTAAGCAAAAAAACTTTAACTAATTAAAAATATCAACTTTATTTTCCCTGGTTTCTATACTATATAATATCTCTTTATTTCAGTTTTGATTTCTGTGGAATTGATGAAACCCATTCACCTGTTGAAAATCTAGGACAGGTTGTGTTTGGAGAAAGAATTCGTCCATCACCTTATGATGTAAGTAAATCATTAAAAAAAAAAAAATGACCGTTTTTATTACTAATTCATTTATATAAAGAACCATTCATTAAAGTTTACTTTATAATTTCATGAGAAGAAACAGTATCTTGATGATTACCTTTTTAATAATCACATTACTTTACCCAAAGAAAAATATATGAAGATAAGAAAAGGCAGTTGTGAGTAACTGATACTGTGAAGTTAATTGGGTTGGGCTTTGGTTATATTCAAAATAATTTTGATTTCATTATGTAAATAGGGAATCAAAAAAAAAATTTTTTTTTAATCCTTATTTTGTATGACAATTTTTTTTTTCCTTTCTTTTTCCTTCTCTCTTTCCAGGTCAAATTTTTAAAAAAAATATCTTGTCAAAGTGTTTGTCAAAAGAAATATCCCCGAAATGATGCTGCGTCTGGAGCCAAGTTAAATTTTATTCTAAAGGGTATTAGTTTGGAATATCAACATCACTGGTGAGTTCAAATTTAGCATAATCCCACTTGTCAGCTTTTACTCTCACTAATTCTTCAAGTTCATTAATATTTTTTTCTTTTACCTCCTTTCTTCAAGGCACTGATATGTTGAGTTCAAATTTATTAATATTTAACTCCTTATCAAAAGATAAAATACTTAAATATAATTTTTCATTTGATATTTAAGAAATTGGCTTAAAGCTGTAATATTATTTTTATATACTTTGCATAACTGATGTTTAGAACAGTGGTAAGAATTTTCTTTTTTTTTTTTTTTCTTTTTTTTTTTAACAGGATAATTGATAACATGCCTATTACCTGGTGCTATGAGATGGACAACAGTAAAAGACATTGTAGTACAGGTTTCCCTATTGGATGTTATGTTACCAAAGATGGTTACAGGAAAGGAGCATGTGTAACAAAGGTTAGTGTTTACTCTCCCCCCCACCTCCATCTTCCCAATACCATATGTTAGCTTTGTACTGGTGCTACCCATGTCAAGTTTTGGAAAAACTTCTTTATTGGTAATTTAAAAAAACAAAGATGAATCTTTTAAAAATATTCTTTAAGAAATGAATTTATATTTTTAAATTATAAGAGCAAATTTCGCAAGTAACTGTTTGTTGTTACTTACAATTCTCTTGTTACTAGTCAATTTTCATATAGAATTGAATTAGGAAGTGGTTTTAGTAGGGCTGCATTTCATTGACTGTTAACTGGAAGAAGTACTTGGGGAATTATGGCCCATATTTTTCATGAGGGGGATTATGGCCCATATTTTTCATGAGGGGAATTATGAAATGCCGATGCATGTTTACTGCCACTGGGTTCAAAAGTGACATTACAATTATAACGTGCATAGTTATGAAAATTAAAATTATTTTCCTATACTACTGCTGTATAAGTTATGTAGTAATTATATCTGGAAAGAAAAGAATTGCTTTTCTTAAAAATTAGTGATATACCCCCCCCCCCCCCCCCCAAAAAAAAAAATTCTTATCAGCTTTAAATAATCTATAAATGGTTGATGGGCATTTTTATATATATATATATATATATATATATAATGAGTAATTCTATTGTCTATTTGTTGAACTAGTGAAATAATAAAAAGACCAAAATATAGTCAAGGGGTGAGATCAGATATCTTTAAAATTTTAGAATAGCTTCTTGTAGGGAAATATTAATGTTTGCTGTAAATTATTCTGATTTTTTTTTTTCATTTTGCTTTTTTTAATAACGAATATTCTCTTTAAATAAAATCTGTGGTTGTTTAGAATATTCATCAGTTCTTATTATTGCAAATAGTTTAAATTTTATTTTCTGCATGAGTCAATCTTTTCAATCTCAAAGAACTTTAAAAAGTAAAAAAATTATGTAAAGATAATTAGAAACTAAAAGCAATGTATGCACAATAGTTTCTTTGTTATAAATTTCAATAGAGAATCTGTTATGACAAATCTAATTACCAAATAGAAGAGATCCAGTTTAATAAATATTTGAAGTTGCATTTTTATTTACAGATTTTAAAAATATTTTCTCAATGATTTTTATTAATCATTGCCTGATAATTTAGATTTTCCTTGAGTTTTTTTGAGAAATTTTTTTTCCCCCACTTCAAAAACATTGTCATATTTTTAAAATTTTACTGCATAACAAAGATAAAAATATTTTCTGAAAATTGCACAAGTTATTTTATTTAACGTAACAACTTTCAGTTGATGTATAAATATTCTAACAGTCATTGAAAATTTTAAATTAATAAATTTAATGACTACTTTGGAATGTGCAGATCTGAATTGTTTCAAGTATTTGGGATTGATCTAAACTTATTTATAAATAAAACTTTGTGTGTGTGTCCGTTACCTATAGACTCCGAAATGGCTGAACCAATTTTCTTGAAAATTTACACAGTTGTACTATAAGCGTCTGCGAGTGTCCTTAGCTAGGTTTTGTGTCGCGGTACCAACGATAAATATAATCGAAAAAATAGAGTTATAGCAGGAGTAGTCCGATTTTGATCAAATTTTATACACTCATAGACAAAGATATAAGAAATGATATTCAGAAGTTTCAAGGTTGCAGTTCTATCCTTGGATAACTTATTTGACTCCGATATTGGAAATCGATACCTCGATATCCTATCGGGTCTGATCAAAATCAGTTTTTCAGACCTTTTATTTTAGTTTTTGCTTCAGGTTTGGCTCTAAGTAGGTATAATTGTAGTTCTTAGTCTCAGCCATGATACCATTTACTCAGAGGACTTATTTAGCCTTCAAAATTCAGTTCACGAGGAAAAAAACTTATTTGATATCGATACCAGGAAATCAAAATTTGACTTACATCCATTCATTTTTCTTTCAGTCTACAGTTTCGCTTTAACTGGAAACAACTATTGCTTTTTAGTCTTTCGTGCCAACGTCCAAAGAGTCTGAGCTCCAGGCCATGGATTAGTTTTAAAGCTTTCATTACACCCGAGCAACACCGGGCTATACTGCTAGTTATACAATACATTGCTAAAATATTATTGGCCTGACTAAATGATATTTTTGAAACTTTGTCTTGATCAAGCTGAACACTTTTCAGTACTTGTGATTTTAATATAAAGATTAACTGTTTTTCTCTATTAAAAAAACTCAAACTGTCTAATGCTTAATTTCAGGATGCCTATTCTCAACCAAACACCTATTATATCTTCAACCATGTTGATATTGCTATCACCTACCATAGTAGTCAGAAAGAAGAATGGGGTGAATCTATCACGGGTAATGGAGGCAGGATCATATCTGCAAGACTGATGCCATATAGGTTTGTAACATTTTAAATATACTCTCTCCTTTATTACAACTACAAGTTGGAGTAAAGTTTATTGAGCAGTATAAAGAACAGTAAGATTGGTATCAGTGATATTTGCTTTTTATTTATTTATTTACCTGTTTTAGCTCAATAATTTTAACACTAACACATTTGGATTGATAGATACTGTTAGCCTTTTTTAGATTTAATGCTAGATTATTAGAGTGCATTTAAAAAAAAAAACATTAAAAACACTAAGCGATGAATAAATTCTGGATAAGATCAGGTTGCTGGTAGAAACACTGTTCAAAATTATTAGCATACATTTGGAATAATCCTCTTATCGTTTTATTTTATTACTTATAGGAAACAATGTTTCTTTGCCATTATAGTTTTAAATACTAATGGTTTTAATGAGTTGTTATAATAGTCTATAAAGATTAAACAAATTCTCTTATTAAATGTAACACTATTTTTCCTAACTTGGAAATAAAATAGCCTTTTGTGGAACATTCCTAACTGTTTAATAGATTATTTTTTATACTTTGATATCTTTATTTTGTGAGTATAACTAGCCTGCACCAAGAATTTTGTCAATATTTTAAATATTGATATTTTTCAGTATTAAACACACCAAAGCTGGATTGTGCCAAGGTTCTCCCATGGCCATAAAAGCAAATCACAAAGAAGATATCAGTATCAACTACACCTATTCAGTTTCATTCTTGGTAAGTCAAATCACTACATGTTCTAATCCAACCTGTTTAGCAGGTACACGTGTTTAAGTAGGATTTTTTTTTTTTTCAAATAATGAAATTAGCATCCTTTGGACAATTGAGAGCCTTATTAAAGAAAATGTGCCTTTCAAGTGGGTATGAACCAGTTTTTCCTTTAACCTAGGGAAAGTGCTTTTTAAGCTAGATGTGCTCTATCCTCTCATCTTCAGATAGAAATAAAATTAATTGATATCCCAAGAAGAAATGTTCATATCTTTAAAGAAGTAATTAAGCCTTTTTGCTTTATGTGATTCAAGTTTTAATGGGATTTAGCTCATTTGAGAAGACAAAATTTTTTTTAATCTATATGCAGAAAATTTTATAAATTTTTTTCCAATTTTTAATCTTTTTTGTCTGAAGATTCAGCAACATTTGAAATTGCTAAAACCTGAGACCCACAAAAGATTTGTGTTTATATTTTAGGGTAATGTTATTTATTTTAAATTATACTTTAATTTGTTTTTAAATATTGAATTTTAAGGCATTTTTATTTATTTCTGTGTTAACAAAAATTCCTTTGCTGATAATGAAGGATATTTTCTCTTATAGAAAATCTTCTTGGGTATCAGAATTTGTATATTTTCAAAGTACATATTATCTAACTAAAATTTATTTTTTTGAATATTAATTTAGTTTATTTTTATTTTATTTTTTTTATATCGACACCTTAATTTTTTATGTTCTGAATTCTTTCAGATGGATAATACAATCAAATGGTCTTCACGTTGGGATTATATCTTGGATTCAATGCCTCATTCCAATATTCAGTGGTTTAGGTAAGCATCACTTTTCTACTTGAGGATATCAAATATAATTATCTTAAATATATTGGCTTATTAGAAGTACAATTCTTTATAATAAAGGAAAGTGTTTCGGTTCATTTACATATTGTTCAGTAGAAATAAACTTTTAATACCAAGAAAAAAAATTGATTTAGGGAAATAGTTTGGTATATTGTATATACTTCTCTAAACAGACTTCACGTATAGTAAACCCCCCCTGAATTTTTTGGCATGAATTTTAACACCTCCTAAGAAAAATCTACATATGCATAGTATATTTTTAACCTCGTCAAAAAAAAATTGTATAGGAAAATTTTTTCCTTGGTAACTCTGATCATGCTGTTGTTTCTATTACTGTATCTCACCACCCTCACTCTCCTACCAACAGGATCTCCTACTGCAACCAAAAGAGAGACTGGGACACGTCTCGCGATTTCCTATGTGATGTCCCTTGGTGAAAAGTGTTCAGTTTCTCAGTTGAGGACTGCACCTCTGAGGTGTCTTCCTGGGTGAAAGCTGGCATTGATGCTTTCATACCGATCAGGAAGTTCCTCCCTGGTTCTCTCCTGCCTGTTCAGCTGCCATTCCCCAGAGAAACCACTATTTTGGGCTATTTCGGAGTCATGCATCTGACCACAATAGGCGCTTATTTGCCTTTGCTCGTAACAAATGTAAGAGGATCCTAAATGACGCCAAGCTGTTGTTTGCTGAGAGAATGAGGCAGCAAATAGCTGCCTGCAAGTTCGGCTCCAAAGACTATAGGTGGCTCTGCAAATGCATGCTGAACAATAGCAAATCCTTCAACCCTCCCTTAATCAATAAATTCAAGGTCCTCAGGGCATTTGTGGACAAGGCTGAATGCTTTGCTTGCAGATTCTCATCAAACTCCACATTTGACTCATCTGGAGTACCCACACCTGACTTCCCTCTTAGAACTGAGGTTCAACTGAAAGGTGTTTACATAACTCCGTCTCTGGTATCTAAGATAATATCAAAACTTGACCCCCATAAGGCAAGTGGAGGTGATGGAATCCTGGTCATTGTCCTGAAGAAATGTTCTCCTGAACTCTCCTCTGTCATCTCTAAAATCTATAATCACTGCCTTTGTTTCCTGTTTTCCTGCTTGCTGGAAGTCCTCTGTGATTCCTGTGTTTAAGAACTCAGGAGAACCTTTGGACACATCCAACTATTGCCCTATCAGCCTCCTACCAATCTTCAGAAAAGTGTTCGAGGCCATCATCAATGCGGAAATAGTTCAATATTTTACTGCCCTTAAACTATTCTCAGACAGGAAGTACATCTTCTGCTTTGCCAGGTTTATGGCTGGTATGCTAACAACCATCATGGAGTACATATACCAGGCCCTTGATAAGTCCGGTGAAACTCGTGCTGTTGCCCTGGATATCTCCAAGGCTTTTGATAGGGTTTGGCACACTGGCCTTGTACGCAAGCTGCAGGGTTGTGGTATCACAGGTTGCTTGCTTGATCTGTTTCAATTTTTCCTATCTAACCATATAATAAAGTTCATCTTGAATGGGCATGCCTCCACATCCTACTGCACGAACACTAATGTTCCCTAGGTCTCTATCCTAGGCTTGACACTCTTTCTGATCTTTATAAATGATCTCCCAGATGTGATTAAATCCCAAGTAGGCATCTACGCTGACAACACTACCATTTACTCCTGCCTCAGTAAGAAATCTGGCGAGGCTGATAAACATAACCTCATTGCTGTTCTTGAGAAGGACCTCCCACTCAGTGATGGACTGGAGTAAGAAGTGGCTTGTAAATTTCAATGCTTCAAAAAAAAAAAAATAGTTACTATCTGTCAATCATCACAGGCAATCTTTCCTGCCCTCCATAACCATGGACCAAGTAAGCCTCCCTGAAAGCAATATACTGCACCTCCTTGGCCTTACACTTACACTATCTTCCGACCTCAAGTGGAATCATTACATCGAGTCAGTAGCTAAATCCACTGCTAGGAAGATTGGGGTTACCGTTGGGCCAGGAAATTTTTCGTCTGAATCCATCTTGCACATATACAAATCAGCCATCTGACCATGCATAGAATACTGTTGTCATATATGGTCAGGTGCTCCTGTTGTTCATCTCAGTGTTCTTGACGGGCTCAAAAGGAGAATCTGTAATGTGATAGCTGGCAGCTTGACTCCAGCCACTTTCTCCACCTGTGGGATGTGGCTTCACTCTGTTTCTTCTAAGAATATTTTCATGGCTTCTGTTCCGACAAACTTTGGTCACTGGTGCCCCCACCACAAGAATTTACTTGTGCAACCAGACTGGCAACATGGTCCAACCCATTTACAGTTAGATCAACCAAATGCAGCTAACAATAGTACTCCAGCAGCTTCTCTTGCATTTCCTGCCTGTGGAACTCCCTTCCATATACTTGCTTTCCTGACGGCTACAACCTCCAGGAATTTAAATGCAATGTCAGTTCCAATCTCTTATCCACTTGACTCCAGTCCTTTCTACATCACCCAGTATATCTTGTTCTTTTCCTTTCTCTCTGCCTTCGCAGCTGTTTTCACACCTGTGTTCCCGTCCTTCTCTTGCCCTTTCTCTGACACCTGCTGTAACTGGTTCGTCTTTCTTTTCACTCTCCTTCTGCCTAAACTTTTATCTCTTATGTAGCCCCTTTCACATCAGTAGTGGTTCCACCTTGCTTGGGGTGAAACAAAAAAAAAAAATGTAGTAAAAACTGCTCGTAAAAACTCGCTATACTTTAATCTTGATTGACAAATTGTAGACAGTGTTTAACACTGGCACTTGGGGAAAAATGAACTTTAACTTTTGATTGCAAATTGACATTATTCAGCTGAAATGTCATAGTTCTGTTTAAATCTGTTTAGCCTTTGAGTTTTCTCACTGACAAATTTTATCTTTCTGGATGGATAATTTTCAATGCTTACTCTTAATAATAATAATAAAATCTGTGGTTAATTATATCAAATTATCAGTGGTAACTTTAGTTCAATATTCAAACTAATCACAATTAACAACTTTTAGTGTATAAAAACTTTAGCCAAAAAAAAAGGTATTTAGAACAAATTTTACTTATCTAAATAAAATTTGCTTTAAATAAAATCTGCCTCCACTCCTTTTTTCTGCTCTGTATTATTTAAACAGATAGGATCCATGCATGTCAAAAGAAAAGTAATTCAAAAATTTTAGTTTTATAGAGTGGTGCCTGGTTTATAATATATGCTCTTATGTTAAAATGGACACAAAATTTCATTCCAACAGTTTAGTCATCAGTATGTTGGCACATGTTTTGTATTGGAATTTTGTCAGGCAATTTTTGGCACTTTGCCATCATTAAATTTTTCTTGTATAATATTAGGAACAGAAAAATATATTTAAAGATCTATATATATTCTTTGAAAATCGTGGCTGCCAATATTTTTTTCTAATTGTCCCAATTAAATTCAAAATCTATTTACATTTTCTTTTTAAAATGCAAAATGAAATGCCAGATACATCTTTTTAAAAAACAAAAAAAAAAAAACTGGATATATGTTTTAGCTCAACTTTAGACATGGGTCCATAAAAAAAACAAAAAAACTGAAATGTAATTTGGTAATTTTCAAAATGTCATATGTCTCTTTCTTTTCCTTGTTATTTCAGAAGTTAAAATGAAATTGCTACATTATTATTAAGGGAAAAAAATGGATACATTTTATAGTACAACTTTTGCAAACGTCTATTTTCAAATTTTTATATTTTTCCTTAACTACTATAAAAGCAAAGTATTTTTTTTTTTAATGCATTAGTGATATCCACATCATAAATGATTATAGCTGGAGTATTTAAGAAAAATTTACCTTTAATTTTCTGTTCAGTGCATGATGAACTCTGCAATTTGAAAAGTAGTTTTCTTTTTAGTGGAAGAAACAAACTGAAAAAGACCCCAAATTACTTACCACATAAATTTAAAAACTGTGATAAAGGAAAAAGACATCACATTGATATGGCTTTCAATGGAACTTCTTTACCTCTAAAGGAACAAAGGAAGGAAAGGCACACTGAATCTGATTATTCAAGAAACTCTAGCATTTGTGATTAAGAACCACTTTAAATGACCTTCAGTTACAAGTGTCAAGGCCAATGGGTTGCAGTATACTATTACTCCAACTTTTATACTGACCAAGTCATTAATATATCTCTGCTCAGTACTGTAATCAAAACCATCCAACCAAAGGAAGAGATGATTATTTTTGATGGTCTTTGTTGAAAGATATTGCACAAGTTTTTGTCAACATTTGCCTTTAGATGGGACTTTGCTATGATGCCACTTTAAGGTAATTATAGAATATGGAGTGTTCCAAAAATATTGGTTATATAGCAGAGGCTTTTGAAGAAACTCGGATCATTAATAACTTTTAGAAGGGGAAATGCAGGAAGACCATTCCAATTATCCAGTCTTTTGCATCAGTTCCTATGTTTCTTTATTAATTTCCATTTTTTTTAGTTTGAAGATAAAGGAGTTTAAAGATTTACAGTAAGTATCTAAATGGTTTCATTTTTGAGAACACAATTTTCCCCAATGTTTATGTTGGTTGGATCTAATATCAATTCCATTAGTATTTTTCAAGACGACCTTTATGATATTGTGTTTATAATGATTTTTCATTTGGTTAAAGCAAGCATCTTCAGTTATACACTGTTAAAATTGGATTCTATCCCAATAGCACATGATAGATTTAGTACCATTGTTTGTTTTTGTTTTTCAAGCTCTCTGTATTAAACGTTTTCAGATATATTGAAAATAAAATTTTAGTTTGTGATACTGCTTTTTAGTAATTTCTTTCAATAAGAAATATTTAGCAAAGTTGTTTTCTCTTTCAGTATAATGAACTCTTTGGTAATTGTATTATTTTTGTCTGGTATGGTGGCAATGATTATGCTGAGGACTCTTCACAAAGACATTGCGCGATACAATCAAATGGACAATGCTGTGAGTAAAAGCTGCCATATTTTTTTCCCTCGATTATATTAGTACTGATTTGCTTGGACTACTCTCCTCATATTGCTTGTTATCGTTACTGTTTTAGCTCTTGTACTTGTTTGTACTACCTTTCTCGGGTGTGTTTCAGAAACTTCAAACTCTTTGTGGTAGGTGGGGTTAGATTTTTCTCCTTCTGGTTTCCATTGTAGAAGATATCTTGTAATGGTTTCGCTTGGGTTGTCTTTTTCATAGTATGACTTTTTCTTTTTCTTTCGCACTACCTGACACAAGATTTAAACTCCTGGTTATCTAGTAGTTGGATTTGTTTAATAGCTTTGCTTAATAGGCCTGAATTTTTTAGCATGAATTTTAACCTCTCCTGAGAAAAATCTACATATATATAGTATATTTTTTAACCTTGGCAAAAAAAATTGTGTATAGGGGAAATTTTTTTCTTCATACATGTAAAAAAAAAAAAAAAAAAAAAAAAAAAAAACTGCTCATAAGACAGTGTTTAACACTGGCACTTGGGGAAAATTAATTTTAATTTTTGATTACAAATTGACATTAATCAGCTAAAATGTCATAGTTCTGTTTAAATCTGTTTAGCCTTTGTTTTCTCGCTGACAAATTTTATCTGGCAGGATGATTTTTAATGCTTACTCTTTTAACAATAAAATCTGATTAATTATATTGAATTATCAGTGGTAACTCTAGTTCAATATTCAGACTAATCACAGTTTTTAACAGTATTTAAGTTTATAATATTAGAAATGCATTTTTCAACTCAACAGAAACTTTTCTACTTATGCTGACAGATAACACTTGTAACAGCTACTGATGGATAGATTACAGGGGCTTTAACATTGAATAATTGAAGAATATTACACAAACACCTTTAAGTACTCAGTAATCTTGAAAATTTAAAATATTTTCTGTAATCTAATGTTTATGGAATTTTAGCTCTAAATTTACTGTAGGTGTCCATCTTATTTTTTAATAGTATCATGTATGGGTGACCATGTCTATAAAATTTGCTATTTTTTTAGACATTCAGAATTCTTAACCTTCAGAAGTCACATTGCAGCTTTATGATATATTAGTAAATATAGTTTTACTTAACAATCTTTCTTAAGAGTTACTGTTTTGAGACTGCATTTTAAAAGATTTAAAGGTATTATAGACTCTTAAAAAACTGTAAACAGATTTTGTAAATTCAGCTTTCATAGAATTGTTTTTTTTTTTTCTTTTTTTTCCAAAGACAATATATTGTCTTTTATATTACTCAAAAGCAATTGAAAGCTTTTCTAATGTTTTAGTTTCATTGCATTTTTCAATTCAGAGCAGATTTTGGTAATACAGGTTCCAATCTTTCAAAATCAAAAAAATCAGTAATTGAAATTTTCCGAAGAACTCTGCTTTTAACGAATATAGTTACTAAAAAATTGTTGAATTTCATGAAATTAAGAGCATGAAATACATAAAATATATTTTTAGCAAGATTTTCTAATAAAATACATTTAAAAAAAATTTCACTCTTTTTTGAATGACCTGAAAATTTCATTAAAATCTGACAATTTTACTTTTTAATTTTAATTTTTTTGCAAGAAAAACAAGATTTTTAATCCATTTCGAATGTTCTCAAAAGGATTAAAAAAAAAAAATCTAGTTAAATATTTAAAAAAATACTTTGGTCTGTTCTCTTAACAATAACAAAGGCTTTGATGTTAAAGTTGTGTTTTAAAGCATGTTTTCATCAGTGTGTGTGTGTGTGTGTGTGTGTGTGTCAGTCAGACAGACACTGACTTAAGTATTTGGATAAATTCTATCAACCTAGTCAGGCTTTACATGTTTATCCCATCTACCATTAACTTTATTTCTCTTTCCAGGAAGATGCTCAAGAAGAGTTTGGGTGGAAGCTTGTTCATGGGGATGTATTCCGGCCTCCACGCAAAGGAATGTTGCTTGCTGTCATTAATGGAAATGGTGTACAAATTTTCTTTATGACACTGATAACTTTAGGTGAATTCATGTTTTTAAAATTGTATTCCTGAAAATATTGAAGATGGTTAAACTTTTCTGTATCTAACACCATCTTGAGTACAAATTTTATAAAAATCAAAAGCTAAAGATCAATATTAATACAATTTTTGGGTCCAGTCCCTTTGTATGTCTATGAGAGCAAGTCTGTGACAATAGCAGAGGATTACTAGTTTTTGTTGTTTTTGTTGTTTTTTTGTTTTTTTTAAGAAAGGCATATTATTGAAGGGGTTTCTGATTTAAAGGGCATTAATCATCTGGATGTCATCTTCAATCCTATTGCAAAAGACAGTATCATCATACAGAAAGCAAGGAAACCTCCCATGTTGTATAGATACTGCCTCCAATCAACTCACCCCTGTTTCGATGGGTGACAAAATCGATATTTAAAGGATTATGAGTAAATTCTAGCAATAGTGTAATTTTTCAATCATTCAAAAACAAATTATGAAAGTGCACTAAAATTTGGCAGATGTCTATCAAACTAGATGTTGAAGAAAGATTCAATAACTAATAATACTATGAAAACCAAAGTAGGGAGACTATTAACTTAATTTGAAGGCACTTTCCAAAAAAACTCATACTAAATAAAATATTTAACAAGAACTCTATCAAATTGAGATATAACCGCACGGAAATTACGATGCTGTTGAAAACAAAATAAACAAACAAACCTGACATGATTTATTTAGGGAAATCAAACAACCTTGAAAAAGTTTTTTTTTTAATATCATAAAACCTCTTTCAATAATAGACAATGTGAAAACAGCACAATATTCTCCAAATATATATGGGAACAGAAGATTAAATTTAGCAAGTCGCCTGTGATTGAATGGGAGATAATAAAGGCAGCACATACATGAAAAACAATGTTTAAATTTTACTTGCAAGAAAAATTCCAAATTATGACATTTCCCTAGTAAGAACACCTTTTCAATGAAAGGAGTTAACAAATATAGGAATGTCAGTTTTTGTTAAGCCATTTTAGCTCCTGACTATAAAAGTGTTATAAAAAATGTATATGTGGGAATTTTATTTCATTTTAATTCAATGAATAATCAACCACATTTGTGTTTTGTGGGTGGTGACTGTTTCAGTCTGTTCATGTAATGTTGGTAGTAGCCACACATGCATACAAATATTGGGTTGGGGGAGAATTGTTTTAATTTTAAGCACCTTATGATTAGAAATTTAGCTATGTATTATTATTTCTAATAACCTGTCTCCAAAATTGTATATAAAAATACATAAATGTTGAATTCTGTTTGTTTCAGTATTTGCTTGTTTGGGTTTCTTGTCACCAGCAAATCGTGGAGCTCTTATGACATGTGCTTTGGTATGTTTACTTCTGTTCATTTTTCTTTAGGTTTTATAATACAAAACTTATTGAAATAATCTTTTACTGAAGATGCCTTTGGATAAGAGTTGTGCTCTTTTTGAGGAAAAAAAAAAGTGAATATTTAATTCATAAGACCTTTACTTAACTAGCCATTCTTCTGTGCATCTGTAAACAAATTGTCATAATTTAAGGAAACTTAAATGAAATGCATGTATATTTCTGATATCAAGTCGTATATATATATATATATATATATATATATATATAAATAAATTATTTTAATTCGAAATGGAAAAGTGGGAAGGTAAATTCCAAGAATCTGTTCCTAATTAATATTAAAATATTTTTTAATATTAAATGATGCAGGAGGAGAGCTCAATGTACTTTGGATTTTTGTCCTCTTCTTTATCCCATTTTTTTCTTCATTTTGAAATAAAACTCTCGCTGAGGAGACGTGAATTCTCTATTAGAGATTTCATGTTCGAAATGTGCATTCGACATTTTTGAATTTTGAAAATTTTATTTTTATTTTTTTTTATATATATATATATATATATATATATATATATATATACTCTCACACCCTGATTGAGCACTCTGGAAGAATGGTAGACTTTGAAAAATAGTAGCTACTCTAGCATGTACGCATCGCCCATTCAGTAATGAATTAGAGCACTCTGGCTATTGGGCGTGTATAATGATAATATACATGCTAAAAAGTCTGCCTTCTTCTACCCAGCGCCCATAACTCAGAGGTAGAATTGCTGACTGACACCAATTTGGTCGGGTTTCTTTCCTGGGTAAAAAGCAATTGGGTGTCTAACTGTACTGATGAGCTATGATACAGCAAAACAGATCTGTCTGCGGATGACATATATATATATATATATATATATATATAATTCATTTATTTTATAGCTTTATTGGTACACTATACCTCCTTCCCCTAAAAGAGGTAGAAAACAAATATCAAATGTTTAAATGACTTTTTAAATTAATTTAGCAAATGAACAATTTTTTTTATTTATTTTTCTAGGTGCTTTATGTATGCCTTGGCACTCCAGCTGGATTCATTTCCGCAAGAATCTACAAAAGTAATTGCTTTCAATGAACTTTTTTTTAATTTCATTTGTCTCTTTTTGAAATGGTGAATGTATAGAACCAATAAGTTCTTTTCAGAACACTCTTATGGATTAGACAAAGTGGATAAAATTAATTTTATTTATTTATTTTTTTTTTTTAATCCCTTTTATGTATGTTTTTATATTTTCATAAAAATAAAATGAACTGTTTTTCTGTAAAAGATGTGTTCATCTTTGCTTACAAAAGCAAATTGCAAGTTTTGTTTTTTTTTTTTTTTTTTTATATATATAAACATTTTTATGGTGATAATTATTTTTGATTAGTTAATTCATTTAATTTTTTTAAGCAAAATAAAAATTTAAAAAAAAAAACCCTTTACAAAATCTTATTTGAACTTTTTTTATTCTTATTTTAGTGTTTGGTGGAGAAAAATGGAAATCTAATGTTTTATTAACAGCATTTCTGTGTCCTGGGTAAGTAAACTAATCTTGTCACATTTCAAACTTGTTGCCAAGTCTTAATAATGTTAGGTAGCATTATATTACAAAAGTGTTTTTGTTTTTAAGATCATAACAATTGAGTATGTGATCAAATTGTGTGAATTTAGAACTTAACATTTTTATTAAATAAATTTTTCTGTTCTAATGAATTCTGTACAAAATAATGTATTTTAATTGAAAGTTTTAACATACTAGGTTTCTAAAGTAATTATTACATTTTTAAAATAGAAATGCAAAAATAAACTTAGTCACCATTGCTAACACTTATATAAAAGTAATGTACTTTTCTATTCTCCAGCAAAATTTTGTGTGTATACTTGTTTTATTTTTTTTTATTTCTTCATAATAAATAATAAAAAAAATAAAATGTGTGAGGAAGGGACGCTATAAGTGACAAGAATTGACATTTTAATTGAAACTAATCATCTTTCTGTCTTGATTGCTTCTGAGTTTTCCTTAGCAGGTGAAGGACTGCAATGTCATGTCTGAAGACCTCTTTTTTTCTTGTGTGTGTGTGTGTGTGTGTGTATTGTGCATTACTGATGTACTTCAGTTGTTGACTGTTCTGTAACGGTTTCTTCAGAATCCTGTAATTCATAATGGTTGAATGAAAAGATATTACTAGGTGTGTTGTTATCTCTAAATCAATTTGAAAATTATGCTTAATAAGAAGTCTATAATTCCAATGTCCCTTTTTTGTTTTTTTGTTTTTTTTTCCAAACCCTCTAAACTATTTAAAATTTATTTTATGTATGTAGTGTATGTAAAAAAAAAAAAAAAGTTTATCATATGACACCTGAGCTTTTAGGCATATAATGTTGCTGTTTAAAGTTTTGATATTATTCAAATATTAGAACCTTACTGTACTTATGTGAATTACATGAACTATGGTCTTATTACGATTTGCCTTTACAATGTAAATTTATTGAATTTCTAGCTCTTAGTATCCTTATATAATTAATTTCTGTTTATAATCATCAAGCACAACCAAATCCTTCTTTGAACTCTCTCCATTCCCACAACACATTGTTTATGAAATAAATGGCTCTTTTAAATCATGGGCCTTTAAGAGACATAGCTCTGGGGCTCAAATGCAGCAAGTTTAATCAGTGTAAACCTTTGTTAGAATTGGCACACAGTAATGAATTTATTCCATCATAATAAGAACTGAGTTAACAAACTAGTGGAAGACATTTTTCATCTGGTTTGTTTAGGTTGTAGGAGTGACTCCAGTTTAGGTAAAAATATCTTTGCTATTTTCACCTTTCAGTAGCTTTATGCTAACAGGTCGTATACTTGTGTGGATTGTAGTTTCTTCCTATTTGTTTTGATGACAGTGCTTGAAGCAGACGACAACTCTTTTTCAAAATTCTTGCAAATGCTATATATCAATACACTTCCATACCACTGTATGGGGATGTTTCTTTCTTTCTCTTTCTTTTTTTTTTTTTTTTTTTTGTTGTTGTTGTGTGTGTTGTGGAGGCACACATTAATGTTGATGGCAGGATGTTGACCAAAACTAACAAGTGCAATCTACCTGTTCTATTTACATTCTTCAATATGGAGAATTGCTTTCACTCTTAGGTAAATGCACTAAAACATAGTGATGGTAGGTGCCAGGCTCTGTTTTTGGAGCTTATCTTTATAGGGAAGAATACATCAACTGAACTAAAGTAAAATGTCTTTTATATATTTTTGGTTTGGGCAGTTTTAGCTGATCTATTCTTCCACTCATCTCAAAAATGCTGACTTATCTTTTAATGTATTCTAAACTTGACAATAATAGCTGCAAGTAATCAAGAAAATTTAACCCACACTTGATTTTTTTTTTCTTTTCTTTTTCTTTTATTTTTTCAGTGTCGTCTTTTGTATGTTTTTCTTGCTTAACTTAATTCTTTGGGCCAATGGAAGCAGTGCAGCTATTCCCTTTACAACTCTATTGGCACTACTTGCCCTTTGGTTTGGCATTTCTGTTCCACTTACATTCATTGGTGCTTACTTTGGTTTCAAGAAAAGGGTAAGATTTTTTTCAGGATGATTTGCAACTGACTTGTAAGATGAGTTTCTTTATGTGAAATTTATTGCATATGTTCATTAGCTTGAATAATTAGTCTATTTGAAGAGCTGATGAATTAGAATGTGCACATAGTTATTTATAGCTTTTTTTTTTTTTTTTTTTTTTTCCTTCAGTGTTTAAAAATATTTTAAAATCTATATTTGTTCTTTTGGTTTAATAGAAATTATCAAAATCTCAATTGATCACTGTACAATTAGAGATCTGTTTCTTATTGCATTTGTTTAGAACTTATTGGTCCTAATTTTCCTGTATTTTATGAGAATTCAAAATACAAGCATGTTGCATTTTAACTTGTATCATAATAAACCATATTTTAGAATATGGTTTATGCTTACTGATTTATTGATTGATTTTTCTCTCTTAGCCTATTGAACACCCAGTACGAACAAATCAGATTCCTCGACAAATCCCTGATCAATCATTTTACACAAAACCTCTCCCGGGGATTGTCATGGGAGGAGTCCTACCATTTGGCTGTATATTCATCCAGCTTTTTTTCATTTTAAACAGTATTTGGTGAGTATTTTTTATTCTTTTCCAATAATTTATTCTCCGTTTTGTGCCAATGATTTAACTTTGTGCATTTAATATCCTTTGTTTTATTTGAGACACAAAAATTTATGTACATTACACATTGTAAAATTATGAACAGAATATTAAATTTAAATTTGACAATTGTTCAGTTCTTGGTTAATTTTATTCCTTCTTTAGTTATCTGAACACAATGACTTAACATTCAAAAATGAAAGTAAAAAAACCTTGAATACTGTAATAACTCTATATCACTTTTTTGATACATGTTGTTAATAATGGTGCAGCTAGCTGTTTCTATACAAGAAATAATGAAGTGTTATCATTAGTTTAAATTTATAAAAATCTTTATTTTTCAGGAAATTAGAAATCTAACTTTCTGTTATTTCTAGTACTGATGAGTTTTCTTCAAAACGTTTTTGATTACTATGGAAAGTTATCGTGGATGTATCAAGTGTTTTGTTCTACAAACAGTAAATGATCTTCTAATTGAAGAGACTGGTCTTGTAAGGAACTAACAGGACTACTTTTTACATCTGGTTATGTTACTTTTGATATGACATTTGTTTTGGTTCAACTGAATTTCTTAAATCTTTGTTCAATATCTTGAACAATTAAAATCTATTTGAAGAGCTCATGAATTAGAATGTGCACATAGCAAAAAAGGTACTAGGCACTGACAGATTTTGAGCTTTAAATATATTCTACCTATAGTAAATTTAGATAAAGGCAATTAATCACCAAGGTGATTTCTTTCTGATATATCTTGTGTTATTAGTTAAATCTGTTATCTTTCCTGAAGACCTTAATGCTTAAGTTCTAAAATATTAGTCAATATTTCTCTTAACTTGATTCTAAAATATAGGTCATCAAATTTGACTTTAAGTTATAAATTTTGGCTTTTTTTTTTTTTTTTTTTTGTGCTTTATTTAGACAATTATTTCCATCTCTAAATGTATCACCTCTTGACATCCACCTGTTATCATTTTCTTGACGTTTTTAATGCTTTTCATTTTACCCCAATTTTGATTAGGAAAATCTTGTTTGATTTTATGACTAACAGGCTTGTAACTCATGCTTGATGTGATACTGATTAAGCTTTGCTGAAAATGAGGTAAGAATGTATTAAAAAATAATTCATAAAATGAGTTTGGAGAAAACTAGCAAGATTTAACCTTAAGTAAACCAAATAGAATTAAGATTTACTGAGTCTAGATATTTCCCAACCCTATCCAGTTACTTCCAGGGCAATATGACAAGAATTATGATCTAAAATTTCATAAATGCCAAAGAATAATTCTTACTGTGTTTTATTTAAAGTACTATAACAGTACAAATGTTCATATAAACCACTTCCTCTCTTGATGCTACTGCTTCTGCCACCAATGAATCCACAAGCTCAAACCCAGTGCCAATTATGAATTACTGATAAAATTTTTCTATCAAAAGATCATCAACCAGTCTACATAAAAAGATTAATAATTCTTTCCTCATTCAAGTTTTCATTAACTCTGTTAGTTATCAGCAAAGTTTATTGGTTTGCGCAGTGAAATAGGTTTTCAGTAGAAACAAAAAAAAGTTACCATGGCTGTGAGGATTTCACTTGAAATCTCGACAGTCACAAGGACCATTGGGTGAAATCATCTCCTGTAGGAATCTGATTACCTCTTGGCACACTGATGTCAACGTGCAATGGCTGTGAAGATCAAAAACACTAAGTGGTGATGCCAAGAATAGTGATTTTTTGGTAGTGCTGGAACAGGAAACAAGAGATTGATGAAGCAAGTGCAGTGCTTTCTCACATGCCTTACCTTTCTATTTTTTTTTTTTTTTTTTTCCCTCTTAATTTCTTTTGTTTATTTTTATTATTATTATTATTATTATTATTTTTTTTTTTTTTTTTTTTTTTCAAGAAATCTTTAATCCCAGTTGTCTTGAGTGGGGAGATTTTTTATTGCTTTTTAAATGCTATTAAAATCTTTCAGGAAATAAAGTTATAAATTTTGTCTACAATTTTATTTTTGTGGATGTGTGTAGAATTTAAGTGATAAGAAATTAGGATAGACTATTTTGTTTTAAGACTATCTTTTGTAGCCCTTAGCAATGCTTCTCGCTTGGCCAGGCCTCCCACTCATTCCACCATCCATTCACACAAACTTACATAGGTGGCCTACTACCTTCCTTTGTTCCTTGACATATTTTGTGGGTGTCAATTCCCCAAGTCCAGGGTCTCTCCTTTCTTTGATTTTTAAGTGTCCTTTTATTTATTTATTTTTATTTATCCCTCCCTCCATATTCCTGAAAGCTTCTTTATTGCTTATGTACTCCATCCACAGCACTCTCAGTCAAGTGTGTGTGTGTATGTATATATATATATATATATATATATATATATGCACACACGCACACACTGGTTTCTAACATAAGGCAAACTGACGTGATGGAATTACAGTCCTCGTTCTAATGAAATGCACCCCGAGCTCACTGTCCTCTCCAAGCTACTGCTTTTTGCTTGTTGGAAGTCGTCCTTTGTAGTTTCTGTTTTTAAAAGCTCTGGACAGCCCTCTGACCCTTCTGTCACCCTATTAGCTTTTTAATGATTTTTGGAAAAAATATTCTAGGCTATTAATGCAGAAATAGTTCATCTCACAACCTACTCTGACAAACACTTTGTAATGTTCTAAAGGCCATTACTAATATATATCTATATTACTCAGTTGTTTTATACTTGTTTGATGTTGTCATCTCAAATTTGTAGGTCACATCTTGGATATTTTTTTTTCTCTTGCTGACAACCATATGTTGTCTTCTTACAGTAGATGATTAGTTCTTTCTTTTCGCTTTCCTTGGTTGCCTTATCTTGGAAGTCCTTTTGTTTTGTTTCTGTGTTTGCCATAAACACAGTGTCAATTTTGTGTCTAATATCATTAATATTATGTACCCTCATCCACAATCCTGATAGGTTCTCCAGCTCCTTTAGGATAGCCTCACTATAGAGGTTGAATAAATCTAGGGAGAAAATATATCCATCTTTCTATCCTTATGTACATCACAATTCTTTTTTTCTTTTTTTTTAATCCATATACAGGCAGTTTGTTCCGTTACAAGTTCTGGATTATTCTAACATCTTTCCCAAATAGATCTGGTTTTTCTAAAGGGTCAAATCTTTGTGCCATAACTTATCCAATGCTTTTTGTGTAGTCTATAAAACACAAGTGTACATCCTTCTGCATTTGTATTGCTCTTGCTGATATTCTGACCACAAATATCCCTTTTTCAATTACCCACTTTGTTGTCCTATTTCAGTTTAATTCTGCTTTGTGTTCTATTCATCAGGCTTCAGATTATTAGCTAATGTGGCTCATTCAGCTGATTGTTTGATAGAGCTCACATTTATTTGCACCTGATTTCTTAAGTGATGCTAGGACGATGGATCTACTGGGGACTTTCAGTATGTTGCCACTTTTGTATGCTTCCTTTAATTCAATGATCTTGTTGATGCTGAAATTATGTAAGGCTAACAGAACTTTTAATTAAGGTCAAATCTTTTCCTGTTGCTTTGTTCCGATTCGTTTTGTCTCGTGCTGATCTTACTTCAGGCTTGAATATTTCTGGTCTTTCGATATTTTTGTTTGATCCTTTTTGATTTTATACCACCATTTGATGAGCACTTCTTTGTTCTGTCATTTCTTGTGTTCATACTTATGAAACAATTACCTGTGAATAGATATCTGATTTATTTCAATAACAAATTTTGTGTGAGAATTTTAAAAATATTACCACCTGAGTTTTAAATAAGCTTTTGGCTATTAAACTAATCAGATGTTTACTAATAATTCTCTTAAGATAAAAAAATGGACAGACTTTGAAAGTGCCCATGTCTTTTAATGTATGTGTAGTAATACGATCAAATTGGCTCTCGTGTAGTTTTATTATGGTCCTATTTATGTTTCAAGACTTTCCTAATACTAAAATAACTCGAATTTTAAATAGAAATTCAATATGTATATTTTAACTTTTACATTAAATGCAAAACAAAATTACAGGCAGCAGAACTTATATGAAAGAATTACTAGTCAAAAACTTTAAACTGATGCTGTAGAATTTGAATGTCTTAGAAGCAATATTTTAAATTTATGAAGTTCTTTCAAATGGAAATGTCTATGGCTTGTTTTCAAATCCATCAATGGCTAATTTTGTTTTTATACTAAAAGTTTTTGAATAAACTGGCTACAAATTGACTTACTTTTTATCAATTATATTTTTACTAGAAATACTGGTGAAAACATCAGTATTTTCTAGTTTTAATTTTCTGATGAATCTTAATTCTTAAATCTATGATTAAGCTCATGGCAATAAAATATCCATAATTCCCCTATCACTTAAATATTTGAAGTAGACAACTTTAGCAAAATATTGCAATATCATAAATATGAATGCTGATTATTATTTGAAGATGTAAGAGTGCAAATGAAAATATTTAAAATTTACAACTTTTCCATTTCACAGAACTTGCTTTCTATTTCTCACTGAAAGCAAGTAGCATGTCTGATATGTCTCTATCATCTTCCCGTGTGGTCAAAGCTGATTAGTCCCTTATAAATAAGATAGTATGACCATTAGGCTCTGCTAATAAGGGAAAGATAAACATTAGAAAAATCTATCCTTTAAGGCATAGCTGCATTGTATTTAAAACTAAATGTTGAAATAATATGTTAAAGAAATTTGTTTTTGTGTTTTAGGTCTCACCAAACCTACTACATGTTTGGGTTCTTATTTTTGGTGTTTGTCATTCTTATCATCACTTGTTCAGAAGCCACCATCTTGTTGTGCTACTTTCATCTTTGTGCTGAGGTAAGACAAAAACTTCAAAAAAATTTTGCAATTTGTTGTACATGTCAGAAGTTGTCATTAAGTTTTAAATATGAGCCTAAATTAGATTTAATTTCTCAAACTTATCTACTTCTTGTTCATGGGCAACCAACATATACTTTACACCAAATTTATATTAAAAAATAAATATCTACTAAGTATCGGTCATTATAATATGATCAGGTTTCGAATTTGAGCTTTTTTTAAAAATGTAACTAGATCTGAGCTTAAATTACAATGTCAACTGATATAAAAGTACACAGATAGATCATTGATAACATTTAGTATGAAAAATATATAAAAAAAATGTGGCTCATAAATATTCATCACACTAATCTTAGCCTTTTTGCTTTGTGTTTTAAGGACTACCACTGGTGGTGGCGATCCTTTTTGACCAGTGGCTTCACAGCTGTCTACTTCTTTATCTACTGTATCCACTATTATGTGACCAAATTAGAGCTTGTAGGAGCAGCCAGCACTGTACTGTATTTTGGCTATATGCTCATAGTAATGTTTTTATTTTTCTTGTTGACTGGTGAGTATAGTCACTAATTTTACTTTCTGTCAATCATTGTTAAAAATGTCCAGTTGAAGAAAATTGCTGAAGCATCATTTCAATATTCATGAAATTTAAAAACGTTTTAATGTGACAGATTCAGGTTTTATAGTGCTGATGAGTTCCTTAATTAAAAAAATAAACTGTACTTAAATAAAAAATGTTGGGAGTAATCCAATAAACTTAAACTTTTTTTTTTAATTATTAGCTGATGTTGTGCAAAATATTGAATTTATGTAGAATTTGACACTTTTGTTCTGATTTTATTTTATTTTTTTCCCCTCCAGGTACTATTGGATTCTTCTCTTGTTTCTGGTTTGTCTCCAAAATCTACAGTGTGGTCAAGGTGGACTAAACTTGCTGAAATTCTTTGTGCGTGTGCTTGTGTGTCTGTGGGGAGATTGCATTATCACTGTAGCTGTTGTTACAGTGGGTATTGATGGTATGGTAACACTGCAGCTGGTACACTGCTCCAGGCATTGAAGCTGCTGGCAACACTAAACAGACTGATGCAGTTTTTTTTTTTTCTTTTCTCTTTGTGTGTGGATGAGAAAAGAGCAGCAATTATTTTCAACCCACCATCTATCTTCTCTGTATCTACACTAGAATACAAAGAATTGTGGGTTGGATATATTTTTTTCCCCTTTCTTTCTCTCTTTATTTACATTAAATGGCACTTATTACTAAGGGAAGAAAAATTTACAAAACTGGAGGGGGGAAAAAAGTGGATTTTTGTACAAAAAACTCATTTTCATGCATTTTTTTTTTTTTTTTTTACCTGGTGGCCTTTTTAAGTTTGTTTACATTTACCTTCCACTCTTTCCTGAGAAACCCCCTTTTTTTTTTTTTTTTTTTTTTTTTTGGTAACTAATGAGTAGTCCAG
This sequence comes from Ascarosepion bandense, assembly GCA_037127315.1. Lineage (NCBI taxonomy): Eukaryota > Metazoa > Mollusca > Cephalopoda > Sepiida > Sepiidae > Ascarosepion > Ascarosepion bandense. The sequence continues at coordinate 1,884,262 of JBBBDQ010001092.1, forward strand.
ATATGTTCCTTTTTCTCTATTCTTTCATACTTTAATTTGTAAGATTCAGCTAGGATTTCAATAAGCTTTAGTACATTACCTTTTCAAATTTTTAAATTCTAATAACCCAACAACAGATTGAGTAGCATAGTGTCTGTTCCTTTTAAATATTACTGCTGTTGTGAATTCCTTATTAAGTTTGAGTTAGTCATACTCACTTGCTATGATATCATGCATGCCTAACATAGCACACCCACAAAAACCTGTAAATAATATCACAGCAACTTTATTATTTTTATGGTTTGTACCAATGTTATAAATGAATAGAAATTTTATGGTTTTCATTCCTGTTACTTTTTCTTTTGTTAGTTTGCTGAACTGCAAACAATCTCCTTTGAAAGAAAAAAAAAAAGGTTTAAGTTATTTACTGTCTTTGGACATAAAACTTTCAGTTGGTGACTTTTTTAAATAATAAAAAAACAAAAAATATATATATATTTTTTTTTTTCAGTGTTGAATTGGTTTGTATTTGGTCATTTGTTATCTAAACGGAATATTTCTCTCATAAGAAGGGAGTGAATGGGGAAATGTTTGTAGGTTAGGAAGAAAAACTGTGTAAAACAAACACTGAATTCCTTTCTTCTAAATTTATCACATTCCTCCTCTCCTTCAAATATAAATCTATATTTGCATATTAAAAAGCCTATTTTTTTTCTCTCTCATATTTGCTGCCCAATTTAACTTATTTATATTTTCCTCAGTTGTTTGAAGAGATGTTAAGTTCTGTCTGACCAAGAAATGCTAAAAAAAAAAAAAAAGTGTGTGTACTGAGAATCTTATAGTATTTCCTGAATTTTTTTTTTTTAAATATATACAGTATAATTGGAGTTAGCCAGAAAGAAAAATTAATTTGCAACAATTTATCAGCAACTGTCTAGCTTTGTGCCATTGAGATTCTGGATGCCATTATTTAAAAATACTGAATTATTTTTAATATGAAATCTTTGACTTGACAAGAAAGATCTTGAAATTAAAGTGTGAAACTGTTTAGAAGACTTGGCTTTTTCAGTGCATCAGAATAAGGAAGTTGTTCAGCAACATTATTGCTTTCTCTCGCTCTTTATTTTTGTTATTTTACTCTTTTGTTGGCCAAGTTCAACATTTACATAACTGTATGCTTGTGTGTAAATAAAATTAAAAAAAAATACATATATTTTGACTAATACAGTGGGATCACTCATTTAATAGGAGCTTTAACTCCTTACACTCTGGGATAATATCTTAAACAAAGAACAACGCTACAATGTCATAACATTGGTTGTATGCTACTTTTACAAAAATTGGGTGTGAAATAAAACTCCAAAGGAATATAATTGTTTTCATGTGCATTTTATTTACTTATTGTGTGTAATATGGGTTGTTTTTATTATTATTAATAGAACTCTTTAGTATTTATCTGCATTTCTGATGAGGTAGTATTTAGTGTTCGGACTAGTGTCCTTATCTTTGTTGCCATTTTTTTTTTTTTTTACAATTACTGGGGTATATCATTCTTATTCCTTGCATAATGCCACAATTGGAAGTCATGAGTTATTTCCCTCTAACCTTGCAAGTTACTTGTTCATCACTGCAAGAGTCAAGTCGGGAACTAACCACCGTCTATATCCACTGGGCCATCTGTTATTTTTGCTTTACTGGGAGATGGAACATTGGCTTATTTTCATAGGCAATGACCAGTTTTTAGCCATTCACGACATGTATGTTCTGACTAAACCCATAATGTGACACCGACACAACGGACAATTTTTTAATGATGGTGCACATGTTGCACAACTAACAAAATGGCCACAGGGTAAAAAGACTATGCTTAAATCATTATCTAAACAAATCTTGCATGTTTTCTGTTCTTTTAACAACCGATTCTCTTCTCTCAATTTGTCATCTGCAAATATAATAAGTATTTATAGAACATTCCTTGAGAATTGAATAGAGTTGGTGGTGTGGGTAAATTACAGGAAGTGAAGAGGTAAATGTAGTTTTAACAGTACAGCGGTAAACATTCAAAAGCAATTTAACTCAATTTGGACATGCAAACTAGTTAAATTTTTTTCTTTTTCAAATCAATTTTAAAACCAGTAAATTTTATTTGTCTACTTGAATCCAAGTGTTTAAATTTAGGAAAGCTAGAAGGTAATATTTTTTAAAATTTATCACTTTTAATGTGATTTTTTTTTTTTTTTTTTTTTAATGAATATACTTTGGACAAATACATAAGGGAGTCTCTGAAATTGGCAGTAGACAATTTATTTAAAATTAAATGTAGAAAAGGCAAGATAAAAATTTAAAAGCAGACAACACTGGCAATAGCCATTTTTCTTAGCAAAATAAACTGTCACTGCCTGTGGAAAATTTGGGTTATGGATTTTTAAGAGCTATACATTCCTTTGTGGCGAATTACCTTGTCAAACTTGTGTTGCATTCAGTGGCAAACAAGAGAAAAAACTAGTACAACAAGAACAGCTATGTGTATCAGGTTATGCTAATGATTGACCATCCCAGACACGAGAGAAAGAATCAGAATTTTGTTACTCCTTTGCTGGACAATATGAACCCCCTCAACATTGAAGTCTTAAGAGTGGATGGACAGCTATTGGGTTTGACTCCATGAAAAGGCTTAGCAGACTTCAAATAACAGCTGACATTAAAACAGAACTGGAATTCTGTGCTGGATTCAACCCAGACATCGCATCAGGGAAGTGGTCACATGTTCAATCACTGTCCAGTTTGCAAAACATGATGTACAAGTACCCAATACCAAAAGATATCAAGGAGGGAAAGTGCAGCGAGTATTAAATTGAGAGCTGAATGAGTGTTTGGATTCTTACACTGCCAATGCAGATGTGTGCGCACAGAAACTGAAGGAGTGGCAAAAAAAAAAAAAAAACCTGATGTTGCTATCCTTGACCTGTGGCAGGCTCATCTTCAAGTGCATATTCACAAGTCACTTTGGCCTTTTTAAACTTTAATCTTCAGGAGTTAGAGATATTGCTTGACACTAATAGGGTTGAACAGCCATAAGAAGGCTTTGTGGGTGCCGCATTATCAAGAGATGAGTTAATTCAACAGGCCACATCATACATTGATGATATTTATGTTGAGAGCATGATTTTAGCTTTTGATTTGACCTGCAAGAATCCAGAGCAGTTATGCAATAGTACTTGCATGCTGGGTCTGTATGTTGAGCAGGATATCGACATGCTTAAGTGGAAAAATGAAAATGACATTCCATCAATTCCTGACCTGACGTGGCATGGAAAACTGGTTGGTCACGTCCCTGTGTTTTTGGTTGGCTTTATGTTGCTGCATCATTTGTTAAATGCAGGACAGTGTCAATCACACCTGGCTTGGATAATGAAGTGACAAATGCTTCTCTTAAGAACATGATTGAGGATCTAGTAGTAAAATTACACCAGAATGACCCTGCACATGGTAAGTAGTGCACAAGCGGACACACTTGTGGGGTATGGGTCTATGTAAGTTCTCTTACCACGGGTTCCGTTGGATGAGGTACACAGCATCATTTGGAAACCACTGGCCTAGGCCATAAGTTGTCTAGTAAAAATGATGTTCAGTGAATAAAAGTGTTGGTTGGGTAATCCAAAATGTGACTTGACCCAAAGAGTTGTAAGTTCAATACTTAGCCACAGCAGAGGGAACCAAAAACTTTAGAGTTGAGTTACTAAATGGAATTAGCTGAAACTGAGGTATCCAAAAAAACATGACACATGGAATTAGAATACTCTACTCTAGTGGATTCAGTTGAAAATTACAACATATATCACCTGAAGAAGGCTTGAGCATACAACTGAAACATTGTGAATATAACAAAGGTGAGGACAACAGTCCAACTGATGTAGTTACAGATGTCAAAAGTAATATATATAAATTAGGTACCCCACCGCATTTTCGATATCCAACTTTTAAACTGAGTTTTTAGAAATGAAAAAGTTTTCTTGAAACTTTTATTTTTGTTTAATTGAAAGCTAAATGATTAAATTTACTATTTCCAGTAAGCAAAATACTCTCTGGTCTATTTCAAACAGAAATTATATTGATTGAAATATAAAAGTTTGAGATTTTTGTTTCAATTTTGGATCCATTTTTGAACAAAAGTTAATTCTTGGTTTTAAAAATCTTGCAAAAATAAAATATACATCTGTGACACATTTTCGAAAAATAAGCAAATTTTATTTTAAATTAATTTAATTTACACAAGTATTATTTATAGTGTGAAATTTAGAATAAAACTATTTCTTAATTTGAACTTTTTGACCTGTCCGCGCCATAAATCAAGAACTTTTTGACAGGTTCTTGATTAGAGATAAAGTGTATAGTGTTTATAAGTAACAAAATTGTAAAAAAAAATTTTTTTTTTTCAGGTAAAAGAGGAAACTGGCAATTTAATTTGCACATAGAAATTATCATACAAAAGAAAACTTCGAAAGCACAAAAAAAAAATTATTTTAAAAATATGGGGGTAAAATGATTTTTATTAAACTTTTCAATTTTCGATAAGCACTATAATCATCAATTCTTAACAAAAAATCTAACTGCAACAGTTCTTTGAAGATTTTAAAAATATTTTTGAACCTTTATAAATTATAATTAAAAAAAAAAACAATTCTTTTAAAATTTCATTACTAATTGAAAAATTTTTTTTCCTTCAGACTATATCCTTAATTTTTCTTATTTATTCAAGCAATTAAAAGCTTATTAAATTAAATGATATTAGAGTTTTATTGCATTTTTTATTTTACGCTTTGGAGCAGATTTTCTGCTATAGAGGCAAAAAAAAGATTTATATTCTCTAATGAGTCCTGCGTTAACTAACAAAATTATAGATCGCAACACTTTAAAATTTAAAATTTCATAGATTTACCGGGAGGAGTGGGGGGTAATAATAATATTTTTAGCAAGATTTAAAAACATAAAAATTTGTAAATGAGTACTGAAAGTTTTATTAAAATCTGACAATTGTTTATTTTTGTGAAAATTTCCAAATTAATGTTTTAGTCACCAGGAAAAAAAGTGGGTGATGTCATTGTCATGATTTCCATTGTAAATAGTTGTAACATTTTGGTTACCCGCTAACTCAAGATGTTCTGCCAAAATTTTGAACATGTTAGAAGGGATTAAAAAAAATTTGAAAAATAATTAAAAATTACTTTGATCTTTCCTCTTAATAATATTATAAACATTTTGATGGAAAAAGTTTGTTTTTATTAAGTTTGGGGCCATTTTTATTCATACTATTCTGGTTTTTTAGTGATTTAGGTGGCATACCTATATGAAATCTACATATTTTCCATTCTTTATGGAATCTAGTGTCAATTGGATTTTAACTATATACAAGAAAATTGAGATCTGCCAATCACACCTGGCAATCCATTGCTTTTCAAGCTGGCTGTTGCTTGTTTTTGTTGAACTTTGACATCAGCCATGGCTGGATATATCTCAAGCACCCTTGTCAACATTTATCTACAGCTGGATGTATCTATCAACCACATCATTGCTAGGCCATCACCTTTTAACCCGGTTGTTACTTTTTGTTGATCTGACCTATGGCCAGATGTCTGTGTCAATTACTTCCGCTATTCAAGGCAATATATTACCTTATTTCCATCATTAAAAGCAATGTAGTTAAATAAAATGCATTAAATCAAGTTACTCTAAAACCTGTTTAGAAAATCTGGTGGCCATCATGACAACATGCAAGTTCTTTGAAGAGTGCTATGTACAATAAACAGAAATTCACAAAAAAAGATTTGTGCCTTGTGCCAGACTACACTTTCTAAATTTCTGTAGATAATATGAATATCTTAAAAAGCAGATAAAACCTATTGGGGAATATTCAAATTGATCTGATATCTAAGCTTTAACAACTTTCTGAGACTCATATTTAGATGATGCATGCTGACCTGACATCAGAAATTGTAAAACTGGCTAATTTTGCAAAGTCAAGAACACACACCTGACACAAATTTAAATAACCCATTAAATTTATTTACATGGTTCCAACTGTTATCTTCATCTTTATCATATTCACAATGTTTCGGCTGTTGTATGCTTCAGCCAATATACATTAGAATTTCAAACTGAACCCATTATTTCTCTTGGGTAGATTGTTCTCATTCCATGTGCTATGCCTCCTCTGGATATCTGAGTTTCAGTTATTTCCCTTTAGTAACAACACAAGTTTTTGCTCACCTCTACTGTGGCCAGGTACTGAACTCACAACTCTGAGCTAAGTCACTGGATTACTTCAACTAATGCATTTATCCTCTGGGCTATTAAATCTTTTAACAAACCTTTAAATAAACTGTCCAAACCTCATATTTACCTGTACTGAGCTTATTTTCTGGATTTACCAATATTTCAGGCTGTTCCTCAAGTTCTTCCTGTTGAGCTTTAGAAATGACAGGTCCAACTTCTGCAATGTGCTTCACCACAGCTTCCAACAATAAAGATGCTTTTGCAAATACAGAACCTTCAAGCAGAAAAGACATTTTAGTTCTAAACATGCAAAACATTCAAATCTGTTAGGTAATGACTATTTTTGTTATTTTACAGAAATGTCTTTAAAAAAATTTAAATAATTTTGATTACCTGTTTCTTTAAATTTTTTCTTGATAACATAATTTACAATGTTTTCCTCGTATCCAAGTTCAAGTACAGCCAGAACTGTTGGGCTCTTTAGAATAGATTGGCTAATTTTTGGAACGTCATCTTTTTCTACAATTTGTACATCTGAAATAATAATATTTATTGTCAAGAGAAATGATGATAGTATAGAAGGTATATTAAGAGAAAAACTACATCCTTATTAATAGCAACCCAGAATAACTTTACAAGATAAAACTAAAATGGGTAGAAGACATTAAGTAGCACCTCAGTGCAAGCACACTTGTCTATAATGAAGACAAAAAAAAAAAAAGCATCTGTATCTCTAGTTTTTAAAAATTTACCTAAACGCCAGGGAATTATCAGAAATGAAATTTTTCGTCACTTATTCATTAATAAATTAATTTTCTGTTGACTGTTTTAGAAAAGTTTGTGAAAATGTTTTTGTCAGTTTCACCTCTTCTTTAATATATCAATAACACATTTAAATTTATACAGTGTTTTCAAAAGTATTTTCCAGTTATATAAAGAAAATATTTGAAAATGTTATTTCAGTAAGAAAATTAAATATCAATTGAAATGAAAATTCCTCCTGAAATCAAAAATAATTTAATAAAACCCAAAAAATATTTTTGATGAGGGTTTGTGTTTGTATAATTTAAAACATTTTAACGTTGAAAGGAACATTTAAATTATTTAAATGTCTTTTTAATTTACTCTTTTTGTATGTTCATATTGATACTAATAAAACATGCACAATCATAAATGCAGGTCCGAAGATGAGACATTCTTATAGTAAAAAAAAAAAAAAATTCAGGCTAGATATGAAAGGAAATGATGATTTGAACCTGCAAACCAACTTTTTATATATATATATATATATATATATATTGGATTAGAACAAAAGCATGTAGCATTTTCAAGTGAAATTCAAAGACAATATTTAGATACTTGCGCATAGTTGTATTCAGCCACATACATAGTGCAAAGGGTAAATTATCAACTATTTTATAATTTTAATTTCACACATGTATGTTGTTTTTGATTTTGTCAACTGCACAGTATAGTAGGGTCAGTTGGGTTCCATCTGTGAGAAAAGAAGCACCATGATACAATTCCCTCTAACAGAAATTAGGAAATAGCTTGCTGTGCTGTTTTGCATTAACACCAGAAGCTCTAATTTGACATTTGAGAGTGTTTGGGTTTCAATCTGAGAACAGTACAGAGGATTCAGAATGGTTTTTATAGTCTTTTAAATAATTAGCATCTTTTCCATTAAGATTGGGTGGTTGTTTTATTTTATTTTATTTTTGTTAGTCGCATATCTATGGGTTATTTAATGTGAAAATATAAATATTTTGTATGCAATTTCATTTTAAGATAATAATACTTAAAATGATATAAGCCTTGTTAATTAACCCATAGCTAGGGAAAGAAGAGGTAGAGTCATACCTTTTCCAAATATTTATTTGTGTGTAAGCGAATATAATAAATTCGACTGGAATTAGAAACTCTGCTTTGATTTGCAGTTCTGAGCCATTATCCATTATAATGGCAGCACATAAAAGCTTAAAGGACTGACCAGGTTTGATGTTGCTTAACATTAGTTATCATATAGGAACTAGTGTTTCAACATGATACAGCCGTAAGACTTTCCATTAAAAGAATTTTTTAGGGATTGAAATAACTGGTAATTCGAATGTGCGAGGTCATTTAAGTATGGCAGGTGTAATAGAGCATTCCATTTCTGCGAGATATTCAAAGAGAGATGAGTTCTGGCATTGTTCTGGTTGAAGACCACACTCTTCTAATTGGCTAATTCCACATGATTTTCATTGATTGCTGCATTTAATTAGTTCAACTGAAAATAGTACTTTCTCTGAATTCAACTTTGATTTTGCATAAGGTGCATTGTAATGTTCTTCTTATCCCATCATTTACATAACATCATCTTTTGGGGATGTAGATAGCTTCTGGAGCAATTAATAATGGTTTATTTTTTTTTACTTCACATCTCGGAACGACAACTCTGGGAGCTGAGTTCAAATTCCAGTTGAATTCCTCGCATTCACTTACGAACAAATACCCTTGGCAAAGTTATTAATCCATCTCTTCCCTTCAGTTATGGGTTAAATAATAGGACAGATTGAGTTCTATAGACTTGGATGGCAACCAGTCTAACGCAGAAAGCAATGGCAGCCTACTGCAGGATAATAATCTGTTCAGTCAGTCACATCTCTTTCAAGACATGATTGCCTAAAGCGTGTATCACGTATAGCACTTAACTGACTGACTATTGTAGACAATACATTTTTTATCAGTTGTGATTGTCATTTTCAAAAGTGGATTTTTGTTGCATTTAAGTAGAGAATTGCAAATGAAAATGTGATTTATTAGATTATTTCTGTTAAATCATAAGGCACCTAAGCATAGCTATCACATGGTTCATCAATCAAGAAGGTTGAGAACTTCAAACATTGTACATAGTAGATTTTAGAAAAGACTTTACACATGTGAAAAGCCCTCGCTTGGGATATATGCAACAGACTGTATAAAATCTGGAGCTCTTAACTTCTACGTTTCTTAAAAGTTCAAACTTTCCAAGTATTGATTAAGCTATTCCTTCTCTATGGATCAGAGTCTCAGACTGCTTATTTGAAGAAAGAACTTGCTGGAATTTATACCAACATGTTGAGAAAGATCAAAAACATCAGCTGGAGATCCCATCCAACATTGATTTACATCTAGAGATATTACACAATTATTTCTTAAACTTAAGCAATAACAGATGCAATTTTCTGGCCATTGTTATTGAGTGCAGAATGAGGTGGTCTCATCTTTTCTTCTTTCGCATTTCTCTGGAAGTGTGGTATCAAGGGAAACTGACATATCCAACCACAATTTCCTGTGACTCAGGGCTGGATAAGAGAGATATGGCTACAGCAATGCTTGACTGTTTTGTGAGGCGTGGGATTGTCAATGGATTTCTGACCAACCACAGATTCGTCAAAGCAGGATAATGATAAGCTATCACATCAAAATTTGTGCTTTATAAATGGCACACCTTTTTTTATTTTTGCTGATTGTTTAATGAAAATAAAAAAAGGCATCAAATGATGAAAATGCCATGATCTCACTTTCACCTTTAACATAAAAGAATTTAAAATTCACAATCCACATATAAGTCTTATAGAAAGATGTACTAAATGTTATCCTTCAATATATATTTGGAAATGGCTAAAGAAGTGAGTGAAAGATTTTGGGACAATGGACAATTTTTGCACTTCCTTACTCTTATCAAATGGAAAAATGTAAGAATGCTAGAAAAACTACAAAAAAGTACTTAAATTTTTCTTGTCTCTCATATTTAACAAAAGATGTTGCTGCCTATATATATATATATTATATATATATATATATATTATGGACTCTCCCGTCGATTTCGACGTATGAGTGTCTAACCTCAGTTAGACTACACACAAAGAATTGATTAGAGTGGTGAAGGCTTGTGTAGCACCATCCACACTTTTTGGAACTGCTGATAACAATCGGTGCAAAAGTTTGCCATGGATCACATGAACAGCAGACCTCAGATATTTAACCCATAACTGGAGGGAAGGGACGGATTAATACCTTTCCCAAAGGTACCAGTGCGTAAGTGAATGCAGAGTGTTTGACTGAAAAAAAAATCGAACTTGGCTCACCGATTCCTCTTTCCGAGCCGATATCCACTGCACCACAACACACATCCGTCAATAATTGTTTACAGCACCTGGTATTCCCAAACGGTCACCCATCTAGTACTGACCAGGCTCAATGTTGCTTAACTTTGGTGATCGAGCGAGAACCGGTGTATTCAACGTGACATGGCTGTAACCATATATATATATATATATATATATATATATATACGCACTCACACCCTGATTGAGCACTATGGAGGAATGGTAAACTTTAAAAACAGTAGCTACTCAAGCATCTATGCATTGTTCATTCAGTAATGAATTTGAACACTCAGCTACTGGCGTATGTTTACATTGTATATAACATGCTAAATGTCTGCCTTCTATCGAGCACCCATAGCTCAGAGGTAGAATCACCAACTGATGTCAGTTCGGTCTGGTTTCAGTCCTGGCTAGAAGCAGTCGGATGTCTAACCGTACTGATAAGCTGTGATACAGTGAAACAGATCTGTCTGCAGATGACTATATATATAAATGGGCAGCAACCTTTCTTTCAAACATCTTTCATTGAAGATGGCCACCAAAGATTTAACCAATATTGTATTTAGTTTTTCCAGCATACTAACATTTTCTTGTTTTGTTTGGGATATAATGAATATATAAAAATTCTTCATAACTGTTGTTGCCCAAAGTGCTTTCAGCCACTTCTGTAGCCATTTTCAAGGGTGTTTATGTCTCTGGTGTAGTTTCTTTACCCTCATGTTTTGACTAATGTGGTAATATATTTTATGCTCTTTTAAAAAAAGACCATTTATTCCAAGCTCTTGTGATGCCATAAGCATCTTTCTATTTTAAAAAACTTTCAATACTTCATTTCCACTATTAAATAATGTAAGGTTGATGATAGAGAAATATAGTGACTCTAATCACAAGATCTTTCTGATATTATGATTTATATAGAATTTGTGTGTTTTCAATCAGAATTTTCCTTAATGATTCTTGTAAATTATAGGTTAATAAATGTTTTTTTTAAGGCACATTGGTTTGATAAAATGACATGAAAGTCATCTTCTCAAGGATTTGGTAGTGTGTCCAATATAGGTGATTGATTTGTGACAAGAAATAGTCTTGTCCTGGGCATTGAAATTCATACATTAGATTGGGCAATGCAAGTTTAGATTTGATGGGGTTATTTTAATTAGTGACAACAAGTTTTGTGGTTTTTCATTTTCTGTAATGTATTATAAATATAAATCAGCTCAGAATGAGAAATCTGAGAGCCGAGTTCAAATTTCAGTTGAATTTGTTGCATTCACATATGCACAAATACCCTTGGGAAAAGCATGAATCCGTCATTTCTCCCACCAGCTATGGGTTAAATAGCAGGACAGATCAGGTTCTATAACCTTGGTTGGCAATCAGTCTACCACAGAAAGTAATGACAAGCTATTGCAGGAAAATTTTCTGCCCAGTCAGCATGTATCTGACTGATTATAAATTTTACGTTTTTAATGAATTACAGCAGAAATATGGTGCTTAATTTTTTGTATATGTCATAAATTTCTGTAACATATGAAGTAAAATCATGTTCAAATGTCACCTATTGAAAATTACTAGAAGCCTTTGTTCCAACTCAAAAGAAAAACAACAAAATACAACCTGAATTTACAATTGGTCTTTGTGTTGCAGAAGCAGAAGCAACTTCGTTTGCATCGTCATGATCAGGCTTACTGGACTTAAAACGAAACAAAGATTATTGATTGATCAATATATCAACAGAGAAAGAGAAGAAAAAATTCAGACATGAAATTTGAGTAGATGCCCATAAATTTATTCAAAATATGTTAGAAATTAATAAAAAAAAAATTAAAATCTTAACACATCAACGTAAAAGCTAAAAACTAACTTGTATTACTTACTGAAAGTGAAAATTCATTCCTTTTCACAGAGTTCACAAATTGATCACCTTTTCTTTGGCGAACATATGTACAACGTGGGTACCAACGAGTATGTTCTATCCAAGGATCATCTTCCTCGTCCCAGTTACATAATCCACCGTCACAACAGTAGCAAATAACAGTATCAGTTTCACCTGTAAGAGGAAAGAAAAAAGTTAATGTTTTGATAGGCATAATTCACACTCCACCCACGTCTATTAAACAGGTAAAGAGGCTCATCCCTTGTTCCCTGTTTAGGATGTGGTTTCCAGCTTTCTCCTTTCCAATCTTTTCACTCTTACATAGCCTCCTGCCCATCAGTGGCGTTACCGCCTTGCTCTGGGTGATATGATTAAAAAAAAAAAAAAATGCTCCTGGTACCCAAAGTCATATGTGATACATTAAAAATTTTAAGGAAGAAAATAAATAAAAAGGGTCAATCATAGTTAATGTTAATAAATAAGGCCTAAAATTAAGATGAAAAAATATTAAATCCAAAATAAAGATTCATCTAATAATATTTAAGATAATATCTGTAAGAAGGAAAACGCAATCTAGTCATAATGTGGCTGGCCCTCGCTAATGCATTTAGGAATTTCTAAAAAGATATCATGCCCCTATTTGTGTAAGGAATCTCATAGCAGACTATTATAATGATTTCAACATAAAGACAACCTTCAATTAAAAATCTGAATGGCATAGGCTGGATGTACAATTTCAGTAATATCATTCACCCTATGAACATGTTAGTAAAATCAGCAGAAGTTGAGTGCCGAGATTCATTGACAAGAAACAGCATATAACAGCCTCATGGGTGTGTTTTAGTTATACATCCAAAAGGAAGTGGCTTGAACATTAAATCCCAAAAGGATCTTATTAATATTAATTATTAAGTATTAAAACTGATCCAGCCAGAGGGCTCAATGTAATTAAGAATATTTATTTACAGAGGCAATATTTATTTATTACATATAAAAAAAATTCAAATTTTCCAAGATCATTTAGCTATATTAATGAATGAAACCAACCTTCATTGGCGATCATAATCATTATGGTAAAATACAATCATTTGTTTGAGTGTATGTGTAAAGAAAACAAAAGTAAGGGTTATGAAACGAAAAGGAAAAAAAGAGGAAGAAAAAAAGCATGTCAGATCGGCAGATGAAACAGAAAAGTTGCAAACTGGAGGTGGGAGAAGTTAAAATAGATACATTAAAAAAAAAAATAAAAATATATATATATATATATATATATATAGAGAGAGAGAGAGAGAGAGAGAGAGAGAGAGAAAAGACAAGTGTCAGGCTTCACCCAGCCTTTACAAATTTTTCTCTAATTTTTTTCTGTTTCAATCTAAAACAGGGCTCAAATAAATGTTAATATCAAAATAATTACATTAAAATTTTACTTCAGAAATAAAAAGGAATAAGAGAACAGGAAATTAATGGATAAGTAAATATTGCTAAAGAGAAGAAAAACAACTATTTTAAGGAATATTAAAATTTAGATTAGTTATAGGAAATTAGATTATAAATAAATCTAAGATGGCATCAATACTCAAGTAATATTTCTATATAAGTAAATTAAAATTGGCAAAAAAAAAAAGGTTTTATAAAATATATATATATATATATATATGAAAATAAAAAATCTCAAGATATATTGCTTGGACCATACAGACGTGTTTCTGTGTGGGATACAACCACTAACTAAAGTAATTTGGATAATTAATATTATTAGGAAATTAAATTCAATTAAAGACCATTACAGCATTAATACTAAACAAAATCAGCTAACTCTCATTTAGCTTAAAATAAAAAATAAAACCAGAATGAAAAAACCTGGAATTAAATATAAAAAGGGATAAAAAGAATGGGAAGTTATTATTATAAACATTCTGTAGTGTTGGCCTAATAAGAGGAAATAAACCAATTATTTTAGGGGAAATAAATTTTAGATTAATTCAATTTAAAATTTATGGAATCAACCAATATCAAATAATTAAACTAGAAAAGGTAAAAGTTATAAAAGTTTAACATTTATTATTATAATTAATTAATATATTATTATAACTATTATAATTAATTGTACTGTTAATAAGAAGAAAGAAAAGGAAACAACTATTAAATGGAAATTTAAATTTGAATAAATATTCAGGGGTTTTATATCTATCTATCTATCGCCCGGTTCACACTCCACCCACGTCTATTGAACAGGTTAAGATGCTCATCCCTTGTTCCCTGTTTAGGATGTGGTTTCCGGCTTTCTCTTTTCCAATCTTTTCACTATTATGTAGCCCCCTGCACATCAGTGGCGTTGCCGCCTTGCTCGGGGTGATACGATTAAAAACAAAAAATCTAAATTTAAAATATAAAAATTTGAATTTCTGATAACATTTACTTATGAACTCTTAAGTTTAAAAGCAAATTTTGCTTGGATATTTTATTATTTTAATTTTTTCAACTAAACATAGATTGCAGCTATCGTAAAGATTATTGGGGGTGTGGGCTGAACCCATTAGTCTCCAACTCACTATTGGGTTCAGACTTTTCCCTTTCATTTCCCAAAATCTAGGAAAGGGAAGTCTGGAGGTTTAGATTGGGGTTGGAAAAGGAGTGTTTATCAAAGTAGTAACAGAACATATTTTAATATATTTATTGACTTCTCCCACTTCCAGTTTGCAACTTTTCTGTTCAGTCTGCCAATCTAACTTTTTCCATCTTCTTTTCCTCTCCCCACTTCTTCCTCCTTTTGCTACCCTTCTGTTTTCTTTATCCATACACAAACAACTGATTGCATTTTACTATAATTATTATGATAAACAATGATGCAAGTGTTGGTTTCACTCATTGAAATGGCTATATGATCTTGGAAAATTTGAATTTTGTTATATGCTATCTATCTATATATATATATATATATATTTATGACCTGACAGTCACTACATCCTCTGTTTCTGGATGTCAGTTGATTTTCCTGGGTTTTAAAAAAAATAATGACATGTGCAAGAATGGTGTTTAAACCTAACAAAATCAAGGTCATTCGTATTGAAGAAAGGGATTGCTAGAGAAAAGTTTCATTTTAAAAGTTCAAGAATCATAATCTCATCATTAAAAGAGAAGCCAGTTAAGTGTCTGGGTAGAATTTTCAATTCTAATTAATAAGATATAAATGCTATTCAGAATTGTTTCATAGATCTCAAAGCAATTTTGAACAAAGTGGACAAATCATTGCTTGTTTCAATGCAGGGATATATGAATGCCATTTTACCAAAAATTTTGTAGCTTTTTATGTTATACAAAGTGGCATCGATACCAGTTGAGAACTACTGAGAAAAAGATAAGTGGTTTTTCTCAAAGCTGGCTTGACCTACTGAGGAGTTTGAGCAGTGCGGCTTTGTACAAAGTTACGAATGCATTGCAACTCCTCAAAAGAGGATTAATTGAAGAATTCAAAGTGGCAAAAACAAGGGAGGCAATTCTGTATCAGGATTCCAAAGATCCCAAAGTGGCAGAGACAAGAATTGAGGTTCAAACGGAGAAAATGTAATGTAGCACAGTAGCTAAATACAGCAGAACAATAGTGAAAACAGAAGGTTCTTGTATGAACATTGGCAGTGGGTTGATAAGGCTTAGGCTATTGTCCTAATTTCCAAAGAAAAGAAAAAAAAAAAAAAAGGAAAGACCAGAAACACTGTCTTCAATATGAAGTAAGAGCAGAAGTGGAGAAAACAAGAGCCAGCAAAATGGTCAGTAGAGGACTTTTGACAAAAAGGGAAGATTCTTTTTGCCAGATCTCTGGTATACTAATCCTGGCAACATGTTTCCTTGTGAAGGCAGTATATGACACATTACCTATCCCAGCAAACATCCACATGATTGGAAAGAGTGAGTCTCCACTTTGTTGAGTCTGAAGAGTGGTTGCCCCAAGACATTGATTGAGAGATATTACCAGTGTTGCCATGATAAAGTTTTAAGAGCCATTGCAGAATAGTCTTGAGGAGAAACAAACAAATTTGAGCCTTATAAGAAGCTGCTGAATTTTGTCAGAGCAGGGAAAACAGACACTACAGCAGAAGAAAACTTCAGTTCTCAGTTCTGTCTCTGGCTGGCAAATGATAGGCAGACAGTTAAAACTCCAAGTGAAAACAATACAAACACAGCTGTGTCTTGACACAACTCAGGTAAAACCATACAAGTTTACCAGTTCCTTTTGAAGAGAATATGGACAAAGCCTACATAGGGAAGGTTGGAAAATATTTATATATTGTAGAGGAATGCAAAAGTCAACATCTCACTACATTTACAATGATTTAATTGGAAATGTCAACAGACTTTTTCTTTCACATACATACACACTTATATAAACTAATGTTACTGACCAACAAACACACACATACACCATCATACACATTACTAAAAGATTTTACATATATATTTAAAAATTGTCCATTGTTTTAGTATTTGACACATGTATTAATGTACATGCATACAGACAAGTTTTTCTATGCCTACATGCACATGCAAAATATTCTACACATCTGAAAATCACTTTAATACATGTGATACATGTCTGACACTTTAATACATGTGATACATGTCTGACTAATAAGAATCAACCCCAAACATACAAGCATGGTGTCTCTTTGTAAAATTTTTCATTTTTACCTTGATCTCTGAAGAAGCTTTGATAAAAGTGAAACATGTTAGATTCAGATACATTTCTTACTTCGTTTTTTACTCTCTCTCTTTTTTTTTTATAATCATATCGCTCCCAGCAAGGCATTATACTACCACTGTTGTGCAGGGGTTACATAGGAGGAAAGTTATGAGGAGTGGTGACAGAATACAGGGAATGTCAGGAAGTGAGTAAGAAAGGGATGAGAATACTGAAGAAATGAGATGAGAGCATATGAGAGAGAGAGAGAGGATGCAAGTTAGTGAGATAGGAGACAACTGTTGACTTTACATTTAAATTCTTGGAGATTGTAGTTGTCGGGGAAGCAAGTAAACAGAAGGGAATTCCACAGGCGGGAAGTGCAAGAGAAGAAGCTGATGGAGTAGAATTTGTGTTTACATTTTATTGGTTTCACAGTAAAAGGGTGGGGCCTAGTTGCTAATCTTGTGGCTGGAGTAAATTCGTATATAGGGGGCACCAGTGAGCTAAGTTCACCAAAGCAGAAACCGTGAAAGTACTTGTAGAAGAGACACAGGGAAGCAACACTGCACCGGTGAAAAAGTGACTGTATCCAAGATATTAGTTTATATTAGTTTATTTTATTTTATTTATTATTATTTTTTTTTTAGTCTTTCTTTTTTCATAAACTAAAGCTACACCCAACAATGGAGTCTCAACTGAGTGGCAGAATTATAGTACCCACCGAACCATTGTTATCCATGGGTGATCTTTGGCTATTGTTTTCCCACTCACCAGTGTTACATATGTTTGTTTTTTTTTTTTTGTTAATTGAATGATTAACATAGGTGAAAACAAGATAAAAGGAATTAGCATTGAGAAGAATATCTCAGTGTGAAATTGAGAGTGCCACCAAATTTCCTGTGAGAAGCAAAATGGTTATTGTATTTGCTTCTTTCTTTATAGAAGAGTGCAGAAGCTGGTAAACTGGAAGTTATTTGTGGTTGAAGTATAAAATGCCAGACAAGTACAAACTGCAGTACATTGCATGCATAATGAGAACATTTGTATCTGATGGATGGTACGCAAGTCGATATGATGTTGAAAGATCCAAAACTCTTAATGATCCTTGAATAAAAACATTGCTGATAATGTGTGCTAAAACATCAAACCATAGTATTTCATGAAAAATCTAATACTAGTTAATTATGATTATCAAAGCAAAAGATCTACAACATATATTCTCTCTGTCCTGTTTCATGGCCTTGATTGTATAAAGTGAACTATAATACTTAAGACAGAGGAAACATTCGAAAATCAGGTGATTCATGAGCAACAATTGCATAACAGATTACATACAGATATAAATCCTTCTGGGCACAATTGATCTGACCCCAATGATCCCCTTAAAAAAACAAAAAACAAAAAAAAACAGCAAAACACTTAAGTTATAGGGTCACATCAATCAAAACCAGAAATGATTATAAAAAATATGCATTGAATGGATGGTTGCTGGAAAGAGAAACAAGAGGTGCAGATAAGAAGGTGGCATAACAATCTAATTCAACGGAGACAACTCAGTGTCAGATCCTTAAACAGAGCTAGCTAGGACCGTAGAATCTAGAGAGAGAGAGAGAGAGTTGAGTCATGTGGGCATACATTCTGCTATGTTAGGAGAGAGTGTTTGATGATGATGATTAAATGAGGAACAAATAAGAAGACCTTTTTTTTGGTCATTTTTATGATCTGGTAGAATAAGTTGAAAAAATTGATTGAATCTTATAGAATGATTTAACAAGGAACAATAAAGAAATTCTTATTTGTTTCTTATCTGATCACTCTTACATTTAATCCATATTTTCAACTCACTTCTTAAGTAAAGAAAACAGTGATGTTAGCAGCCTTGGTTTGATTTATTTTGCTTTATGGCATATCAACCTCAATGGGCTAAGTCAGTGTTATTGTGGCCATAAGAAATTAAGAATTAAAAGCATTTTGGAAAAACCCAACTAAAAGATATAAAGTAAAATTACACACCAGCAAAAGTGGATTCAAACGACTAAAAGCATTTTGGGAAAAATCCAAACCATGGCAAATTTCACAAGTCAGTGTGAAAAGCAAATTCTGGATTCTGATTGGATATGAAATAGTAAAATGAACAGTGACAAACGTTTTTCACATCTAAAGCAGAAAGTGTCTCTGGAGCCGGTCACATGACCAGATTTAATTATTTAAGAACATTTTGTGTGATCAACAAAGTCAGATGGGAGCAGCGAGCTAGCGTGCTGATTCATTTTACTTCTTCTCCATCCAAAGACATTCCTACCAAACAAATACATGCATATGCCCTTTCAACAATTACTACTACAAACATTTTCTACAAATCTTGATACCTTTAAAATTTCTCATTGAACATTAATTTCTACGAATTCTTGTTATTCTTTCCTTTTAATAAATTTCTATTTTAACATGAAAAATGTATATTTTTGCTTTTACACTATTCCACACATTTCAACCGTCTGCTCAACATGATGAAAACCTTCTGATAACTCTGCTGATGATAATTCTGCATAAAACTTGTAAGCTGTAGGGAGTTCAGTTATGTATGACACAGGGCTAAATCTAAAAAACATTAATCATCTCCCCATAGCTTCATCATGTCAAGACAAGCTTCCCAAAGGAAAAAAGGAATACAAGTCAGAACCTCATTGAAACTTTAGTTTTTATTTCTAACCTTTTTTTTGCTTTAACTAATGTTCACCAATCCCAAAGCCTAAGAGTCACAGAAGGCAGGACTTGCTGTGTGGAGTTGTATTAATGTAAGAAAGATCAAAATAGGAGGAAAGATAGCTAACTCTAAATTTGATGAGGTCAAGATTTAATTAGGGATTAAAATTTTAGAGTTCAGGTGGAGATGTTAAAAGTACAGAGTTGAAGTAGACTTTAAAAAGGAACTGGAAACCCAATCCTAAACAGGAAACAAAAGATAAACCTCTAATCCTGCTTAAAAGGCTAAAGAGGAGTGTGAACTATCTGGTTAACTATCAGAAGTACAATGAGATCCTCTATGGTTGCTATGTATATTTTTGTCATGCTGTTATGTTTATTTTAAAAACAAAAACAGTAAAATCTTTAATCAAGTGAATATAAAAGATATAGTATGTATTATTTATAAATCTAAAACTCAGAATCATTGTGGCCTTCTATATGAGCAAGTTTTTGAACAGTTTTTTTCTCCAAGAAGACCTTTTCCAGAAAAAAAAATCTAATATTAGAATCTATTGTATGTAAATATTGAGAAGTGCAAATTTATAGCAACAGTAGGGTAGCTAATGAAAATATGTCTGAACTGAATTTGTCAATCAGAAACTTTTCCTCTAAGAGGAGTTTATCCGTAATGACCCTAATATGTACTGAGTTTATTCAAAGAGATACTAAAGTAAGATACCAAAGTAAGCTTTGTTTTTGCTTTCACATCAGAACACCAACAGAGTTAAGTATTCTGAGAATTAATCTAGAAAGTAACCTAATAATCACCAAGTCCAGAGAAGCCATATACTCTTGTGGCTAACATGGAAAAAAAAAAGCCATATACTCTTGTGGCTAACATGGAAACAAGAAGTGAATAAATAAAGTTTTTGTTTCATATCATTATCAGACATGACTAATATAATGTTACAAGTACATGATAATATGCAAAAATTTGGACAGTGATAAACACATTAATTGCTATATGACAGACATGCATATACATTTAGACATGTGGTTTGATTTTGGGAAGTGGGTTGGTCCAAGAAATTCTCAGTACTCTCTCATAAAATACAGATTTTTTTCTCTGAAGTCAAATTTAGTAATTTCTGAAATTCAACTAACAAAATTTTAATGGAAAGAATATTTAATCAGCCTTTTACAAGTTATGAAGTATGTTCTTGTTTATTTGAAAAGACCTTATTCAGTTTTAAAAGAAACAGGTTTGAATAATATCTGTTCATTTCTTTATTCATACTAACCCAATTTTTTCAGAAGCAACTGAAAGTATTGTTAGGTTTTAAGCTGTATACTGAGAAAAAGAATTAAAAACAGCACATTCAATTGCTGATAACAAGCAATTTGTTGATAGTATTCCCTTCCTTAGTTTTCATAATTCAACATGGTAATCCATAGTGAAACACTGTGACATTCAAAAAGCGTTCTTTATTAACATATCCTTTTTGTTTATTATTGCTAGTATTTTTACTAACACTATGACTCATGTTTTTATATAAATGTTGTTGCATACATTTAATGCAAGAGTTGTCTAGTCCTTTTATAGAACTCTCCATCAGTGCTTTTTCAGCCAATTGGTTCTGATAATTCTAGTTAGGGATTATCAAACAGAATATTCCTTTTATTCTACTGACCCTTACAATGTTAATAAATATAACTGCCATATAACAGGTGACATAAAAAAAGTATAGTTTATATATTACCTGCATCTCATAGTAGTTGCTATATACAGAGTTTGAAATGGACTTATAAATATAACAACTATTCTGGGAAAGATAATATTTAAAAACTGCCTATGTTTAGTAGCAAACAGGTTTGGTAGCTTTTAAAAGTTTCTAGGAATGTTATATGGTCATGTTTTTTTCTTATTTATCAAATTCTTTTATGCTTTCATGCGTATCTTAAAATCAGTTGAGCACAGAGTGTAATCAAGCTGAAATAAACTTATTCATAGAGTTGTACAAAGCTCATTTCACAAAATGAAGCACTGAGTTTAAAAAAGAAAAGTCACAAAAAAACCCAAAAAAAACAACAAAAAAAAAAACACATTTATCATGTCTAAAAGGCAAACAAGTGCTATTTACCTTAGATGTTATGTTTATAACAGGGGTGCTTTAAAATACCTGGATCCACCTACTTTCTAAAATTTAATCATAAGAGCAAACATAATTTTTTTTTTTTAGGAAGGTCTTATTGGTTAGGCAGAGAATTTTTCAGCACTTCCTTGTAAGATTCCACTTAGTTAAGTAAGTATCTCCACTAATTTGCTGAAAAAACAGCATAATGAAAAAAAAACAAAAAAACCCTAAACTTGTAAATTTCAGGTCTTATTCACAAATGAAATTATTTTAATCTTTTTTTCCTAATGTCTGTTGCTCCCACTTACTTAGTTTATGAAATTTTGAGAAATCAAAATTTCGACCACTTCATATTTATATTAGTTAAAAGCAAGACTCCTTGGAGAATTAAATCATTAATTTCTTTTGTAAAACTGAAACACCATTTATTATTTGATTAATCATGCTTAAGAGGCTCTCTAGCAGGTCATTTAGAGCCAAATTGATTGTTGTGAACATTTTTTTTATAGTTGATCAATTATGGATGAGAATAAGTTTCATAGTTCTTCAGATATAGTTGAAGAAAAATTTTATAGTTTGTTAGGTATAGTTGAAGGAAAGGTTTTCCCCAGGTATGGTATAAAAAAAAGTTTTATCGTTTGTCAGGTATGCTTGAAAACACGTTTTATTGCTTGTCAAAAATGATTGAAGGTAAGTTTTATTGTTTGTGTAAGCAATTATAAACATTTTTGTATGTTTTATTGTAATGTTCAATCTTTTTTACAAATTGCCGTATGCTATCTGGTTTAATGTTTTAAAAAAGTTCTCTAAGACGGTTCGTTCTGTAATACTTTACAATCGTTTACGACTCCTGGAATGGTACACATATTGGTGGGATTTCAGTTCTCAATGTCTGTGAGTATCATGTGCATGTCCAATAAGAAAGTCTCGCAAGATTCATCTTCTCTCTTTTTATCTTTCAGTAGCCAGAGAAATATTAATCAATGATTGGCTGAATATTTTGTAGTTTATTATTATGACAGTTATTTCATCATTGTTGCCATTTTTCTTTAATAAGCATTTTTAAATGGCTGATCAGAGATCATTGTATGGGATTTTTGTATTTGATAGATCCATATTTAGTTTGAGTTTTGTTTAACAGTATATCAACATTTGTAATTTTTCAAAATTTTTTTTGGATAATTGGAAAGTTTAAGTAACAATCGATAAGACTGCACTAAAAAAAGTAAAAAAAAAAAAATTAAAAACAACAAAATTAAATGTAGTGGTAGTCTGCTTCTGGTCCGCCCAATTTTGAAGTGACACAGCACATGCATTATCAGCAAGAACAAGGCTAACACAAGCGAGAGATTTTGGTTTCTTACAAGAGACTGAGGAACAATAAAAAGAGTTGACTTTTGGTTTTAAGTCAGTTTGAGACTTGTGAAGGCCATACCAGTGTTCCAGAGAAAAGGGGGAAGTGAGAGTAGTGTTGTTTACAATGTGCAGGAAACAGAGTCCCAAGCAAAGTTGTTGTTCTAGTTTCCGTGTTAGCAGTATGTGGGAACAGATTCGAGTGAAAGTTTATTTTCCTACCACCCAATTTTCATTTAAATATCACATAATTTTAGATATCAATGTGCAATGTTCCCTAACTTAGAGTTAGAATTATTATTAATTGAATTGACAATAGATCTTGATTTAACTCATGTTTATAATGTATTTTTCATTTAATAGTAACACTAATACAGATTGTAGTATGCAAGACTAAGAGTTTCAATATTCAAGATAGTGATTGTGTTGTAGAGATACAAAGACAAATAGGGAGAACTGAAGTCACGTGACGGCCACCTAGTGATGCCATTTTATACAGTGGTAAATATGGCATCAGCTTCCTGGAGACAAGGCATACGAGTTTTTCCTCCCATCCTGGCTTCTGATCAGGCTAGCCAGCTACCATGTGGTGCAGTTTACAAGCCCATAACATCATTTCCAGGTTGAGAAGATATGGCTTCTCCAGAAACAAACAAGAATCTCCATTTTATATGTAAGACTATCTTTTTGTTCTTCATTCACTCTGCTTGTTGTGTTGATATGTTATAGTTTCTTTGCATGGGAGATACATGTAAATATGTATATATAATTTTGTGTATGATATAGCAGCATAAAACTGTCTAAAACACAAAGCATGCTGGTCATTCCTTTTTCTTTCAACTATTCTGCTATTTGTTGGTGTTATTATACAATGCATATAATAATGCTTACAATTGGGGAAATAATGAGAGAACAAATTTTCTTCCACAGCACCCCAAATAGTGCTATTAAAAGACAGATTTGATCTGTGGTTAATATCATTCAACACCCAAATAAGGGCGTTGAAAACCAGAGAAATTACATTAACTTACAATTGATCATTTTAATTAATCAAGGAGAATATTTTTAGCTGTTTTTATTTTCAGCTCTCATCATAACTGTTTCATTAATTAGAATTCATTCTCAATCATAAATTTGTTCTTTTCTTATGTGACACATTTATGATTGACAATAATTTACAAGGAAAAATTTGCAAAGATTTCAAACATTATAGTCAATTATATAATCTGGTTAAGTATTAATGCACACACAATATATATATATAAAGAAAAAGTGTAAAAAGCCATGAACCTTTTGTTTAAAGTGTAGACTTATTGTTATTATTAATATTACTTGCTTTTTGTATAATATATTAAATGTCCATGATGGTATTTGTGTTGCTACATGAGTTTCAAGTTCAAAGTTGACTCTTTAGAAGAATAAATTTGTGACTTCACATATTAAGATCCATTTGTCTTTCTGAAAGCCATAAATACTGTGTATATATAGATAAGTGGTCAGTGAGCAGGTCAGAAAGTTCATATGTGTGCTGTTTGTGTTTGTTGCTTTTTTCACACTTGCTTGTTAAATCTTTTCCCAAGAAATTGTTTTTAGCAATTTTGATTTAATCCTATGGGTAAACAAGCTCTTTTTGTTGCCTTTGAAATATGGAAGTACTATTTTTTTTGCAATGGCTTGTGATAAATGTTTTTGTCTTAGCACATTTGAATTTACTGTGTCTGTGTGTGTGTCTTAGTTTTTTCATATTTTGTTGTCGTGGGGGGGAGCTTGTATCTTTTTATAAATATTTCTTCCTGCATCATGTGTGTGTCATAGTCTGAATCTTGGTAGATAAGCATTACTCTGAATTTATCTCCACTATATTGATATAAATGATAAGTGTTGGGAAATGTGCAATTTCATGAATTAAAACTTTTTGGAATAACAAGTAGGACTCAACAGAATCCCTTACTACAACTTTTTAGACATTATTATTATTATTTTTATATATAAATGCGTCCCCATAACAATATATATACATACACACAGTATTTTCAGCTGTCAGAAAGACAAACAGATTTCGATATGTAAAGTCACAAATTTCTTCACCTGAAGAGAGTCAACTTTGAACTTGAAACACGTTTAGTGACACAAATAGCTTTATAGATACTTAATATATTATACAAAAAGCAAGTAATATTAATAATAATAAATCTACACTTTAAACAAAACGTTCACAGCTTCTCACACTTTTTCCTTCTAAACCAATTTCTCTCATTAAGACAACCCCTATTTCTGTTTTTAATATATATATATATATATATATATATATATATATATATATATATATATAAATAATGCTCTGAATAAAATCTCTCTGTTTTTATCTAATTAATTTATATTAATTGGATAAAATCTTTTGGATTACTCTCTCCACGGGTCTGCCATTTTTTCCTGTGTGTGTGTGTGTGTGTGTATACACAAGTTTGGTTAAGGGCCTACAAAAATTCTTTGATAAAAGTTTTTTTAATTTATTTTTTTTGTATTTCAGATAATTTTCCTGATTTCCAGGACATATTGAAATATAAACTATTCAATGTCTGAGTACATTAATCTACACAATAATAAGAACTGCCCTCATCCGCCACAATTTCATATCTATACTAATAAGAGCCCAGTCACATGATTCAACAGTAATAACATGTAGCATTTCCTTTACAAATAAAATGTACAGTATTTCTTTTGATAATAATTTGATATAATTTAAACTAAAACTTAAACATAAAATTGAAAAGTAAAACCTTAAAAGATGAATTAATAGGTAGAATATTTTTAGGGCAGAGGGTATACATTTTGTGCCCATGGGTCAAGGGTGATTACTTGTAATAATAATAAATAACATCAAAATATATGTGAATGATGAAACCAACATAGCACAAAAAATTAAATTTTTTTTTGGATTACTCTCTCCATGGGTCTGCCATTTTTTCCTATGTGTGTGTGTGTGTGTGTGTGTATACACAAGTTTGGTTAAAGGCCTACAAAAATTCTTTGATAAAAGTTTTTTTAATTTATTTTTTTTGTATTTCAGATAATTTTCCTGGTTAAAAATACAGTGACATTGAATATTCTAAATTTAAATATGTACTAAAAACCAGGAAAATAATATATAGTAAATTCAGAAATAGTCAATTTGTATGTTCTTATTAAATGCCATGTTTAACTGAGATAATAGTGCATATTATTCATCCTTTTACAGTTAGTAGATTTGAAAGATAAAACAGTAATTTAAATGCAAGGCTATTAAAATTAGTGCTGTTTTGAAAGATAGTAGCAAGCAATGTTGAAACAAATATTTAAACACATTCAGTTAATTAGAAGAAATATTTTGCTTACCAGTATGATAGAACCCGGCTTCAGCCAAAAGCTGAGGTGTTTGCTTTTTGTCTGCTGGCCAATTGATGTAAGTTTTTAGACGATCATTCAACAAAGCAAACTGTGGATGCTTTGGGCGATCAAATATAACATTTGATTGATAACGAGATATGCTGTCCACTTCATCTTGAACAAATGGGCAATCTGCGGATTTATTCTTATGATGCTCTTTAATGTTGTCGTCTTTTTTCCAATTGCTTAATTTGCAGTCACAAGAACTGCAGGATACTTCATCTTTGCAGCCTGTGTAATAGAAGCCATTTTGTGCCAGCAATTTTGTACAGACTGCAAAATTCCCCGAAACATTAGCAAAAGTTTTTAGTCTGTTTTGTTCATATTTCATGTTCAGCGTTGATAATTTATCAGATATTTTCGAAACTGTTGCCAGAAATGAACAGGTGGGACTGTAATGTTGATGTTCAGTGTAAACATCATCTCCTTCCTCCCAATTTCGCAACTCCAGTTTACAGTAAGCACATACGACAACATCGGCAAATCCTTTGAAGTAAAATCCATTATGGGCTAAATCACTTGGTTTCACTGGCACGTTCTTGTCCCATCTAACAAAAGTTTTCAGTCTGTCTTCTTCATTTTTCATATCAAGTTCCCTTGCAGGTGTTGGAGAAGGAGATGACAGAACTGAATCCGCTGCAAGAAGTTTAAAACTGGTAGCATTATGTTCAAAAGTCTTGTCAACATGAAAGTTGATGGTATCTTGTTTGAAATTGCAAGAAGGTTCATGTGTTATATTCCAAACTGTTGTCTTATGCTCAATGTTACAGGAGAAGCAAGTAATGTTCTGAGTTTGTGAATTATAAAAGAAACCTTTGTTTGATAGTTGTGAAGCTGTTAACAACATTTTCACATCATTAAAAGATAAAAATCGCTCTACTTCATATTTCATGTTACCTGATGGGGTATCCAAGTTTGGATAACTCACTGGCATCATGACAGCATTCATTTTTTTTTTTTTACTTGTTCTGCTCTGTAGATGTAAACACACACATAAAAAGGAAATATCTTGTTCTTGTTTGTGTTGTCAATAATATCTTGGATAAAAAAAAATAAATAAATAAATAAAATTATACATATGTATATTTACATATAGACAAGTTTATCAATGAGAAAACCAAAAACGTTGCTCAGGTCCTGAAAATAACACGGCTTTTAAGGACCTTAATAAAGATAATGCTATTTAGAAGATAGCCTTGTTTTCCAGTAGTATTCCTACAACTTTAAAAAATTAAGGGCCTTAATACAGTTACTGCCAACCATGAGATAACTTATGGTTGGCAGTTTTTATTATAATACTGAACATCAAGGTTACAACCACTAGTTTTCCAGTATCTTCTACTTGGAATCTGAGGCATAAATGAAACATCTTACTGACAATGAAAAAAAACTTTATCAGAAAAATTTATTTAGAAAATAACACATAAATGAAGCATTTGAAAAGCAACAAATCTGTCCAACATCAAAACTAGGGACTTTTTTTTGGTGATGATTTCTAAAACAACAACAAAGAGAAGTGGTTTGTCTTCACAAATGACACAAAAGCCTTAGCATTAAGACTTTAGTTGAAGCAATAAATCAACTCAGAAAAGTATTTTTATTATGTAAGTTGGCAATTATTCATAACTGACTTTTGGAGGTCCAATAAAAATCCATGTCATTTGGAAGTCAACATTGTTTCACAGCAATAAACCTACAACTTTAAAAGATTAATATTGAAAATCCCAAATCATTAAGTCTTCTCAAAACTTTTCAAAACCATTTTTAATATTACCATGTAATTTGAGCAGCATTCAATAAAACATTTAAAATTTTTTTTTTGTTGTTTTTCTCTGTGGCCTCCATGAAACATTTCAGTTTTGGCAAAGTTTAACCAATGCACACGCAAAAAAATATATGATGTATACAAAGGATAGTTTTTTCTGTTGACACCATTATTACTGTAGATTATGTCAACAATATTTATTTACAAGATTATAAAAATAGGTGAACCAAGACTGTTTTATAAAAAAATAAAAACAAGATTGTTTTTTGTTTTTTTTTTTATTTGAAAATGTTTTTTAATTTACAAAATTAAAAATGTTCAGGTCCGGTCAGAATTAAGCCTGCTACCAATTACATTAAACCCAGTACTAGCCGTCAGATGGATGAGTGTCTAGCATCTAAACCTGCTTTCCTACTAGCTTTTCTGCTGGTGAGGAGGGTGGTATGTCACCCTCATAAGACAAAAAAAAAACCTGTCAAAGAGCAGATGAGCTTCCTATAGGACCCAGCAGTCAACTATACATATATATTTCTTTTTAATATTTTAAATCCAAAAGAATGATCAGATAGGTAAATCCCCAAAACCTGATCCTATTAATATTAATTTAATTATTATTAAAATTGATCAGGGTGGAGGGCTCGATGCAAATATTACATTCTATTTACAGAGCCAAATATAAAAATGAAACAAAAATTTTGATATTTAAATCTGTTGGGTAGCTGTTTCTATGAGGAAATCCTCGCTTCTTCAGCAACAGTGAAACGTTTTTTCGTTTCGCCATTGCTGAAGAAGCGAGGATTTTCTTGTAGAAATGGCTATCCAATGAATTTAAATATTGAAATTTTTGTTTTATATATATATATATATATATATATATATATATATAGCAATTTATCACTTAGCTGAGTAGCGTTATTTCAGTCATGCTGACTTTGAAGTTTCGTGAAAGCATTATTATTATGTCTGCATTCTTCAAATTTTTTTTGTTTTTTCTGCTGTTTAAAAACCCTAAAGTGTGAAAACATAATGCCTTCATGAAACTTTGAAGTCAGCAAGACTGAAATAAAACTGCTCAGCTAAGTAACAAACTTCTCTCTATTAATGCTTTAACCCTATCTTGATATTAAGCACTTTATGACAAAAAATCTGCTTGCATAAAATGCCTTTTTAACAGTAAACTACTGAAAAAATTCAAAAAAATAATTTTGGCACTAAGCATTATTTTACACACACGTATATATAAGAGTAGGATGTGGTTTCAAGCCTTGAATGACAACCTTTCTAAAGATGATGTCTTGATAAAAAAAAATCTGAAAATTTTTTTATTCATAAATATATCTAATTATCTATGAAGTATAGAACAAGAAAAATTCAATAAATCTCATTTTTCAAGATATAAATTTTCTTAGAGATTATTTTATATTTTTAGATTAATTCTTGTTATAATTTTCATGGTAAGAGCAAATCAAAAAATGATAGGAAAATTCATTTTGCAAAATGTTTAATTACAGTTGCTCATGTTTAACTTTTCTCTTTTTTTGTTCAGACATTTTTTTAAATGTATAAATAAAATTTTTTTCATATTTTTTTTTACAATGATATATAATAACTCTTTATACAATGGTAAATAATAAATATTTCATTGTAGATGGTTCACATATTTTAATAATCATGTAAATACAAAATTATTCTTGTAAATAAAAGATCTAATAAATAATGTTTAATATTTTTTGTTGTCAGATCTCAAGAACAAAGAAAATGTATAAATCAACTTTCATATGTTTGGGATTTATTAAAATTCTAATCTTTGCTTTTTAAAAGAATAAACATTATCAATGAAGTATACCATAATGGCAGTACCAGTGGAATAAATTTTCTTTTTTAAACACTGTTTTTGTTAGGGTAGGACTCATCAAAGATGAAGGAAAGACTTGAAGCAACCGAAATGTGGTTTTACAGAAGGATGTTGAGGATACCATGGATGGAACACACAAGAAACAACAAGGTTTTAGAGAGGCTGGACACAAGAAGGAAACTAATACTTAACATTAGAAACAGACAGCTGAAGTTTTTGGAACATGTCATGAGGAAGGAGGGCTTAGAGAACCTGATGCTCACAGGATGGATAGAGGGAAAGAGAGACAAGGGAAAGCAATGCATGACATAATGGATAGGAAGATGTGGAGGATCATGATCGCCTATGTCCTCAAGAGACACTGCACATAGATGATGAAGGTTAAACTTTGACTTCATTTTTTTTTAACTAAATTTTACCCAATACAAGCAATGTTGGAGTGGTAATGATGAATAAGGTATGAGAGAAGATGTTAGGAATATGAATGAAAAAAAAGAAAGTATTGAATTTCATGCTTTCTCCTTTGAGAAAATACAGAAGAGCATTTTTAATTTTGTGGAAAAAACTCAAAACAAATTTACATTGTTCTCATTATGACTCAAGTAAATCATAAATTACACTTCCTCATTGTTTTTATAATCATCTCACCCCAAGCAAGGCAGTACTGCCACTGATGTGCAGGGAGTTACATAATAGGAGAGTGAAGAGAGAGAAGAACAGGTCACAGTAGGTGTTGAAGGATGGGTAAATTGGTGTGAAGAGAGCTGTGTGAGAAGAAATTGTAAACTGAGATTACAGATGGGAGTCAAGAAGATAAGAGATGACAGTTGAAGTTACATTTAAACTCTTGGAGACTGTGGCTATCAGGGAAGCAAGAATACAGAAGGGAATTCCATAGGCAGGAAGTATGAGAAAAGAAGCTGATAGAGTAGAAGTTGAGGTTACACTTGATTGTTTTCAGAGTAAAAGGGTGGGACCTTGTTGCTAGTCTAGTAGCTCGAGTAAATCTGTGCTGGGGTGGGAGGGGGACACACACACACACACCAAGGAGCTAAACTCAGAGCAGAATCCATATGAGTATTTGTAGAAGAGACAGAGGGAAGCCACATCTCATCAGTGAGAGAGAGACTGAAGTCAAGCTGCCAGGTCAGGATCGACTATATTGTAGATTCTCCTTTGGATTTTGTTGAGAACCTCAACATGAACAGCAAAGACGCCCGACCAGAAATGACAGTAGTATTCAATGCACAGACAGATGGTAGATTTGTATATGTGCATGATGGATTCAGAAGAGAAAAACTTCTTGGCCCTAACTTCTTAGCAGTAGAAGTGGGTGGAGTATGAACTAGATGATAGTAGGGTCCATCCTGTTGTGACTTTAGTTAAGTTCTGACTCACTGGAAATGACAGATATCTGAAATGGGTGTGGCAAAGTGCATAGTTGCCCACACATAATTTTTGCTAAGAAGCCACTAGAGGGTGCTGTGAAGCAACTATAAAAAATGGAACCCTTCTTGTCTTTCACTTTTCTTTTTTTTCCAACTGGCAAGCTGGAGCAACAATAACCACCAGGACATTCCTGGGGATCTTTCTCTCTCCTTAGTAACGAAATTTTATTAACACACACAAGTATTACCAAGACAACCTAACTTTTTATGTTTCTTTTATTCTTTTTTTACATTTATATTTTTTCTCTTTTTACTTAGTTATATAGAAACAAAATTATAAAATATTGCTTTATTGAAATTCTCTTCCATTTCATTGCACTCACCACTTACTTGTGCAAAATATTGTTGCCACTTCTTTTAATCTAACTAAAAGTCGTGCCAACAAAATTTGACAATCACCGATGTGATTCTAATATACACATACTGCAACATTTAGTAACGTGACTTAGAACACAGTAAAAGAAACCTAGTCGAAACATACACTTACCGCAACAAGTTGGTAACAAACAATGCATTTTTGAACATGCTCATATTAAGAACATAACACAAAATGAAAGAAATAATTATGCACCATTTTGACATTTTTCAAGATTAGTGAAGAGAAATCTTCAGTGACAGAACCTTGCATATCAATTTCTCTATGGACCAGGCCCTCTAGTTACAAAAATTAATACTGTCAGCGAATTTGTGATAAACCTGATGTAAAGTTACAAATCACAGATTACAAAACACAAGCCCAACACAAATTTCAAAACACCAAAACAAATCTATTGGAGTAGATAGATCTATCTATCGCCCGGTTCACACTCCACCCACGTCTATTGAACAGGTTAAGAGGCTCATCCCTTGTTCTCTGTTTAGGATGTGGTTTCATCAGTGGCGTTACCTTGCCTTGTTCGGGATGATACGATTAAAAAAATCTAACTTGCAGGATAGAATTCATATCAGCAAAATTTCATGTAAGATTTAAAAAAGCACAGAAAAAAATACAGTTTCTACTACTACTACTTTTCTTCTTATTCCTTTTGCTTTGGTTAGCAGGCAACTGATGCTCTCTCTCTCTATCACTGCTGCTACTATGTGATCCTTTCTTTCTCTCAGTCATACTTAACCTGTTCCCTTTTCTACTTCTATCACCAATGGAACTAATTTTTCAGTGCAATTTTGAAATTCACCACAATGTTTTCTGTAATTTTCTCGCACTTCCCGACTGTAGAATTCCCTTCCACATGATTGTTTCTCTGATGGCTATAACCTCCAGGAGTTTAAATGTAAGGTCAATAGACACCTCCTAACACACTAACCATCTTTCAAACACTCTTCCCACCTACCCAACCCCCAGCCTCAGTATCCTTACCCATCTATCACCCTCCTTCTGACATTCCCTATGTCTAACCACTCCTTCTCTTTACCTCCCCCTATGTAGCCCCATGCGCAATAGAGGCAGTGGAATGCCTTGCTTAGGGTGAAATGATTTAAAAAAAAAAAAAAAAAAAAAAAAAAAAAAAAGGTGAAAATTCTCTCAATGTCATTTTAACTGTTTGTAGAATCTGCTCTGTGATTTCATTGGATTGAGGGTGCTATGGAGGAGTTTTATATGGCACACAGCCTATCTGCCTCAAACATGTACACAAATTTTTGTCCCAAAATTCAGGAGTATTATCTGACACTAACATTTATGGTACTCCATTCCTTGTAATTATATCTCTCAAAACCTGTTACTGTAGATGCTCTCCAGTCTTTAACCTTAATTACTCCTGGCCAATCAGATTACACATCCACCATTATAAGAAATGTCCTATGCTACTCACGTGTGCATTGTTTAAGCTATGAATGAAGCTTTTTTTGCCTTAATCTTCTAATTGCATTGCAATTTGGACATTTATTAATAAATTCTTCAATATCCTTTGTATAACCTGGCCACCATGCTTGTAATTTAAATCTTTTGCATGTTGCCATGACACCACAATGTATGTCATTGTGGAGTCCTCTCAATATATCTGTCTTTAATGTCCATGGAGCTACTATCACCTTTCAATTGCATATAATTTCATTTTCAATTGTTAACTTATGTTGTATTTCCTTAAATGTCTGCTCTGCAATTGAACAATTGTTCCACTTAAGGTGGACTTGCTTACTTTTTAGAATTAAAACTTCTAGTTATGTATTTCAAAGGGCAATCGAAGGAATATTGATAGGCAATGTAACTAACATGATTATTTACCGAGATGATATAGGGACAAAAGCGAAGAACAAACAAGAGTTAAAACAAAAAGTGGATCAAATATTATGGTGATTGAAAAAGGCTGGATTAACCATTAATAGAGACAAATGTAACTGATTGCAAGAACCTGGCTACTAAATATCGAAAACCAGTATAACAACTGGGGCTAACAAAAAAGATTACGGAGGTAGCGATTTCAACCAATAAAAAGGAATTGGAATACTTTTTAGGGTTGATAAATTTTTACACTAGATACATCCCAGAATATAGTGAACTAATTGAACCATTGTCAGAGTTGCATAAAAAGGACACAAGGCTGAATTAATAAACATTAACCATTCTCCCTACAGCTATTCAAACACTACTCAAGGCAGTCCCCAGCAGAACTGCTGAATTCCAAAAAAATACATAAATCTCACTACCCAGAAAGATCAGTCACCCAATAGATCCGGAGGGAACTACAAAGAAAACTGGTTTCTAACCAAGACAGTGGTAAGCTATATTACAATAGAAGGAATGCACTTTTTCTACCAGAATACAACATATTCACACACAAAAAACCCAACAAGGAAAACCTGGAGTTCAGCACAAACCATTACCCCATGCTGATACCTCAAGAAAAGATGAACTAAATCTGGGAAACATCTCAGGTGAAACAGCACACACATTCAACCCTAAACTTTGGAAAAAATTCAATATTTAAAGATTTTTAAGTGGTGCACAGTTTCTCTTACAACGTTCCAGTATGAGTAAATCGATTGGAAAACACTCGCGTTGGGGTCGAGTAAACGACAATGACGAGTTGTTGCCTCCCCTTTTTTTTTCAAAACTTGTAGGAAATTAATGAAAAAGACCGTTTCGGAAAGTCAATGCTTCCAATATGGGGGATCGATTTACTAGAACGTTGTATGAGAAACTAAGCACCCCATAAAAATCTTTAAACATTGAATTTTTTCCAAAATTTTTTGCTAATCTGAAAGTTTAGGGTCTAATCGATAAGAATGAATTAAAAAAAACATAAAAAAATGAAAAGCAAAAAAATTACAGACGGGGATGCCAGTTGTTACAGTAACATTTTTTAACAGCCTTTTTAAGTTTTCGGAATAGTTTAATTTCTTCAAATGATTGAAAATGAAATAATAATTGAATGAAAACATTAACAATTATTAGTTATCTAGTACGTTTTAAAAATATCCATTTTTAGTCAAATAAAAATTTAAAAAACTTTACTTACGTGAATTTTAATTCACACGGATTCTTTCTCAATATATGGAATTCGTGCGACACAAAGTTCAGACCGTAAAAGTGATATAGTATTTTCAACAGAATATAAGCTTGTAAAAGTGAAAAAAGAGAAATTTAGACCAAACCTTATATACTTATATACTTTTAAAGAATCTGGAAATCCCCGTGTCCATAAATACCAGTAAAAACCCAGTGTCATGTCAGTGTTATTATTTGAAGTTAAAATGGTTATTTCCCTTGAAACAATCTTCAGTGACAACATCCTGTAAATAAATAAATAAATACAGAAAACGTTCCAATATGGGAAAAAAAATCATTTAATATTTAATAGTTTATCTATATCAATATCATCATTATTTAGTAGAATTATGTCATTTTAGCAGTAAGTATCGATATATACACACTAACATAAGTTACTATGAATCGTGCAAAGTAAAAACAACATCGCTTTTTTAAATCATATTTGAGTTGTGAATATTTTTAATTTTAATTAATATTTTTTTCTGAGTGGGTTTGTTTTTGTTTTACAAAATTGAAATTGTTCTTTAATTGACTGGTATTACCACGGACACACTAAAAATAAAATGCTTAAAAGACTAATTTTTCAGTTTTATTTGAAAGATTTTTTTTTTTAACTTAAAATTTTATAATCATTAGAAGTGGGGTGCGTGTTCTTTGGGCGTCAGGGGTCACCAGTGAGATGTAGGGAGATTAAATCGGCCTTCTTGTGTCATACATAACCGAACTCCCTACAACTTAAAGATTATTCGCTATCATCAGAAAGTTAGAGATTGGAATGTGTAGAAGAATAAAAAAAAAAGTGTTATGATGTTATTGTTGCTGATAGTTGCTCATTCGAAGTTGACAAATGACAATCTTTTAGTGTTTTTACAATCGATTACGTAATTTTTTACGTAACTCACTTTTTCGGTAACAAACACATTAATTTGGAAATTCTCGCAAAAATCAAATAATTGTCGGATTTTAACGAAACTTTCAGTACTCATTCACAAACGAATAAAATTAAAATTATTTTTTAAATTATTATGTTTTTAATATTGATGAAAAAAAATAAATTTACCTCTGTTAGTATTACCCCCCCACTTCACGTAAATTCATGAAATTTTAATAAATTTTAATTTTCTGCGATTCACTTTTTTATTAGTTAAACGCAGAACTCATCGGGAAATAAATCATCTATTTTTTTTAATTTAAAATTATCATTCACTATAAAATCTGATCCGAAGAGAAATATAAAAAATGCAATAAAACTTTGATATAATTTAATTTGATAAGCTTTAAATTGCTGGAATAAATAATAAAAATTAAGGACATTATAGTTTGAAGAAAAATAATGTTTTTGATTACTAATAAAATTTTAAAAGAATTGTTTTCATTTTTTTTTTTAATAATTCATAAAGTTTTAAAATTATTTTTAAAATATTTTAAAGAACTGTATGATTTTTTTTTATTAGTTAAGAATTGATGATTATACTGCCTATCAAAAAAAAAAATTAGTAACAATTTTTCTCACCGTATATTTTTAAAATAATAATAAAAAAAAATTTGTGTGTAAATAAATATGTTCATTTAAGTACGATGTTCCATAGGGGTCATAACAAGTTTCCATAGGGGTCGTATTTATTTTAGAAGTTTATAAGTGTTTTGGATTATTCCCCTTACATGGAAAACGACAGAAACCGCACTTTGATTCTGATTAAACTAAAGTCTCTTCAAGACGTTTATAAAATTCAACAACCTGTTTTGTAACTGTAAGTCATTCCTTAAAGCAACTTTTACATTTTAATTCCTAATTTTCTAATTTTGTTAAAAAATAATAGTGAAATTCACAATAGAGGTACCTAAAGATAATATGAAAATAGATATCAAAAATAAAAATTAATAAATATCATAACATTTCATAAATTATTGCGTTAACTCTGCCGTTATTTTCATTGTTATTAAATTGTAAATTTTTTTAAAAGAAAGTTTTATATTATTTTAATTTTTATTTTTCATAAAACATCTTCAAACGTAAGCCTACAAAGCTAAACTAACTAAAATTTCATCAAATATTGGATAATTTCTGAAAATTGTGTGAAATTTTTAATTTTAACATACTTAAAAAATAAAAAAAAACGATTTGTATGAATAAGATTTATGCAAAATTCGTCTTCCATACTTTTGCCCGGCTGCTGTAAATCATTAATTATCGCCTGCTGATAAGGTGTTGACATCTGTGATAACAAGGCTACCGTAATTGAGGAATGCTTTTTGAAACATTTTTCAAGCAGTAAGCAAGTAATTTTTGTTTCAAGTCAATCTAAAATAAGTTTAAATTGGTAATTTGAAGAAAATAATGTGTTAGTGAGGTGTATTTTATTTTTGTGAGATTTTTTTAAAACCGAGAATTGGCTTCTGTTTACAATCGATGAAAAATGGCGGAGATTTGGAAATTTAAATTTTTTTTTTTAATTTAGAAAACTTTTGATTCCGATCAATATAATTTCGGTTTAAAATACAGCAGGGTATTTTGCTTACTGAAATTAGTAAATTTAATCTGTTGGCTTTCAATTAAATCTAATTTTAAAGCTTGAAGATAACTTATTTATTTTTAAAATTTCAATTTAAATTTAGGTATAGAAAAATGACTGGAGGTACCTATTTTAAACGAAAATTTGAAAGATTGTTTACCATATTTTACAAATATATACAACTATATTTAGATTTGCAAAGAAAATACAATATAACTATTTAATTTTTACGATTTCACATGATAAAATGTTTCAAAATGTTGTAAAATTAACTTAAATTGCAAGAAAAAGGCATACATCAAACAAATATAAACTGTAAAGCTATCTTTAACGGTACTTAGGATTCTTCTTATGCTTGCTACCAGGCTCATCACGTTGTAGACTTTGTAGGGATTGAATACAAAATAAAATAAAAAAAAACTACGAAATAAAATAAAAATACAAAATAAAATAAAAGTACAAAATAGAATAAATATGAAATCTCCCAGGAGTCCTCTGACAGGAAAGACAATTTACGCATGTGCAAAAAGAGAGGCTTCCTGGCGCCAAAAACGAACTCCACCTCTTTTTCTGTTGGACTTTGACTGGTAAAGACGTGCCGACTGTTCGGGAAGGAATTTCCCCAACAAGAGGTCGTTGGAATCAAAAAATAAAATCAGTGTCCAAACTGTCCCTCTAGTGTCTCTGTATCTTTTCTTTTCTCTTTGCCTATTTATTTCAGCGGCGAAAGCTATTCAACAAGTCTTGGATGTTTAGATGAAAGAACCAACCTAACAGTAATAGACATAACATCCATAACTTGTAGCGTAGGGAGCTGGTTAATTTTCTTTGTTTCAGCCTTGTGTCTTACTTAACCGAACTCCCTACAGCTTATAAGTTTTATGCAGAGTTATAATCATCAGAAAGTTGGTTGTCAGTTGGAATGTGTAGATTAGTGTAGAAGATTGGAATAATAAAATATACATTTTGTATGTTAAAATAGTAATTTTAAAAGAAGGAATAACATGAGTTGTAGAAGTTAATGTTCAGTTAGAAACATTATTAAGAGGTTAAGGGTAGAGTTCGTACAAAATGTTCTAGTAGTAATTGTTGAAATAGATAAAGAGAAAGAGAAAGAGGACAATGTCCGGGTCGCTTGAAGTTTGAAGTTACATTTTAGATGTGTGTTTCTCTTTCGCTGCTCCCATCTCCCTGACTTTTGACCGACGCCAATAGTCTTTTTAAATTTAGTACTGGATCGCTAAGTCCTCAAGTCTTGCAAGTCGCTCCCATTTGTCTAAAATCATTTTAACACCTACTTGCGAAATCTGGGTTGACTTTTTCTTTAAGCACATGGTCAATTTTTTTTCTATTTGGGAAAACTCAGGATTTCATACGTCATTGTGAATTTTTGTAAAAGTGAAGGAGGTTGATTTTAATTAATTTCTTATCCGCTACAGATTCCAAATAAAATCTGCCAACATATCTGGGCCCCACTTTCGAGTTTCCATTGCAGCTATGTCTTAGTGAAATCGTTCATCGCTTAGATCTGATGGATTTTCTGGAAAAAATAAAAAATGAAAGATGGGAGTGGAGAAAATGGGGCTTTAAAAGAATTAAACGTTTGATTTTATCAAAATAAAAGGATTATTTATTTTAACAAAACAACAACACGTTCAACTCTAGTAGAATAACAATCTTTAAATTTTCCCCCGCTTTAAGGAGAGCAACTCTTCTCTCTTGACGTATTACCACGTGTTCACAGCGGCAAAGCAAATAAGATTAAAATGCGTGCGTCTCAATTACAGAACTATTTATTACAAAATATTAAATTAAAATACATACAAAGGGTTTTACATTTAATATGTACAGTTCAATAAATGATTAGCATTATAAATATATACAATTAAGACAAGAGAACTGCTAAAATTATAGTTTTTTTAGCGTCAAAACTGATCTCGGAAAACGAGACACACTCGTCCCGGTCGTTGGGCGCATAAACCGCAACGACCCGAAACGACCTACTTTTTACGGCAATATCGGCCACGATCAACCGGCCCCACACGTCAACATGGACAAGATCCACCGTTGCACCGAGGGTACGTTTAACCAGTAAGGAAACACCTCTGACCAGCTGGTCCCCGTATGGTGAATATACAACAAAGTTGCTAGACAGCACATTGGCATCGACCTCACAAACAAAATGAGTCTCCTGGATCGCAGCCACGTCCACACCGAAGGACAAGATATCACGGAGTAGGCAGGCAGCCTTACCCCGATCTTTCAAGCCCCTCGCATTCAAACTGGCTAGCTTGATAGACATTTTCTAAGTTGGATCCTCAAACACAGACTGGACGGAAATCTGTAGGAGTCGGGACCACGACGGATTGTTCTAGATTCCCGGTGCGAATATCGGACGTAATACGTCCATCTAGAAAAATGCCGCCGACGTCCGAAAGAGGGGTGAGTGATTGCAGGGACCCTCTCGGCACAGAGCAATGATAATTTTTTTTAATTCATTTGTCCTTATTTGGGTCGTACGTATTACAAGGAACGCTTCTGCCGCTCCCTGCAAGAAATCCCAGACTTTCACATTGCCCCCGGTATTCCGCACAAGAGTTAGCACTCCAGGGGCACCAGGGAAGTTTCTAGAGGTCAATTTAAACAATGGTCTTAGGAGACCCTTCATCTGTGAGGAATAGTTCCTCTCTAAGGCCGGTCTGTCAAATTTGCAGACCTCCACACGTTTGAAGGTGCTGACCCTCTCCTTTTTTTGTTTTTCCTTGGGGGTGGGTTGACAAACTTTAGGGGATGGAGTTTCAGTTTGGGAAGAGGGTGCTTCATGCTGGGAAGAGGATATTTCGGGTTGGGAAGTGGGTGTATCTGGTTGGGAGGAGTGTGCGGGGGAAGAGGAGAAGGTACACGTCTCACTGGGGAGGCAGAATGACACCTCCCCTTTACGACGACAGTTTTTACTGGTGATGCATGAGCGGATTGGGTCTTGGCGACAACCATGACCCGTTCCGCCCTGCCGCGTTCTGCTACCTCCTCCTTTTTTATTGTTGCAATTTCTTCCTCCTCTCCCCGTCCTCTCTTCAATGGCGAGGATCGCGGGGAGAGGCATCTTCTCCACCTCCATCTGCTTGACAGTGCCTGGTTGCTGTTGTAGCTGCTGCTGCTGTTATTTCTGCCTCTTTTTAACCGGCGATGTTGCTTTCTTTTGGGGGAGGTGTCCTGCTGAGGTGGAGGGAAGCAACTTTCTTCCCTATACTTACGACCTCCGTCCATTCTCCAGTTGCTGGTGTCTAGTCGGACTTCTTTTGTACAGATACATTGGTTTTGACCACCAGTGGTGTTGCCGGTGTCACCAGTATCGCTGGTGTCTGTTGCTCTGCGTCCGACTTTCTTGGGGGGCACACCTTGGCCAAATGGCCCGCCGCTCCACATAGCCAACAATGCGGCTTGCGCCTCTCTATCGCCACAAAAAGTTTCCGGTCTCTACAAAGCAGGATGTCCGGTAAACGCAAGAAGTTTGGCCTACCACAACTACGTGTACCGCGACATCTTCTGTAGGTACGCTCGCCTTGCTGTTCAGACGGGCCACCTCCTCCACTGATCCGAACTGGGGGAAGTATGCCCCAATGTTGTCGTCGGAGTTCTCGAGCGGTACCCTGTGGTTGATAATCAGGATCCGCCGAGTCCCCATGTACTTCGTTTGCAGGCTAATCCACTTGGCCATCAACGTTGTTTCTGCCAATTTATTTGCCTCTTTTACCGAACCAAGAAGCACGTCCCACATAGCACGGGACCGACGTGTCAACACCTTTACACCGAAGTTCAGGCTCTTCAGGGCCTCATCTATGCTCTCCCTGCTGACCCCAATAAACTTAGGCTTTTTGTGTCCGAGGTCAGCAGGGAGATTGTCTTCGCAGCAATCACATTTACAACTTCGGGGATGACGATCAGCTCATTCCCCACAATGAACTCTTTAAATTTCTCCTGCAATTTATGGTAGTAATCTGCATCCTTTTTTGCAGGAGACTTGTTCCATACCGACGGCGAAGAAGTCACTGCCGGTACAGCTGCTGAAGAGGTGGGTGGTTGGGCAGACAGAACCATAGTGGTCTTCGTCTCCCCACAATAGACGAAAGATTAAGTCCAACAACAAAAAGTCCACAAAAACGTAAAATGAAGACAAACAATGTAACAAAGGTTCAACAAAAACACGCACTCACTACTTTTCAACCTTGCAATAACAACGGCCAAAGAAACTTAGTGACTCACTCATCTCACAAGATACTCTATTCTCATAAGTGACGATCTCTTTTATCTCAGATACGTCATACACTCCTGATCAAAAATTTAAGACCACTTAAAAATCTTTGAAAAGAAATTTTTTTTACGGATAGATTTTAAACTCCCCCCACTTAAGGTTACCAATACTACAATCTAAAAGGTTATGGAAACAAAAAGCTACATTTCAAACATTTTATTTAGGAATTTACATTTTTATAAAATGAGGCAATTTACACATGATCAAAATTATAAGACCAGGGGTATAAATTGTTAGATCTATGGTAATTCCAATGTTTTTAGTTCAGTTATAGATTAGCAATCACTGCGTAAAGGTGTTACCATGCCTAAAGCAAGCAAACTTACCAAAGTTGAGCGTTCTCAAATTCTAAAATTCCATAAGCAAGGTTTGTCACAGCGGGCGATCGCAGCTAAGGTAAATTGCAGTAAAACTGTGATTTGCAACTTTCTAAAGAACAGTGAGAATTATGGAAAAGCAAAATCCTCTGGTAGGCCCCCAAAAATTTCTGCATTGAGTGGGAGAATAAGACGGGTTGTTATGAAAGACGGGGCACTTTCTTCTAGTCAAATTAAGGCAGTCACAGACGCTGATTGCAGTCCCGTAACCATCAGACGACAATTAAGACAAAAAGGCATGGTAAATAAAAAGCGTAAACAAATTCCTCGGTTGCTTCCACGTCACAAGTTGGACCGCTTAAAGTTTGGTCGTGAATACCAAACATGGGACGTTGAGAAGTCCAATAAACCAATAAACTAGAATCCGTAAGTTTACACTAATCAAAATAAACATAAATATTCGAAAAAATGTCAACAAACAGAACCTAAATCCGTTAAAATCCGGCGGAATATGTCGTCGGACAATGGGGGCGAAAAAAAAAAAAAGAAACCAGCGGAACAAGAACAAACAGTCAAGCATCCGCAGGAAAGAAAAAATCCCAACACGGAACCTAAACACCAGAAAAAGTGCTCGATACGAAAGTACGAAAAGAGTAGTAGAGCAAAAACACGAATCAAGTCAATTTTCAAAATTCAAAAATGTTGAATGAACATTTCGACATGAAATCTCTAAGAGACAATTGGCGTCTCCTCAGCAACACAGTTATAAATCAAAATGAAGAAAAATAGGGTTAAGAAGGAGGAAAAAATAAATAAATAACGGTTAAGATTTGAGAAATATAAGTCCTCATAATTTTAAATATCAGAAGGTTGAAAAGAATAAAAGTGTTTTGTTTGTAAAATAAGGGAATTTTATTAACAGAACAGAATAATATACAATCTGTAAGAAGTGAAATTACTAACTGTTCAAAAAGAAGATCTAGTACGAAGTTAACAGAAATTTAAGAGCTTGTAGTTGTAAGTAGCAGGCCATATTGTGTATATGCAAATATTAATAGAATAGTAAAAAAGTCTCTGCTCCTTTCCTTTTTTTATGGTCGACGAGAAAGTGAAAAGGAAGGTAAGGCAATAAAGGAAAATGGTACTTATCGATGTTAAATTATTTTGAAGTAAGTTGAAAATATCTTGCTGTTTTTGTTGTTGTTGTTTCATTGAAGGCGAGTGAGTGAAGAAGAAAAAATAGGAAGGAGAGGAAGAACGAATGTATATCGACGAGATGTGACAGGTTCAGCGTCTTGAAATTTCTCTCTTACATTGTGACGATGTCCTTATCAGATCCCTGCTCCCATCGGACTCTTTGAATCGATTTTCTTTCTGTTTTTATAGTTAAAGAAATTTTAAGATAGGTTTATTATGTTTTCTCTCAGTTTTGCAAATCGCTCCCTTTCATTGGTTAGAGATCTAGCAGTGAGCCATGTTCATTAGAGTTATTGGAAAAACGCGTGCGGAAATTCACCACTTGCGTAAGAGATTGAGTGATTGAAAAGTTAATGGTATGGATACCAGCAAGATCTGTGACAGAGTTTTCCAGCAACTTGGTGTGATAGGCATTAAAGTCTCCAAACACAAATATATGAGAGAACGAATGAGAGGAAATGGCTTTATCTATATTGTTCGAGATGCTGTCAAATACGGAACGATCAGGAGATGAAAGAGATCGATAGAAAAGATAGTTAATCGAGCTTAGTAGAGAGAAACGGAGACACATGTAGGAATGATCTGGAGATTCAAGAGAAATCACCCAGCTAGAGAGAGATATTCACTGACATAATCGCCAAGGGATAGAAGAGTCAAGGTTATTTTCACAGAATGCTAAAATTTCCGGTGAGTTTTAGTGAAGGAAGGATTCAACGCTGCAAAAGTTGGTATGAATACCACGGATTTTCGAAAAAGAGATGTTAACAGGTTTAGGTAATTTTTGTTTAGCTGGTTTAGTTTTATTTCTTACTTTGTGTGTTGTCATAATTAGAGATTTTTTGGTAAGAAGCGGCTTAGAGTAGTAGCAACAGTCGGTCGGCAAATGCCAGGGCCGTGCTTAGGGTCCCCCGCAGGCCCCGCAATTTCAAGGGAACCGCAAGGGCCACAAAGCCCCGGTAAGCCGCAAGGCTCCATGGCTTCGCATATCTATTGTAATGAAAAAAAAAATTAACAAAATAATTTTTAGGATTAACTGAAAAATTATTATCATACTTGTAT
The DNA here is from genome assembly GCA_037127315.1 of Ascarosepion bandense. Taxonomy (NCBI): domain Eukaryota; kingdom Metazoa; phylum Mollusca; class Cephalopoda; order Sepiida; family Sepiidae; genus Ascarosepion; species Ascarosepion bandense. The sequence continues at coordinate 1,928,756 of JBBBDQ010001092.1, forward strand.
GTTAAAATAGACATCTATCAACACTTCTCTCTCTCTATCTCTCTCTCTCACTCTCTCTCTCTCTATATATATATATATTTGATAGGAGCCTTTCGGGGCCCCGAAGAGGCTGCAAATCATTTGTAATTAAAAAAGAAAATGAACTTGAAAGAGAAATAGATTATAGATATTCGTTTCAACATACATTCGTTTCAACATACATACAAGAACATAACATGTATATTCAAACTTTCATGATGTCATAAAACGTTTAAGAAAATCTAGCGACACTGACAGCCTGCGAAGTCTCTGGGAGTATGTTATTTTGTTTAAAGTACCATTTATTGTGGGTTCAGTATGTTCAGGAGTAGGGGGGACGCAAGTTGTATTTTGCGGGTAGAAGGGCCGCAAGGCGTATTCTGCGGAGGGGGGATGTTGCTAAACACGGTGCTGGCAAATGCAACATGTGTAGGAAGAAAACTGGCGCAGACTGAAGCATAATTAAACGTCCAATTTCAAAATAATAATAAAATAGAAATAAATAAAAGATAGGTATATATCTCTTGCATAAATCATTCGTATTTACAAAGATATGTACATGAATTCAAAAAAGAGTCAAAATAGTCTTTAGTTGAGTTAAACATTTTATGGTAGTTGGTCCACAGAAAAAAAAAGCACTAGTTTAGAAAAAGACTCCTAGTATTTGGCCTACAGCAAAAAGATTTTGTTGAGAAAATACTTTTGACTAAGCAATTTGTCATCATCAACAATAAATTGTAGCCGAGAAAAGACTGTAGATGCGTCATCCATGCCTGGTACAAGGCCACTTCCAGACATAGTCAACAATCTCCACAATTTTGAATATCAGAAGGTTAAAAGGATGGTTGGGAGAATAAATGCGTTTTGTTTGTACATTAAATTAAATTTTTTTGTTATCGGAACAGAAATAACGAATTTGTAAGTAGTTAAATGTTCCACAGAAATTCAGAGCTCATAGTTGATAGTAGCAAAATGTGTGCATGTAAAAAGATTAATCAGTCTACTTAATTAATAAAGTCTGTGTTTCATTCCTTTTTATGGCCGGAGAAAAAGTGAAAAGGAAAGTCAAGCAATAAAGGAGATTGTACTTAGCGGCTTTTAGTTTCTAGGAGTCAGTTGAAGTATCTTGCTGTTGTTGTTGTATCTTGTTGTTGTTTTCTTTGACGGCGTGTGGGTGAAGACGAAGAAAAGAAAATTAGGAGGAGGGGAAAAACGAATGTGTGATGCGCTCTTACGTCCGGGTCGGCAAACTAAATTTTCTATAGTCACATCTTAGCGTGTCGTCTCTATGCTCCCATTTGACTGACTTGACCGGTCAAGAGACTTGGTTAAGTAGTGAATTTTGGTCATGTGATCGGCCCCGAACAGCATATCCATTTTCTAGGTCTGAAAAAAATTGACCGGAGTCATAGATCTATCCAACCAGAATCTTACTTTCTACACTGATTTGTGAAATTTGCCCTGGTCTGGGTTTTTTCAAAATGTTTTCGGTCGTTTTGATCAGGTTTTGCGGGTGTGCAATTTTATTTTTTTCGTTTGAGTTAATTGTGAGATGATATAGGATTTGTATCCTATAAGACTGATCATCAGCAAAAATTCACTGACCATTTCTGTTGATTTATTTGCGGTCACCGGTACATGATTCTTTCAGCATGCGCTGGTACTTGGAGGGGGGAAAAAACGCTATGTAGTCACGTTTGTATTGAATTTGAACGGCCTGGAGGCGGCAGTTACATATCGCTCTTGAAAAGTAATATCTATGGGTTTTTATAAGAATTTTTTCCCGAAAAGAGGATCAAGAAAAATGTTTTTAGTTTTCTCTGAATGGTCAAATATTTAACATGATGATGTCCATTTCTAGTAAATAGACACTTTGATTTAAATGGTGTGTATTCTATTATGAAGTCTTTGTAAATATTGTCGGTTATTAGACAGAAAATAAGGTTTTGGCGTGTTTTTTTTTTTTTTTTAAGTATAGTATGTATGTGAGTATGTAATTATGTTGAATTTATTTATAACAGTTTATTTCCTATATATATATATATATATATATATATATATATATATATATATATAACTCTAAGGTGGGTGTTTATGAGGTGTTGACAGATTTATCGATAACTTAATGTTTGGAGTTTCTAATTAAAGAGCACATAACTGTAAAATAACTTGAATACAATCTAATCTAAGAAATCTAATATTTTGTTGAATTTTAAGTACTTTGGATTTATAGTATAGTCATACTTGCGAATACGCTTGTTGACGAAATGTTAGAAAATTACCAATTTAAATTTACGATAGTTACTGCTCTTAATTTCTGATAATGACGTTTATAGACGTCAAAATTTGACAAGTTTAAACACACACACACACACACACACACACACACACACACACACACACACACACACACACAACATCGTTTTTAAAATACTGGAATCGTTTAATTGTAGTAGCTGTTTCTGTACTATACTTATCTGCCCTTGGCATTTTGTTAGTGTAATTACTTCCCTTACTTGCATTCGTCAGTTGACGAATTGCTTAGTCAGGAAATGTTTTGTTGATTAAATCCTTGTTAAGGAAAACCAGTCTTGTCAACTCATTTCAATTTAATCAACAAAACATATTCAACAGTATGGATAAATACTTGAAGCCGGAACGTTTGGGCACCCCTCCTAATACAACATCCTCAAGTAAGCACTTTAATCACTGGCTTCGAAGTTTCTCGTCGTTCCTACGTAAAATTGTTGACCCTAACATCCATACTGATTTGGATAAACTCGATACACTGATAAACTGTATTTCTTCTGAGGTATACGAATACATTGCTTAATGTGATACGTTTGATAGTGCAATTAACCGTCTGAAAGAACTGTACATAAAACCCCCGAACGAAGTTTTCGCTCGGCATTTACTTGCCACGTGCGGCCAAAAAGAGGAGGAAAATATTGACGAATACGTGCAAAGACTACAGTTACTAGCGAAAGAATGTAACTTTAAACCAGTTGATGCGATTCAAAACCGAGACGACTGTGTCAGAGATGCATTCATCACAGGTTTACGTTCAAACGTTATTCGACAACGGCTACTTGAAAACAAAACACTGCATTTAAATATAGCTATCGACCAAGCTAGAGCGCTCCATGCAGCTCAGAAAAATTCAGAAGCATATACATACACTCAAACACCAATTGTGGGTGCAGTTTCTCAGGAAAATAACTGTACCGGTGTCCAGTCAACGGTCCCCATTAATGCTTGTTGTGCAGCTTTGGCTAACACCAAGTATACGTGTTTTTTTTGTGGAGGACCTCGTCATAACAGAAGTGTGTGTGCAGCAAGAAACGCTACCTGTTTTAAATGTAAAAAAGAAGGCCATTTCTCAAAAATGTGCCGTTCGAACCCAAATACGACATCTGCTGCAACATGCTCTCACAGACTCGCGACAATGTTGATATCCAACACTACGTCTGCCTCCTTAGGATCCCTAAAACAGGCTGCATTATACGTATTGGTCGGGAAAAATGGCGCCGGTACGGCGCTAATGGATACGGGGAGCTCAGGATCCTTTATCTCCCTCAGTTATGTGAGGAAACACAAAATACAAATAAAACCTGCTACTGGTAACGTGTCCATGGCGTCATCATCACTTAAAGCTTCTATCAAAGGACAGTGTACGGTGGATTTGAACCTTCTGGGTGAGTGGTATCCAAATGTAAAACTTTCAGTTCTACCCAAACTCTGCTCTGATATTATTCTTGGCCAAGATTTCATGTCACAACATTCCACTATATCTTTTGCATTCGGTGGCTCTAAGAAAGATCTTGAAATCTCTCATCCTATCTCCTGTAGTGTGCCCTCGGCATTAGTGGACACACCATCTTTATTTTCCAACATTGATCCAGACTGTAAACCTATTACAACTAAATCTAAAAGGTGTGGAGAGGGTGACAGACGTTTCATACAGACTGAGATTGAGAAAATGATCAGAGAGGGTGTAATTCAGGAAAGTACTTCCCCTTGGAGGGCTCAGGTTTTAATAGTAACAAATGAACGTCAAAGAAAGAGACTAGTAGTCGATTATAGTAGAACAATTAACAGATTTACTAGATTGGATGCTTATCCATTACCAAGAATGGATGACTTAGCCCAGGAAATATCAAAATTTAAAGTTTATAGCTCATTGGATCTGAAGAGTGCATATCACCAGATACCAATAAAAGAAGAAGATAAGCCTTATACAGCATTTGAAGCTAACGGTAAACTTTACCAATTTTGTAGAATTCCTTTTGGAGTGACCAATGGTGTTGCATGTTTCCAAAGGATAATAGACAAGATTATTAAGGAAAATAATCTAACGGGAGTGTATGCCTATGTAGACAACATTGTCGTAGTCGGGAAAAATCAGCAAGACCATGATGAGAACTTAGAAAAATTAAAAAAGATTATTACCCAGTATAACCTCACTCTCAATGAAGAGAAGTCCGTGTTCTCTAAAACATCCATTGATTTTCTCGGCTATAGTATATCACAGGGCTTACTTAGACCTGATGCAGAACGTCTACGGCCATTAAGAGAGTTACCTATTCCTCAGAACAAAACCTCTCTGCGTCGAGTGCTTGGATTATTCTCTTACTACTCCCAGTGGATACCCAAATTCTCTGATAAGATTAGACCCTTAATAACAGCTAATTCATTCCCCCTTGATCCAGAATCGATAAAAACATTTGAAATCTTCAAGGAGGAAATTGAAAAGGCCTTATTGCACTCAGTCGACGAAAAGATACCTCTTGTAGTAGAAACCGATGCCTCTGATACTGCTATTGCAGCCACTCTCAATCAAGCAAACCGTCCAGTAGCATTCTTTTCACGCACACTTACGACTACAGAACGAAAAGACTCTTCCGTAGAAAAGGAGGCTTGTGCAATAGTAGAGGCAGTTAAAAAGTGGTCACATTATCTATCAGCACGACGTTTTGTGATAGTCACAGATCAACAAGCTGTGAATTTCATGTTTGATGCAAGAAGGCATGGAAAGATCAAGAACAGCAAGATCGAAAGATGGAGAATGGAATTGGGGTGTTACGAGTACGATATCATGTACCGACCAGGGAAAAACAATATTCCAGCCGATACGCTCTCGCGTGTCCAGTGCAATGCACTCGACAACATAGGAAGATTGCATGAAATACACGAACATCTTTGTCATCCGGGTATAACCAGGTTAGCTCATTTTGTTAAAGTAAGGAATCTTCCGTACTCTATTGAAGAGGTTAAGAGAGTGTGTGCAGCATGTGCAGTTTGTGCCAGATGGAAACCACGCTTCTATACACCAGAAGCTGGACGCCTAGTCAAAGCTACACAACCAATGGAACGACTCAGCATTGACTTTAAGGGGCCCCTTCCTTCAACTTCGAAAAACCGTTACCTATTAACGGTTATAGATGAGTACTCACGTTTCCCTTTTGCTTTCGCATGTACAAGCACTAATTCAGACTCTGTAATACAGGGTCTAAGTCAAATATTCATAGTATTTGGCATGCCATCCTACATCCATTCGGATAAGGGTGCATCCTTCTTATCAAAGGAAGTACGTGAATATCTCACCAATCTCGGGATTGCTACTAGCCGGACAACGCCTTATCACCCCCAAGGAAACGGTCAGTGTGAAAGGTATAACGGGATTATATGGAAACACACATTATTAGCCCTAGCCTCAAGAAATCTCAAGGAATCGCAGTGGGAAACGGTTTTGCCTGAAGTGCTACACTCCATAAGATCTCTTCTTTGTACCGCTACTAATGCCACACCACATGAAAGACTCTTTTCATATCAACGGCGAACTCCCAGCGGCCATTCCTTACCCACTTGGCTATCTAAGTCAGGGCCTGTTCTTTTGCGTCGCCATGTCCGAGCGAGTAAGTACGAACCATTGGTTGACGAAGTAGAGTTACTCGAAGCAAATCCCCAATATGCACACATAAGATTCACCAATGGTCGCGAATCTACAGTCTCTGTAAGCGACCTAGCACCAGCAAGGATCTCATTACAAAGCGAGAATGTTGTAGATGATATCCAGAAAGACCTAAATGATTCTACACCCACTAATGAATCTCCCAAGGAAAAAGTAGATAGTAACGATTCACAAACTATCGTTAACTCAGAAATTGTATCTTCTCCAAGTGATTTAAATATTATTCCTCCTCAAGTAATGTCAAGAACTCCTGATATACCCAGACGATCCCAACGGGAAATTCGTAAGCCAAAGAGGTATGATGAACCGTAAAAAAAAAAAAAAAAAAAAAAAAAAAAGGAGGGGGAGAATGTACTATACTTATCTGCCCTTGGCATTTTGTTAGTGTAATTACTTCCCTTACTTGCATTCGTCAGTTGACGAATTGCTTAGTCAGGAAATGTTTTGTTGATTAAATCCTTGTTAAGGAAAACCAGTCTTGTCAACTCATTTCAGTTTCCATTTATTGTTAATAAATATGTTTTTAATAATAATATTGTCGAATCGCTACAAATTAATATAATTTTAAAAGATTTAAAAACTTTCTTAAAATGTTTAAAAAAGGTAAGCGATTCTTATAAAACTTATTCATTGAATTTTTAAAAAAATCAATAGTGTCCATAATACATCTTATTCATAAAAGCAGTTAAAAATAATGTCTCAGATTTCTTGCATTTTATTATTTTACGATTCAAAACAGATTTTTTATAACTGGAGATCCTGTTTGGCAAAAGAAATTTGTTTTAAATTCTCTAAGAACTTCTTATAACTAATAATTAAACATTAAGTACTACAAAAATTAAGTTCTCGAAATTTCATAAAATTAAATAAGTCGTTGTAACAGATGTAAGAAATTTAAAAAAAAAATAAATAAAAGAAACATTTCTAAAAAAAAAACACAGAAAAAATATATAACCAAAATATATAACCAAAAATTAAAAGTTTCTAAAAGGAATTAAAAATATGATGTAATATATAATATCCTTTGGTCTAAACTTGGTTTTTACTAAAGTCTTGAACACTTTTTCCCTATATGCTCATTCTTTTAGCGAATCTTTGAAGGTAGATCAGTCAGTTAAGTGCCATACGTGATACACGCTTGGGCGATCATGTCTCGAAAGAGACATGACTGACTGGGCAGAAGATTATCCCGCAGTAGGTTGCCATTGCTTTCTGTAGTAGACTGGTTGCCGACCAAGGCTATAGAACCCAATCTGTCCTGTTATTTAACCCATAACTGGAAGGAAGAGAAGGATTAATACATTTCCAAGAGTATTTGCGCGTAAGTGAATACAATGGATTCAACTGGAATTCGAACTCGGCTCAATGATTATTTAAAAAAATGTGTAGATAAAAAAAAGTAAATATTATAACAATCTAGATTTGTTTATTACTTGCTTTTAAGGGACAGAAATGTAATCCAGACGGTTATTGTAGGGAGCGTCAACTATATTTACGAAATGGCTTTGTCAAACGTAATCAAGCTGACCACATTTGAAAGTATCATAAGGTTGCAAAAAAGACAAAAAAAGAGACTCATTTGTATAAAATAAGTGTAAATTTATTTAAGAAGAATGACATGATTGAAAAGTCCTCCATATGTGAAAATTTTGGTTGCTACTGCTATAATCAAACCACAAGCAGTAACAGAAACAAATTAATACTTTTAAATAATTATCGTCACCGAATTATTATTTCTTTTACTTTCTGTACAAAAAGAATTTAGCAGTTATAAATATTTAAACAATTGTGGAAAGTATTTTATTTTATTTTTTATTCTTTTGGTTTGTATGTAATAACAATCTACTCACAAAAAGATCTAATTATTGCTCTTACGCTTAATTAGTGTGCTTGACTCTCTCAGAGTAGGCCTTTTAATTTTTCTAGTGATTTGTTACATCCTTTGTCTGTCTGTGGTTTTATCTTCTTCTATGTGCCATGTCTCTTCAGGACGTAGGCGATCATGGCCTTCCACATCTCCCTGTCCCTGGTAGCTCTTAGTGCGCTTTCTCCTGTTACCCCACACAAACCCCTCTCTGCCATCCACCTGCTCAGGCCCTTCAAATATGTTATCTGCTGCTTTCCTCGGTCTCTTTTTCCCTCTATCTGGCCTGTTAGTATCAGGTTCCCTAAGCCCTCCTTCCTCATTGCATGCCCCAGGAACTTTAGCTGTCTCTTCCTGATGCTCAGTATAATTTTTCTTTTCGTTTCCATTCTTTCTAAAACCTCATCGTTGCTCACATGCTCAGTCCATGATATCTGCAGCATCCTTCTGTAGAACCACATTTCAGTTGCTTCAAGTTTTTCCTTCATCTTTGATTATATTGTCCAGCATTCACTACAATACTGAAGAACAGGCATCACATAGCAATCCAGTACTCTCTTTTTTGGTTTTAGCGAAATTTTTCTGTGTCTTAATACTCTGCTCAGCTTATGGAATGCGTCCTTTGCCATTCCAATTCACCTTCGGATTTCAGTGTCGCACTTTCCGTCTTCCGTTAGAACACTTCCCAAGTACTTAAATTCTTAAACTTATTTGATTTTAGTATCCCCAATCTGTAATTGGCATTTTGGGCTCCTCCGTTTGCTGATGAACATATATTCGGTTTTCTTATAGTTTATTTGTAGTTCTTTCTTTCGACTTTCTTCATCTACTTTTTTTTAGGAGGTTTTCTTTTGGTGTCAGCTATCAGCACTGTATCATCTGCTTATCTTATGTTGTTCAGATTGTGACCGCCAATGACGAATCCTGGAATAACTTCCAGGGTCCTCAGAATAGTCTCGCTGTACAAGTTGAATAGATCCGGTGAAAAGACACACCCCTGTCTTATGCCTTTTTCTATCTTTGCATATCTACTGAATTCGTTTCCTGTCCATATGCAAACGGTTTACTCTGTTAAAATTAAATCTCTTTCTGATTCAATCGACATGTCAGCCGGATGGGAGCGCTAAAAAGCAAAACGTAAAAGGAAAAAAATCGTTTTCTATACAATGGCTCCGATCATCACATCTGGTCTATAAAACAAATCTTTACAAAACTCTAAAATACAATAGCTAATCACACACATTGCCGAAAAGAAATACAATAAGATGAGCCTGGGAGCTACCATATTTATTTGAAAGAAAGCTCTTCATAAACGACTGACATAGTAGTACCAGGCGGACAGGTCAGCTGTCGACAACGGCAGACTATCGTCATCACCAATATGACCGCCTCCCTCGTCGTCACCACCGGCCAATCCGCTGTAACAGCAATCAGTTTCACTAATCTCATTCGATTCTTCACACACAATGTGCCCGATAGGCCAGCTGTCGTCATCAGGCTCCCTCGACGTCACCACCGTGATTTCTAACGATCTTACTATCACACTCCAATAATCACCCACCAACCAATGACAACCAAAAAAACACATATCAACAATTTTTCAACCTTTTCATATAGTCTAAAAATTGTTCAACACACGCTATTAAAATTTAATGCTTCTTTATTAGTTCATTTTCAACAATACACTCGTTATAACTGTGGTATGATACAAAGGCTTCATTTTTGGATGTCAGATCCTATCATAAAACTAACAGCTACTTCATTATACGGCACACTGCCTAGGTGTAGTCTGTAATAGATTAAAACATGCTGCAGCATTAATTTTATACATATTTATTTTGTGGACTCGTATCTCCACGAGTTGTACATGCGATATTGTTATCAGGAAGAGCCATCCTCAAGTAACCTTAGAAGTTTGTCTCTGCGGCTGAGAGGGGCAACGTGGGTAGGGAAAAGAAGCGAACTGTCACAACGTCCTGTAGGAAAGGAGATCGATTTCTCACAGTCGGCATGAATCTCGAACATTCGCCGGCTCTCTTACAAGGATGCTGGTTGGTTCATCTTAACCAATTAACATGTTTGTTCCATATCCGTTTGGGCTGACAACAAAGTCATAAATTGTCGTTAGAATATTCTTATCTTTAGGTTTTTTTCTCTTTACTTATTATTTTTTTTATCCTGAACTTTTACTGTTTTAACTTATTTCCCTTTACTATTGTATTATTTCTTTTACAGCACAGGCGTCGCCGCCCAATTTACTTTTTAAAATAGAAGTTATTGCAGTTCTTCCAAGATATTCGTCTGAGTTTCACCGTTGTTAGTAGCATTGACAATACTATCAGTATTTTTTAAAAATCAGTTCACCACAAGTAAGGCGATAATGCTACTAGGATACAAGAGGCTACCGGGAGTGAAAGAAAATGAGAAGACTTTAAAAGGAACCGGAAACCTAATTCTAAACAAGAAACAAGGGATAAATATCTACTCCTGTTCAAATGCTCAAATCAAAGAACTGTGATGGCTACAATTTGTTTCATTAGCCTTAAGGTGGTAACTCTTCTAATTACAGGAATATGAATAAACACAGACAAGGATTTATGAAACAAACAAAAAATAACTACTATTTATTAAGCGGAACACTAGTGTTGTGGAAAAGAAAAAGGGTGAGTCTGTCAGAACAATTAGTCCGTTTTGAAAACGGTAAACATTGGTCATGAATCACACGTGTAAACTTTTGAGTGTGTATTTGTTATAAAAGCTCGTACTTACAAATAAATCTATTTATCGGCAGAGAATAGATATTTTTTATCAACCGTGAGTAGTAAGTGAAATTTTACGGTGAATGTATATAGAGCAGATACATTGTAGCCGTAGGCAGCTGGTTAATGTTTCTTTTATTCGACCTTGTGTCATACTTAACCGAACTCCCTACAACTTACAAGTTTTATCAAGAATTATTATCATCAGAATTATCAGGTTTTCATCGTTATCAGAAGGTTGGTTGTCAGCAGGTTGGAATATGTGGAATTGTGTGGAATAATGTAAGAATAAAATATACATTTTGTATTTTAAAATAGAAATTTATTAAAAGGAAAGAATAACACAAGTTGTAGAAGTTAATGTGCAATTAGAAACATTATTAAGAAGTAAAGGGTAGAGTTCGTGTTCAATGATATAGTTATGGGTATCAAGATTTGTAGAAAATGTTCGTAGTAGTAATTGTTGAAAGAGTATATGCGTACGTACGTATGTATGTGTTTGTTTTGTAGGAATGTCTTTAGATGGAGAAGAAGTAAAGGAAATCAACACGCGGGAGAACGAATGTCCGAGTTGACCTGAAGCTTCTCTCGTTACATTTTAGTGGTGTCTCTCGCTGCTCCCATCTGAGTCTGTGATACACGCTGACCGGGGCCTTTTATAGTATTCAGATTTTCACACTTGCTCGCGAAGTCCTCAAGTTTTGCAAGTCACTCCCATTGCCCATTGGTCAAAAATCCATTTAACACCTACTTATGAAATCTGGTTTCGACTTTTTCTTTAAGCACATGGTCAATCCTTTTTTCTGTTTGAGAAAAACCAGGATTTCACACGTCGTTGTGAATTTTTGTAAAAGTGAAGAAGGAAGTTGATTTTAATTCTTAATTTTTTATCCACTATAGCATCATTCTTAGTACGTCGATGTGGTTGCTTTCTCTGTTTGTTGCCGCTATATTGCTACCTGTCTAAATGTTAATTCTCCAATGCTTATATCGGTAAAGATAGGCTCAAGTTGAACAAATTTTAGTTTCTTGAACTTCCGTCTGATTGGTCAACGTTGAATCCTTAATTATAATTTGCTGTTTTTATTATTTTACTGAAACTGCGCCTGCGCGTTGTTTACGCCATGCCTTCTAAATATTTATACGATACAAATTCTATATAATCCAACAATTAACTAAAACACAAAAAGTAAAATTGCACACCCGCAAGAATGAAAACATTTTGTAAAAACCCAGACCAATGCAAATTTCACAAGTCAGTGTGAAAATTGAGATTCTCGATTCTGATTGGATAGAAAATAGCAAATTAAACTATGACCCCTGTCAAATTTTCTTAGCATCTAAAAAAATGGATATGCCGTTCGATCCAATCACGTGACAAAATTTCACTACTTATTCACGTCTCTTGACCGGTCAAAGTCAGTCAAATGGGAGCACAGAGTGTCTACACGCAAGATGTGACTAAAGAAATTTTAATTTGCCGACGTGGACGTAAAGTCGCGTCATATATTCGTTCTTCTTCTTCATTCATGCTAATTTCTTTTACCTCTTCTTCCCCATCCTCAATATTTTCGAGGTCAACAAAGAAGAAGACGACGACGACAACAAGATACTTTAACTGACTCCCAAATATTAACTACGATAAGTGCAATTTCTTTTATTGCTTCACCTTCCTTTTCACTTTTGTGCTTTTGCTTGCATTTCGCTGGAAATAAGGAAAATAGAATTTTCCGTTCAAATATTTTATGATTCTGGCACCTGATTACAAATATCTCGACTGAGATTTTTTAAAAGTTTTCTTCTTTCCATTATTCTTTCTGCCACAGACAATGTCCTGTGGACATCTCTCAACACTGTCGATTGACCTATGATCCTCGTTGTCAGCCGAAACTTTTAGCTGGAAATTATAAGTTTAAAAAAATACAAAATTCCTTAACCGCTTTTCGTAGCTGAGAATTGTTTTAGTAATATCTTCCTCTATTATCATTAAAGTGCGTTTTAACGTGACATTCAGGCTGTCTCTCTTGATAATAACAATCATATGATATGTATACATTTTATTCTCAGGCAAACAATCATTCTTGTAATCTGTTTCTCATGTTTATTTTTAGCCAATTTGCAATCTTTGAGAAAGCGAATTTTCTCTTTCTTTTTAACAAAATAAAATAAAATAAACGACACCGTCTTTTTATTTTCCTCTCTTCATATCGGAATAAAATAAGTGTTTCTTAGTCGATTTTTTTTACCAGTAATAATTAATAAATATAAAAATAATATGACTCTTCCATCCGTGCCATGTTAAAATATTGTTATCTTATGCTGTTACTATAAATGTAGGTGATTTGCAGGAAATAGTGACATACCAAGCTAATGATGAAATTAAACACTTTCATGATCAGCTGAAACCATATCATAAATCAACATTAAACTATTCTATGTGATATGTCATTATCCTTTCCAAAATCTTTTGTGACGCAAGAGATCGGAAGATCGATATTTGATATTCTGCATAACAGAGAGGGCACTTCGATGTGGTGTAATAGTTAGCAAACTTGTCTCACTAAAACTTATTACAACTGAGTAGTGAGTTCGATCCTCACTGGTTGCCCCATATTTGAGCAGCGCTTAGAAAATCAATATATATATATATATATATATATATATAGAGAGAGAGAGAGAGAGAGAGAGAGTTCAGAAGGAAGTAAATAAATATATATAAATATATGTATGCATGTATTCAAATGTAGATTAGCCGCTGTTTGTTTACATTAATATTGGGAAGGAAGCTAGGTTTCTTTCTTTATTGTAGCAAGAAAAGGGAGTTGGGTGAAAGAAAAGGTATTCTTAAATCTACCGGGCCAGTGAACCCTTCCCAAGGGGCTATCTTTGCATTTCGGTTTTGGTTGTTTTACATGGGCATCAACATCGGAGACTAGATAAAATTAATTTATTGATGTGGTATTTACTCTCCCCCACCGTCTGTTGTAATGAATATGTAATGAATATGCATACACCTTTGTTCCCCCTCACAGTAATGTAATTAGCTGGTGTCAGCCATAAATACAGACTGAGGCGTGGACGCATAAAGGTCTATGCCCATGGGTCTACCACTAGAGGTCTACGTCTATTGACTATGCCTATGTCTCAGGATACTGCATACGACGAGTACCGTTCATTACGTCTATTTACTAGATTGTCCTACCCGGTTGCATTTGCCTAAACCGCTTGCTACCTCGAATGATATATATATATCCCTTTCTGGGACATATCACCGTCAAAGGCGGGATATGGCACAAGGCCAATTTGACCGTGAGACTTTCTGAGCGAGTACGCTCGGGCAAAAAATTCCCAGTAGTCCCCGCATACGCGAGGTCGTGATATCGTTTATTTATTCGGCAGAACCTCGTCATACTTCCTCTCCGTCCGAAGGCAGTTAAATTATCGACTCGGTATTTACCCGAATCTCACCCACAAATGTAGTGAAGTGGAGTGAAAAAGAAGAAAAGAAAATTAGCAGCTTGAAGTTCCTTCCTTACATTGTCAGACGCTATCAGCTTCCGCTTCCATCTGACTAACTGCGGCGTGGAGTGAAAAAGAAGAAAAGAAAATTGGCCGCAAAAGCGAGTCAGTTTGAAGTTTCTTCCTTGCATTGTTAGATGCTATCAGCTACCGCTTCCTTCTGACTGACTGCTGTAACGGGCCAGGCGCCATTCTTAAATATGAAATTCTGATCACGTGGTAGGCTCCAAGGACCCTTTCTTTAGGTGTGAAAAAAAAAAATGTTTCTCTGACGTTATTTGAATTTTTCGATTTGTCATCCAATGAGGATCCAGCGTTTCGCTTTTCACGCTGCGCTGACTTGTGAAAAAGGAGAGCTTTAAGCAGTTTGAATATTTTTTTTGCGGGTGTACAATTTTACTTTGGGGTTTTCCCAAATGTTGGTCGTTTGAATTTGATTTTGCGAGTGTGCAATTTATTTTGTGTTTTTTTAGTTGGTTGATGGATTATATAGGATGTGTATCCTATAATGCTCAAGAAAGTTTTTAAAAATTTTTTAAAAATCCGAATCTCTTTTCCTAGATTTATTTATATTTTATGAGAGGCTTTCACTTCAAAAGCCGCCCACTGAATAAAAGAGGGAAAGTTTTACGACGTAAGTTCATTTTTTTTCTTTGTTTTTCCTTATTTGTTACCAAATATTTTAATCTTAATGATTTTTGCTTTTAAAAGGAGAAGTAGAAGAACATTTTTTTATTACTCTGACCGCTTGATATTCGAATTTTAGTTGATACTTGTGAATGATGACTGATTATTTTTGGGATTAGCATTTTATTGTTCGCTTTTATATATATATATATATATGTGTGGGGGGGGGGAGGATAGGAAATTAAGAATTAAAATCAACCTTCTTCTTCACTTTTACAAAAATTCACAATGGCGTGTGAAATCCTGGGTTTTCCCAAATATAAAAAGGGCTGACCATGTGCTTAAAAAAAAGTCGAAACTGTATTTCGCAAGTAGGTGTTAAATTGATTTTCTGACCAATGGAAGCGACTTGCAAGATTAAAGGAACTTAGCGATCAAGTGCGAAAATCTGAATGACTATAAAGTCTTTGATCAAATCAGCGCCAGTCAGTCAGAAGGGAGCAGCGAAAGACACAGCTAAAATGTAACGAGAGAAACTTCAAGTCATCTCGGACATTCGTCCTCTTTCTCTTTCGTTCTCGAGTGCCAATTCCTTTTACTTCTTCTCCATCAAATGACATTCCTACTGAATACTCTTTCAACAAATTACTACTATGAACATTTGTACGAACTTTTGATACCTTTAACTTTCTCATGAAACTTTTAACTACTACCTATTCTTGTTATTCTATTATTTTAATAAATTTCTATTTTAACATTCAAAATGTATATTTTATTCCGCACTATTCTTCCGCAAATATACACAAATCTTCTAATGAAAACCTTCTGATAATTCTGATGATAATTCTGGATAAAACTTGTAAACTGTAGGGAGTTCGGTTATGTATAAGACAAGGCCGAATAAATAAACATTAACCATTCTCCCTACAGCTTCATATATATATATAATAATTTCACTCAAGCAAGGCAGTACTGCCACTGGTGCGCAGGGGGTTACATAAGAGGAGAGTGATGAAAAAGAGGAACAAGTTACAGGGAGTGTCAGAGAATGGGTAAGTGAAGGATGAGGAAACTGACGCAAAGAGAGCTGCATGAGAATAGAGTGGAAAGGGAAAAGAACAGGATACAAGGGTTGTCAGGGAAAGGATGCGAATCAAGGAGATAGGAGATGGCAGTTGACCTTACATTTAAATTCTTGGAGATTGTAGCTGTCAGGGAAGCAAGACTTCTGACTGACCGATTCACTAAAAAGTTGCGAAATGTTGTTTTTTTTTTCTAAAATTACTGACCAATTCTTTCACTCTGCCATAAATCACTGACTGCCTATGTATCTACATATCAAGTTGGAGATATTATTTCTAATTACCTTCTTCTTTCGGGTATAAAAATATAACTAAACCTCTTTCCCTTCCTAACAATATATCTGGATGTTTTATTTTGTTTATTTTTCTTTCAAAATGGCCTTTGTATGTGTCATTAAAAAGCTAAAGGAATAAGAAAACGCAGAGGGAAAAGTGCCGAAAAAATCAAATTTTATCAAAATCAGAGACTGATTTAGTTTAATAAATTGTTGAAGCTTATAAAAGTGTGGGCGGAAGCAACAGAGGAACTAGCCAAAATTCTGGGGTAAGGGGGCTTGGCCCCTTCAGGCTTCCTCGTAGAATCGCAACTGCTGACGACGTCCCCGCCAGAAGCTGACGACGTCTCTGCCAGACGCTGGCGACGTTCCTGATTACTACAGATGACGTTTCACCCTCTGCCGTTCCTTATAATCGCTGACGACGTTCCAGCCTACTACCGTTCCCGATTTCCGGCTGTTAGCTTGTCTTTTTTGATGTTTGATAAATTTTACATTTTCGCCTCCGTCTCATCATTGTCTTTGCTCTTTCACACATTCTTATTCAATAAAAGTTTGTGGGGTCGACATCCTTACCGAGAACTTGCAATAGACGTTCTGATCTTACAAAGGTTAGTGGTGAAGAGAATGAGTTCAGTATTTTTGGCGCGAAGTCCGTTTCCGGGAAGGAAACATTTCTGTTGCATTCTGGGAAAAGCTGTATTAATTTGGTTTTGCTTAATTTATTTTTAACAAAATTTTAGCGTTTTATTTTATATTATTTATGATACTAATTATTATTATTATTTATTACTACTAATAATATCTCTACCCACAAGTATTACTGCTAAATACGCGAGTAACTCACTGTCGAATGTTGAGCATTTTACCTTAGTTTATGACAACATTTTTAAAAATAATTATATAGGAATAGATGCAACGCAGCGCCACTGCATACTGCCTTCTGTCAGGCATGTCACTAAATTTAATGCTGAATAGCGTTGTTATAACAATTTTATGCACTTCATCTAGAATCTGGATGGACTCTGATTTGGTGTTAAGGTCGTGTCTTAGAAAAATATTTTCGTTGTGTATTTTGGAACCGAAAAGATTTATTGTCATTGTATAGTGGTTAGTTTTTATGATGTTATTGAGGGTTCTGAAATCCCCACAAGATCTGATATTGACATATGAAGAGGGTATGTCCACTTGTGGTGAATACGAAATAAGAATAACTTTCTTCTTTACGATTTGCAAACTCGTAATACTATAGGGGGTATATCTTATCTTATTTATTCTTTTTCTAGTTGTAGTAGGATTCCGTTCTAATGAAGGGTAATTGTATACCGTGCAGGTTAACGAAATTTGGCCTTGTGGGAAGATAGCCCACTATAATTCATAAAATGATTATAAAATCAAGAAAGGCAAATTATATATATATATACACACACACATTTCCATTAATATTTTTACAATTAAAATAATACTTGAAAGTCCAACGGAGGTTAGCGTGTTCATGGAAAATATAATGCTGAAAAGATAAAAGGCTTAGTAGTATGATTAATGTTCATTTTGAAGTTGCCGCTTCTAAGGTCAGTAAGTCCGTAAATACTTTTGAGGAATGTCTTTGAAGAGGTCAATAAGTACTTATGAGACAGGGAGAAAGAAAGAGGTCAGCATAGTAGCCGCTTGACTTAAGGGAGAAACTAATCAGCACGTCCGTCTCCGGTCTGTCTAACGATGCTTTGTCTCCGCTTTTTATATCTGTCTTTTGGATCAAACAGCTTTTTTTGGATTTCATACTTGAATTTGATTCTGGGCTTCCCATTGGCTGGTAAATAAACTTCGCGTAGGCTCGCGAAATGGAAATTTGATATTTGGTTAATTTTTATTTTCCAACCGGAACGTCTACGCGAATCCACCTGCGCGGAGGTGATTTTTATTAATTCGCTTTCTGGTCGGCAGAGAGCCAACATCCGGTCTTGCTTTTGCTCGGTCGGTATCACCACGATGCTATTGGATAAAAAATACTACTTAGCTATCATAGGACAATTTACTGATCGTAGCTTGGCGACAATTTATTTATCACTTTATTTTTAGTAGTTAAATTTTGTGCAACTTTCTTGAAAGCAAACTCCAGCCAGCTTTCTTTCTGGAAATCTGACTGGCTAATTCACTTCACAAAAATATTTCTGCACGAGACGCAGTTTTACCGCCGAGGCGATCTGTGCCACTCTGAAAACTGAGAAAAAACACCGACGATTTCAGTTCGGCCTGGAAGCAGACGCCCATGTACATACGCTATGTATCGTAATAACAATTGCCCACTTCTTTCGCCATGCGGTGTTAACCTGAATGCTGCTAACGGAATCCATTTCACCCAGTTTAATAATCATAACAAGAAAGTCAGGCGGCGTCAGAGAGAAAGAAAGCAAAGATTAACGCTTCACTGATGTCCATTTTACGCCAATACATTATTAGTCTATAAGGATTACTAATTATTGACAAGTTTGTTTCTACTGTTGAAACGAAGTACCTAAAAATACATTTTTTATATTGAATTCTACTGTAATATTTTTTAATGTGAAAAATGGATATAGCGGTTGCTATATGCTTTTCTTACCCACATTCGACCCATATACTTTACTCGTCTGCGATTGGCTTATAAATAACTACTGTTATTGTATAGGGCAATTTAGCAATCGCAGTCGCTTTAACCTTTCACCTAAGAAGCAACTTTCACGTGTGTTTTGTTGATTGGTTTATTTTTAAGCCAATCACAGATTGTTCTAGTGTAAAGGAAATTTTTCCCGCGCTAGCTGGTCGAGCCACCTTCTATACATAAATTCACAGTTTTCCCAACCTTCGTCAGTAGAAACCCACAGGCTGCGTACGACTGCTACATCGAATGTAAGTCCCTCTCTCTCTCTACTCAACGCACACACAGACACAGAACTTCGTCTTCTGTCTGACCTTCTTGCCTAAACGCATACACAGACACAGAACCTTGTTTTCTGTCTGAATAATTTCATCAAGGATTTGAACTTTGAACTCTTGACGATAATCTAAACAATTGTACAAACCTTTCTTTCAGCTAGAGAAAAAACTTCATTCATCTTGTTTTGTTTCTATGAACAGACAAAGGGGAATAACTCTTTCCTTTTTCATTTTCTCTTGCTGTGTATGTACTGTCATTATATGTATTGTTGTTTGTTCAATATATATTAATTTGTTGGTTACGAATTGGAGTTGTTTATTTCTTGTTGGTCGAATCATAATATAAATCGTTAGAGGACCTAAAATCCTCTACATGGACTTTTTTAATTTGTTTTGATCATTTTGAAAACCTTGTTTGTATGGAATTCAACTGAACTTGTAGCGGATTCCAGTTCCATTACAATATTTATATTTAGGATTCGACACGACGCGCGATGGATCAGACACATGACACAGAAAATAAGAAATAACACCAGAGTAAAAAACAATAAAACATGTATTAACAAATAATACAATTAATCGAGAGAAACAAAGTGAATGGAAGGAAAAGATGTTTTCCCTCTTAGACTATTAAGAGAAGTCAAATGCTCATTGGAAAAAGTCACAGTTTCCATTGGAGTTTGTATTGGGAAATGTGTGTGCACATGCATGTGTGTGTGTGAGAAATAAATTCGCGCCACTAATTGCTACCTGAAATTGAGTGCGGGTGTGTAAGAGCTAGAATTATACAGATGTCCCTCTACCACCTTGATAGCAGGGATCTCGCCCGAGTTAGGAAACACATGTCTCCACGATCGTTGGCCCACAGTCGTGGCCTAACTGGCTAGCAACACGTGTGTGCCCTGCTTAAATGGACGCGCCTGGCTGCGCAAAAAATAGGATTTAACACGTGAACACAGGATGACCAGTCAAGGTTAACCAATGACTATCTGCTAACGTAGCGTGTCAGGCGGATGAAAACACGCCTGTTGTTTTAATGCGTAGGTGTATAGGTATGAACATAATAATAATAATAATAATAATGTATGTGGGTGTGAATGTATGAATCTCACAAACACTTTCGATTTGTTTTTAATCAATTTGGAAACCTTGTTTCTATGAAATCCAACTTAATACTTTTGTGTGAAAACGTATTTTGGAAATGTACTTTGTGCCTGATATTTTAATATGAATATTTTCTCGGTTTATCAAATCTACAAACTTTTAATATAATTACTTCAAGTAAGTTTAACTTGTCTTGAAATAATCTCTACTGACAATTACAACTGTGTAAATTTGTAAATAAATTCCTTGTATTGTGGTTAAAATATACACTGTATATTTTAACCACAATACAAGGAATTTATTTACAAATTATACACACCTGTTTCCTCGTCATTATACGCAATTATCTCGATCTTCTTCACACTCACTCTCCGAAGCGGAGGGCATCTCGACGTGGTGTACATTTCTCGCTAGAACCTATTACAACTGAGTTGTGAGTTCGATCCTCACTGGGTATACTATACTTTCGGCTTTGTGCTACACCTAAGCGATGCTTAGAAAATTAAATCTATCCTATGGTATACTCAGAAATAATAACAACCATTTAAAATTTGTTCAGTTATTTTGGGACAGATATTGAAATTGTTACTTTGTTTATCACAGTTAATCAAAGCCTTCGAAGCATCTATGGTGACATTATGATCGGTGACTGTGCCCAGTATATACACTTACTCTTGCAGTCAATGGAATGTGAAGAAGTAAGTTGTTTTGAAAGTTAGCAGTATGAGTAAGTAACCACATCGGAGATCACGAAAAAAAATCGTTGAAATGCTCTAAACAACGTATTCAGATTTTCCAGCTTTGCTTGTCTAGAGCACTTTATTTTGTCACCACTAACTGACGAAATAGAAACAATGATAGGGTCTAATGTGATGCCATTTACCAAAGAAGATGGTAAAACGGAAATGGTAGTCACTGTGTCTACTAAAAGTTAAATTTAGTAGCTCCTTTTTTAGCAGAGGCTTCTAACAGTGACTGGTGTGAGGGAGCTAACTCCGACCGCCCTAATGGTTTAACCGTCTCGCTAACTGTAGGGAAACCGGGCGCAAAGTTTAAAAATTTACGCGTTTTTAATTTACTTTCGTGTTTACTGTTCGATCACAAAAAATGAAAGGAAATAGGAGCATTTTTCCTATATTCTTTTTATATGATCAAGCTTGGCTACCATATGTGCTTGCTGTACACGTTTTTGATCTTTGTTTTTTTTTTTTTTTTTTTTTTAGCAAAAGGTCTAAGGCACATAGGAACTGTGTTAGTGTTAGTGTTAGTGTCGCAAATTTTTGTTGTTGTTTGTTGTTTCGATTTCTTTCTGTGTCTTTGATTCCTGGAAAGCTATGGCAGTTATTTTTAAACTTAGGTTTTTTCGACTAAAAAATCGACCAACTTTCCTAACTGGATCAGCGTAATTCTTTCTGTGAAAGTGACACTGATACTAAAACTGCTGAGATAATGCTCGTATAAATTAAATCTCTGTGCCGTACTATTTGCATACGCCGATGCGATCAGCAATCGACTTTTCTTGCAAAGACTGCCGGTCGACCTCTTGTAACAAGAACAAGACTAAGAGTCTTCTTGTTTGTTGGTTTGGGGAGAATGGAGATGAAGCAACCGTAAAAAATTGAAAAAAAAAAAAAAAAAAAAAAAAAAAAAAAAAAAAAGAAGCTAACTACAACAATTTTATTATAATAAGAATAAAATAAAATTTTGCTAAATACGGATGCACAAGCTGTGATTTGATATGATTGTGAATGTGAACTGTCGAAGTTCGTGGAAGTTCGTGACAGAAATGATTTGTGTCTTTCAAAGTCACCAAAACAGAGTAGTGTTGTTTTGAGAACAGAAAATGTTCTTTGTTGCGGAAACGACTATTTAATCAGGGTGAAAATAAAGACTTTTAGCCTAGGCATCTCCACTAAATCGCTGAAAAAACAGCATTTAATGGCATGAAGAAAAAAAAAGCTCCAAACTTAATAAAAACGAACTTTTTTCCCTCAAAATGTTTATGAAAGAGGAAAGATCAAATTCAAATTATTTAATTTTTTTTCCCCATCTATTCTAGCTTCTAACACGTTCGGAATTTTAGTAAAAGATCTTTGTTTTGATTTTCGTTAGCTGGTAACCAAATCGTTATGATAGTTTATTACGTTACTCATTTTTTCCAGTGAAAAAACACATTAATTTGGAAATACTTGCAAAAATCACATAATTGTCTGATTTTCATGAAAGTATCACAACTTATTCACAAATGAACGAAATTATTTTTGAAATTATTATTTAAAAATATCTTGGTAGATATTTGTGCCAAAGATAACCGAACTCCTAGCAATTTAAAATTATCAAAAAAAGGTTGAAAGAATTTAAACTGTCTCGTTTGCATAAATAAATGAAAATTTATTTATCAAAACACTAATCAAACAGTAAAATCAATTTGTACTTACTGTGAAGATGTTATAAGAGAAAGTGCAATAAGGAGTTTAAAGAATTAAGAGTTCGTTTGTTTTAGCGAAATGTGATGTGCAGAAAAAAATAATTCTATGATGGATTAATTGTGTGCATCATCAAATAGTAGTAAAGTCTTTGTTCCTCTTTTTCTGTTGTGGATGGCGAATAGATGAAGAGGAAGAAGGAAAGATAAAGAAAATATTTTTGAAACTTTGTAAATAATAATAATAATAATAATAATAATAATAATAATAATAATAATAATAATAATAAAGAAGCAATTCTTGTAAAAATTCATTTTTACCAAAAAAACAAAACAAAAAAAACCCCAAAAAAACAATCCCTTCAGACTATGATATCCTTAAGAGCAATTAAACGTTTATCTAAATAAAAAAAAAAAAATTGTATTTTTGTTTTCCCAATTCGGAGCAGATTCATTGAAAAAAAGTTACTTAAAAAAAAAAAAAAAAAAAAGAAAGAACAATAGGTGATTAGCATTTCCCAAAGAATCCTAAATTTAATTAATAAAAAAGTCCCCGACGGGAAATTTCAGGAAATTAAGTGGAGGGTGGGGGTAACATATGTACAAAAATATTTTTACCAGGATTTTATAAATGATTTTTTATAATGATTTCACAACTGATTTCAGTCATTTGTGAATAAGTCCTGAAAGTGTCATCAAAATCCGATCATTGTTTGATTTTTGCAAGAATTTCCAAAATTAATTTGTTTTGCACCGGCAAAAAAGTGAGTTGTGTAATATTACGTTTGCCGTAGTAAACTATTGTAAAAATCTGCAGTAGCTGACGAAAAACAAAAAAACAAAATTTCGAACGTGTTAGAAAGTATTAATTCTTTTTAAAAATACGTAAAATAATTTTATTTTTCCTCTTAATAATAACATAAACATTTTGATGATAAAACATTGTTTTTATTAAGTTTGAGCTTTTTTAACATCATACTATGCTGTTTTTTTTTTCGGGGAATGAGTGGAGGTACCTAAATCAAAGAAAGATTTGAAACTGGCTTGTTACTTTCTCTCAGTTTTATAAATCGCTCTCTTTTCATTGGTTAATAAAAATTTCATACAGGCTTGCGAAATTTGCTATAGTCTTTTTTTCAGCAACAGAGCCAATCTTTTATTCTATTAGTCAAAATATAGATTTCACACTGGCTCGCGAATTTGCAAACAGTGAAGAAAAGAGAGTTATTTTTAATTTGTAGTTATCACAACTCTACACAAGTTAGTAGAACTCCATTCTAAGATATACACAAAAAATACTAATAAATGTTGGTAGAAACATGAAAAATAAAACGACAATTTTTACATCGCGGATAATAGTTTTGAAGAAGTATTATAAATTAAGTGAAAAAAGGATCCAAATTCGAAAATGAGATAATCAATTTTGCTTGGCTTATTTTTTTGTTAATATTTAAAATACGCCTGCACAGATATGTTTGCAAAATGGCCGTGTGCCAAGACTCAACCGAGTCCATTACGTTAGAAAGAATCAGAAAGTTAAACAAAAGATAAAAGAGTGTCGTTTCTATTAATAAGTGTAAATTTATTTAACGAGAAGAAATGACATCAATTTGATTGTTTTGAAATAATATTTATGCTTGAAAGTTCTGTATAAGGTTTTTCTTTTGAATATATGTTTAAGAGTTCAGTTTTATTAAGGTCTGACGAAATGGATTTGTGAATAAAAGTAAAATCTGATGTCACTGTAAGTGTGTACAGTTGTAGTAGGCAAACAGAAATTATGTTTTTGTTCCTCTATCTTTTGTTTCCGACAAGTAAATGAGTAAAGGGAAGAATCAATTAGTGCGCTGTCAAAAAGAGAGTAAGAGAGTGTGAAAAAGGTACGGTTGGCGGCTTGTGACTTTTTGTAAGGTTCTTTCTTTCTTAGTTGACATCTCATGAGGAAGAAGAAAAATCAATGAATTCAGTGCCAAAGAGAAGGTAACAGAATAAGAAAATGCAGGTCGCTTAAACATGGCGTCTCGTAGACGACCTGTGTCTCACTGAAGAGAAAAGCAAAATCACGCGCTTTTGTGTGATTGTGAAAAATAGAATCGGATCAACTTTAAATTTTTTTCCTTGCTCCTGATTGGGCAATAAATAAGGGGTTGTATTAATTTTGTTTTCACAAACGTCAGCACATTGTAAAATTTAGTAAACTAACTTATGAAAAGAACTTTTTTGTTTGTGAATGCATAAATGTATATTACTTTTTTTTGTATTGGCTCATGAAAAGGTATAGATGTGTGTCAGCTTGGATTTTCTATGCAATAAAATCTTATGAAATCCGATATTTGCATGCAACAAAATATGACATATTTATTAAATGATTGATTTTTGATTATAGTTTTACACTAGCCCTGCAAGGCCGTTATTTCGCCTGACCAATTTCTTTTTTGTATATTTTTTTAGTTTTAATTTGTTTTATTGTATCTCTTTTCGCTTTTATCACCAACGTGGCAAACATACAAGTTGCAACAGCAAGGATCTGCCACGTTTTTAATTTTTTTTTCTTGCCCTAACTGCCGTTTTTACACACGTACAAACAAATTTATTTTCCTATAATGTTTTGTTATCGCTTATGAGACGTGTGTTAAAATTCACTTGTTGAAATGGCCATCTGATTTTTGAAAATTTATATATATATATATATATATATATATATATATATATATATATATATATATATATACTAGCAGTATAGTCCGGCGTTGCTGGGATGTAATGAAAGCTTTAAAACTAATCCATGATCCTGGAGCTCAGACTCTTTGGACGTTGGCACGAAAAACTAAAAAACAATAGTTGTTTCCAGTTAAAGCGAAACCGTAGACTGAAAGAAAAATGAATGGATGTAAGTCAAATTTTGATTTCCTGGTATCGATATCAAATAAGTTTTTTTCGTCGTAAACTGAATTTTGAAGGCCAAATACGTCCTCTGAGTAAATGGTATCATGGCTGAGACAAAGAACTACAATTATGCCTACTTAGAGCCAAACCTGAAGCAAAAACTAAAATAAAAAGGGCCGAAAAAAAAAAGACATACAGGCAGATAAACTGACACACATACAAACATCTTGCATTATATATATATATATATATATATATATATATTATCGATTTTCTGCACTATTGTAAGAACTACAACCTTGAATATCGTTTCTTAAGTCTTTGTCTGTGAGTGTATCAAATTTGATTAAAATCGGACCACTCCTTCTATGACACAATGTTTTCGATTATCGATATTTACCGGAGGTACCTCGACACAAAACCTAGCTAAGAACACTCGCAGACGCTTATAGTAGAACTATGTAAATTTTCAAGAAAATTGGTTCAGCCGTTTCGGAGTGTATATAGGTAACGGATACACACACACACAGACACACACAGACACACACACACGCACACACACAGACAAAGTTCCATATATATATATATATATATATATATATATATATATATATCTCACACCCTGATTGAAGAATGGTAGACTTTGAAAAACAGTAGCTACTCTGGCATGTACGCATCGCTCATTCACTAATGAATTAGAGCACTCTGGCTATTGGGCGGGTCAGTCAGTTGAGTGCCATACGTGATACACGCTTGGGCGATCATGTCTCGAATGACAATATACACGCTAAAAAGTCTGCCTTCTTCTACGGAACGCCCATAGAATCGCCGACTGACGCCAATTCGGTCAGGTTTCAATCCTGGGTTAAAGGCAATCGGAGTCTAACCGTACTGATGAGCTGTGATACAGCGAAACGGATCTATCTGCGGATGACTATATATATATATGCAACAACAAAGTATGGATGGAGGGCAGTAAACAACCGTCCTCAAAGGCACCAAGCAACAAAAAGTGCTCAGTATATATGGTGTATAAAATACACTTTGTTGGGTGGATCTCTGACACAAAATCAAGGTAAAATGTCCATATGTTCAAAGGTCATTGTTGTACTTCAACCCAGCAACTCATAACAAATGTTCAAAATGTCATCCGTTTGCTTCTACACGCGCATACAACCGTCGGATCATTGACTGGCGAACACGGTGTCGAATGGTTTAACAGACCCCCATAACATGTTAATGAAGCATCTCTGCATTATTGTCTGTTGCATAAACTAATTGTTTTAGGCAATCCCACAGATAAAAATGGAAAGGTTTGAGATCGGGGAACATGCAGACCATCGAAACGCTCTTGCTCTAACTATCCTTCTTTTATGGTAGAAGATAGACAGCGCGAACAATGCGACTAAAATGTGCTGGAGCGTCATCATGTATGAAATACATGCCTCTTCGTATTACCAGGGGTACATAACAGGTCTGAAAGCGTGTGCAAAATAAAATCCCTGTAAACAGCTCCTGTAAGATGTACTTGGAGAACATATGGATCTAACAGTCATCTACAATTCCAACCCACACATTAATGGTAAACTGGAACTGGTATCTAGCCTGTATTGTACCATGTGGATTCCGATCCGCCCACAAATGTTGGTTGTGTAAATTTTTTATTCCATCTCTTCAAAATATTGTCTCATCCATAAACAAGGCTGGAGAGGTTAACAACGGATCGGCAATATTATGCAAGAAACCATCGGTAAAAGTTATCCCGTGGTGAGTGATCAGAGGGTGAATGACCCTGAACACGTTCTAAATGATACGGATACCGGAGCTTCTCTTGAAGTACCCTCCATGCGATACTATGATATGTACAACGTGCTAGGACCACTTGACTTTTGCTGATACCTGGATCAACTCAGACAACCTCTAGAATGTGTTCTTCGTGGTCAGGCGTACAAGCGGATCCCAGTTTTTCTCGATCCATAGTTTGTGGTGCCACGTATCCTGTCTCAGCAACGTGACGATAAACAGCAACAAAGGTTGGCTGACTCGGCTGCCTTAAGCTAGGAAATGAAATTTAATACAGCCATACAGTCTCGCGTCAATCACTATTCGCGCGGTCGTATGTAAAAATCATATCTGCCTGCTCACAATATGAATATTTTGCCATTTGTTAAAGGAAACATTTCCCAGTTAACTCACTACAAAACGCATTACACGTTAAAGACAGGGTAGCCACAAATGTACACGAATGACAAATGTAACTTAGTCAACATGTCACGACACTGCCATCTGTGGTGAATATGGAATTCAAAGTAACTCTCTTCTCTTCAGTTTACAAATTTCGCAATCCAGTGTGAAATCTAATTTTGACCAATAGGAAAAAGGATTGACCCCATACGGAAAAAGACCAAGCCAAATTTCGCGATCCGGTGTTAATTATTTTCTAACCAATGAAAGGGAGCATTTTACAAAACTGAGAGAAGATAACAAGCCTGTGTAAAGAAAAAAGTTCTTTGTCCTCAACATTCTCGCCGTCAACAAAGAAGATGACAACAACAATAGTAAGACGCTTCAACTGACTCCTAAAAATTAACGTCGATAAGTACAATTTTCTTTTGTTGCTTTACCTTCCTTTTCACATTCTCCCCGTCGGCTAAAAGAAAGAAAGGAACATAGGCTTTATTACTACCCTGTTAATCTTCGTCTGCATACAGACATTTCGCTACAACTACGAACTCTGGATTCATTTAACTCCGTACTACATTTCACTTCCTACAAATTGATGTTATTCTGTTCTGTAAATAAATTTCGATTTAAACATATAAACAAAACACTTATATTCTTTCAACCTTCTGATCTAGAGTAAATTGTGGAGAGTTCAGTTATGTTTGGTGCAAGGCTAATTTAATAAACATGATCGTGCTCAACATCTACCGTAAATTTTCTTTAAACTTAAGTAAAAAACAAAAGATTTGAAAACATATATTTATGTGGACTTTTGTTCTTGTGGTGTGAGGAACCCAGCTAAAGTTTGTAAAAGTAGTTTTGAGATACCATATATATATATATATATATATATATTACCATAGCACCCCCTATATATATATATATATATATATATATATATATATATATATATATATATATATATATTACCATAGCACCCCCTCCTAAGTATCAGCTCCACAGGAGTCTTAATATTTCTTTGGTGGTGGTAGTGGTGATGGGGGGGGGGGGGGTTAACGACGACGAGAAAGACCATTATTTATCTTTTTTATTTTTAAACGGTACTGTTCCTGGGTCACTTGTGATATTGGCATGTCAAAAGTATCGTAAATGACATCTATTACTTCTTTCTCTTCAAGAGGACCGCTGTCAGCATCATCCGACAGGCGTTTCTTGATTTAATTTAAATGTCTTTTGTGAGTCAACTGGGGACATTTAATTATGTAGATCATATTTCCTACTCTTTTCTCAATTGTACCTATTTTCCAGAAAGATTAATAAAACCAGAAACATCCGGAAAAAAAAAACTTTTCTTCGGGTTGGTGGCGTTTTGTAGGTACTATGTTTGTTCGTCTCGGTTTTGTTTGTTTGGGAAGTATCATGTCGAACACAGATCTGATATTTCGCGCAAACATTACCTCGGCTGGGGGTAATTATGATGGTGTGTTGTCGTTGGGCATGATTCTATACACCTGAAGAAACTGTTGTAGTGCATTTTCTGTGGGTGTGCCCCTAGATTTCTTCAGAGCTCTTTTCAGTATGTCAACGAAGCGAACGGCCTGTCCGTTGGACCTTGGGTGATATGGAGCGATCGTAATATGATTGATCTGAAAGGTCTCACAAAAATCCTTAAAATCGCCGGATGTAACTCGTGTACCATTGTCTGACACTAAAGAATTAATTACCACAAATTTAGCGAACAGTTCGTGTAGGAAATTGATTGTCACTTCTGTAGTGGGACTTCTACATCTAAGAACTTCGGGCCTCTTAAAAAGACTATCTACTACTATAACAGAGTAGAATCTGTCTAGTGGGCCTGCAAAATCTTTATGAATCCGAGACCATGGTCGGTTCTTCTTGGGCCAAGGACTATATTTGATTGGAGGTGCCTTAGCTGCCAAGGCACAGCTTTTACTGGATTTTACGATGTTTTCGATATCCTTATTTATGTTTGGCCAGTATACATAACTTCGTATAAGGCTTTTCATTCTTGTAATCCCTGGGTAACCGGCATGGAAATCTTTCAGAATTCTTCTTTGTAGTGTCGTGGAAATGATGACTCACTCACTATATAGTAGTACTTCGTCACATAGAGAGAAAACATCTGAAGTCTGTTAGTCATTTTCACAAATGTTGGTTTTGTTTTGCCTGATAAATTCATCTTTTAGATCTTTTCGTTTGATTTGGTCGAGATCTACAAGAAGTTTCCTTACTGTGTTGCATAATGTGGCTTTAAATTTTCCTTCTGTTTGAAGAGAAGCAATCACAGTATTTTTAAGAGATTCTCTGTGTTTCGGGATTAATCTGGACAGTCCGTCGGCATGACAGACTTCTTTTAGACGGTAGGAACTCCATTTTAAAGTTATAAATTAAAAGTGTTGTTCGCCACCTCCGTAGTCTATTTGCTGCATGCACAGGCAGAACATTTTTAGAACCGAAGATGGTCACTAACGGTTTATGGTCCGTCTGCAACGTAAAGTGTCTACCGTAAATGTACCGGTGAAACTTTGTTACTGCGAAAATAATCCCTAACGACACCTTTTCAATTTTTCGAGTAATGTTTCTGCAAGAAGAAGCATTCTCGACGCATGAACTATAAGTTTGTGAGATTCATATGGCATCTTGTGCAAAATACATACTCCAATGCCATACAAGCTGGCGTCACAGGAAACTATAATATCCAAGTCTGGATTATAGTGGGTGAGAAACAAGTCCGACGTCAAGACATTCTTTATTTTGACGAATGCTTCTTGGCATTCAGGTGTCCACTCCCAGTTCTTGTCTTTTTTCAAAAGTTCGTTTGACAAAGCACGTAAGTTGTGCATATTCAGTATAAACGCCTTGTAACAGTTTGCCAATCCCGAGAAACATTGCAGGGTGTGTCCTGGTATGTCCTTGATTGTTGTAGCCTGTTCTGGATCTGGTCTTATTCTCTCTTTGTCCATAATGTGTCCCAAGTATTTCATCCTTTCCATAAAAAAATCGCATTTTGATTCTTTTAATTCGAACCTGTACTCCTGAATTCTTGAGCAGACTTCATGAACATGTTCCTTATACTGTTTTACATTTTGACTGATCATTAATATGTCGTTCAAATATGCAACCGCGAAGTCAAATCGCTCAGTTAGAAAAATGCCAGCGCAACCTTTACCTCGAACGTAGACGTTCGAAGTTGTACAACCCACGACGGGTGTTGATACAGAGCAACTTAGGTATGTTTCCTCCACCGGTATTTGAAGATACGCGTCACTAAGGTCGATCTTTGAAAAAAAAAAAAAAAATTCCTTCTATTTAGTTTCGCGAAAATTTCTTCCGGTCTAGGTAAGGTTTCCGACTTTCTCTTTTCCAATCTTCTTACTCTTTTCTTTTTTTCTTTTTTTTTTTTTTTTTCAATTGGAGTAGATAGACTAAACTATCGACCGGTTCACACTCCACCCACGTCTATTGAACAGGTGAAGAGGCTCATCCCTTGTTCCCTGTTTAGGATGTGGTTTCCGGTTTTCTCTTTTTCAATATTTTCACTCTTACGTAGTCCCCTGCGCATCAGTGACGTTACCACCTTGCTCGGGGTAATATGATTAAAAAAAAAAAAAGAGAATAATGATAGTCTTTGAGTGTCGCATTAAACCCCGTCGAGAAATCGGCGCAGACCCTGATCTCGTTTGACTTCTTCTTCACATAGACGATCGGCGAAGCCCATTAACAGTACACAATTTTCGACAAGACACCAGTTCTTTCTAGTTTGTCGAGCTCTTCATTTATTTTTTGTAAAGAGGCGAAAGGCACATTTCGTTTTTCCTTAAACACTGGCTGGATGTTCTCTTTTAACTCGAATTTTGCCGTCATCTTATTACACCGACCAAGAAAAGTTTCTTTTAAATCGTTCAGGTGGTCAGGTTTTCGAGTTTTTGGCAAAATGAATTAATTGGCATGTCTCACGACTTAAATTTCTCCATCCAGTCAGTGCCGAATAAATTTTCTGTATTCTTTAGTACAAGTACAAAAGTTTTTAGTTTTAACGTCTTTCCTTGAAAAGTTACATTCATGATAAGTTCTCTCGTAAACTTGATTTTCTCCCCTGTCACGGACCTGGCCATTTTATTAGTTCTTAGCAAGGTTGTTTTCCCAACTTTTTCTAAGTGTGTAGATTTATGATTGTTAAATCTGAACCAGAATCCAAGGGTAGTTTAATATTTTTCTTTGGTATTTACACTTGCGCGTATTTCCTAATGTTTAACCTATCTTGTTCATCTAATTTAGTGTTTTTTACGCAGCTATTAATCTTTTTCTCGCTCGACTATGTAAGCTCTTGTGCCCAACACGGTTACAAGTTAGGCACTTCTTATTCCAGTAAAGGCAGTCCTTATACCAATGTACTGACCCACAACCGTAAGACAGATTAGAAAGCAAACTGTCTTGTTTTTGATCGGTTTGATTTAGAGAGAGAATTCATTTATTTTTTCTTTTGGCGTACTTTTCAGATGTGAACTATGCAAGAACATCATTCCAAAAAGAAATGACGTAATTGAAAACAAAAATGATCATAGGACTCCGAAATAATAAACAAATTATTAAAAACAATGTAGTAAGAAAATAATCAGACCGCCACTAGCTACCTACATTCGAGCCCTCTCACTTTCTCTCTCGGACTGTTTTCTTTATCTCTCCTTTTCCTCCTCACCTACTCGCCGTGCACATCAGAAAGAGAGGAACAAGACATTATTACCCTGTTGATACATCACGTCGAAAACATGGACTGATAACTTTATATGCACAAACCAAATTTCACTAAAAAAAAAAAAAAAACGAACTCTTTATTCTGTAAACTTCTCACTACACTTTCTCTTAGAATATTTTTCAGTTAATAATTTAACTTCCTACAAATCAGATGTTATTTTGCTCAATAAATAAATTTGCATTTAGTTATACAAATGAAATATCTCCCAACCTTCTGATCTGGATTAAATTGTGAGGGGTTCGATTTGTAGTGGACTGGACAAATCGGGTACCAATATGCAGTGGACTGACCGTCGGGGTAGTAATTTTAACAGTGAAAAGTAGGTTGATTGTCCAAACCACTACATTTATAAATAAAATAACCCAAAGCACAATGTAACAAAAATAACAACATTGTATTAAGTAAGGTTACAGGATTGATTAATTCGTGAATGCAAGATGTCGTGAAGAAAGTTCTTTCTTAGATATTAAAGACATTGTCTCAATATTCATGCTAGAAGAGTTCCTGAAAAGGAAATATTATGTTTGTACTGAATAGTAGTGAATGTAATTATACATGTATTGAAATGTACTTATAAGATAGAGGGAAACATTTTTTATGTAGCTAATTGCTGAATGCAATTAGCACAGTATGTGAGTTGAAAGGAACGAACGGTATTCGAACTATATGCTCCGAAAAGCAGCCTCCAACTGGGTAAGCACGCTTGGAAATCAGTTTATATATTTCTTAATAAAACGCGGGAAAAAAGAAAGTTTCACGTGCGGTCCTCACGTAAGAGTGTGTGGGTATGTGTATACGTGTGTGCATGGCGATATGTATGTTACGTGCATGTAGAAGTGATTCTACAGGTTATGTTTGGCGCAAGGCCAGTTTAATAAGCATGCTCAAGCTCCGTACTTCAAAGTCGCTTTTTTTGCAGGTGATAGAATTGTCACATCTTGTTTCAGTTAAGAAGGAGTTTTGGCAGCCGATGCTTCGTAAGTTTGTGTGGGAACTGTTGTAAAAAGAAATGATTTTATGAAAACTAAAATGATCATGCGACTCCGAAATAATGAACAAATATTTAAAAAAAGAGATAACAATAATATAAATTCTAAAAAGAGAGAACATCACTGTACAAAAAAAAAAAAATGATGTGACTGAGTGAAAACAAAAATGAGTTTCTTAAGCATACGAGTCCGAAATAATGAGCAAACTAATTTGAAAAGAAGAATGAGAGAAAAAGTGAGGAGAAATATTTCGAATGTCTCAGTTTTGTCCTTTCTTTCACAACTACTTTTAAAGACACTGACGGAAAAAGGTATCTTACTCACAATGACATTTTCAAAGAAACATTTATGGCCAAAAAATATTTTTACATTATTATTACACACTAGTCACTACACAGTAAGTTCTTGGATTCAATTTTTCAATGTCTCAACAACAACAAACAAGGCAAATTAGTTCCTTGCAATAAAAATCTGTTCATTCACTTTAAAAGTAAACAAACATAAATCGTGGTTAATGTTGTTATTACAATGTTTTAATAAAGTATTCTAAGCATAATGTGAGATTTTTTTTAATAAAAACAAAGAAAATAGTTTAAAACGAAAGACACAATTTTCCGTGTACACCGTTTCTGAAACCGGATGTAGTATTTTTGATTAATGCAGCGCTATCTAGTGGAACGCGCCAAAACGTTAAGTCGTCATGGCGTTTGTGTTGTTAACGGTGAATGAAGTATTATTATTATTATTATTATAAAGACAAAAACGTCTTCACTGTTCGATTGGTTCTTCGTTCGGCCCCGACGACGATGCCCGGCGATGTCAGCAAAAAGAGTAAAGAAAAACAAGTGGTGGAGCTATTGGAAGATCACACTTGTCCAATTTGCATGTATCTGTTGATAGAACCGGTGACTCTGCCTTGTGAACACGAGTTATGTTTATCTTGCTTTCAGCAGAATGTCCAAGAAAGTCTTTGTTGCCCAATGTGCCGATGCCGAATTTCTTCTTGGGTCCGTCGTCAGGCCAGATTAAATAATCTGGTCAATCAGGAAAGGTGGAAACAAATTAAAACTTTATTCCCAGAAAAAGTACGATTGAGACTTGAAGGATATGAAGACGATCCGAATGAAGATGAAGAAGGTAAAATTTTCTGTTTGGATAGAGAGAGTAATTTCATTATTTTCTAAAGTTATTTCTATACTTTGATTTTTTTGTTAGTTGATTATCAAATACTAAAAAAAAATGTTTTCTATCACAACAGTCTGAAAAGAAAACATAGGCTTATTTTCTTATTTAGTTACAACTTACAATAGTTCTGTAAATTACTTGGCTAAAAAAAGAATCATTATCCCTTTACGAGTAAATTGGCTGCAGTTTAATTTATTTTTTTATCCCATTTTTACAATTACGTCTTTCTAGACTTTCACAGAAAAATCGAAATTATATATTCCGTTTTTCTTAAAGAAAATGAAGCCAATTTCTTAGTATTTAGCTACTTTTTAAATGCGTAAAAGAAAAATGTTAGGAAAATATTTTCACAGTTTTTGACTTTTGACCAATGTATCTTCAAAAACACAAAAAATAAACTTTTTAAAAAATTAAACACTTTGAAAAGACTTAGTGTTACTGTTATTCAATGAAAAAAATAAAATATTGTTAAAGATCGGTTACCCAAGCTGCACCTCACAACAACATGAAGGGATAAAGGTCAGGAACACGCTATTTGCGGCAACACTAAAATCAGAAGTAGATGAATATATGAGTAAATATCTGAAAATACTCATTAGACAAAAAAAAAAGTATAACTACAAAAAATGTGAAATTTACTTTTTTCATAAAAAAAAAAATTGTAAGAAATTATCATACCTAGTTTTTTAAAAATTGCAACTACTGTTTTTGTTTTTATACTTACTAGGATTGAATTACAGAGAAAAAGAAAATCAACAACTTAATGCATTTAGGCAAATGTGAATTTTAATTGTAAAATACAATTCAACAAGAAAACAAAGTTTTTATTTAAAAAAAAAAATTCTGAAATTGTCATTTGTGTCTATTTTGAAAGCCAGATAGTCATAAATCAAAAATATTTTGAACTTTAATTAGTAAGTTTGTATGTTTTTGAAAATACTATTGTACTCACTATTAAATTATGCTCTCATCTTTTTTTTTGTATCACCCCCCTCCCCCAAGCAAAGTAGTAAAGTCACTGTAACACAAGGGGTTACAGGGTGTAGAAAAATTAGGAGCAGAAAGAGAGGAGAATAATCAGTAGATAGCAATAACATTGCATTTAAAGTTTTGCAGAACAAATCAAGAAAAGGGACAGTTAGCATAGAACTTATGGCTACATCTAGTCAGCTCAACTGTAAATTGATGAGATCTTGATGCCAGTCTAGTGTTGTGCTCATGAGAGCCAAAGTTGTTGGAGGCTATGCAGTACCTCATTCTCTCAGCAAATAGGAAATTTGTTTTTTCAAGGACTTGCTTTCATTTATTACAAGCAGTAATGAATAGGCATCTGTTAAAATGAGAGCTGTCACCATGTTATAGTTGATAATAGTGGTTTCTGTTTGCTATAGCAGCTGAGCATGCTGTTGTGAACCAAAGAGAAATTGGTGTTTCACCTGGTATTTCCGAGAAGGGACGAAAGCATCCATGCCGTCTTTGTCCCAAGAAGAAACCTCAGTGGGGCAATTTTCAATTGGGAGGTTGAAGATGTCAGTTCCTGGGGTATCACAAAGAAAATCACAGAGTGAGTCTCAAATAGCATGCTGGTAAAAGAAAGAGGTCCTATGAATGATTAGAATGAAATATCAATAGGAGGTAAGAAATAGAAGCCTTTTTGATTAGTTTTGCTAGGGAAACGAGTAGAGAAGTCCACGATTTAAGTAAAGGATTGGGCAATGAAAAAAGTTAATGTCTGAATACTGGCAACATCAGTACCTTTTAGAATGTTTCAGTCATGTATCATGGTGAGCATTAAACTTAGCAAAGACAAAGATATTCGCATGTGTTTGTAGAGAAAGCACCTTTACTATATTGTCAGTTATTATGTTTAATATACTGTAGCCCTGGAATGAGCAGGAGCAATAAAGGAAAAAGAGATGACTAACAGAGTTCATTAATGAAAGACAGAAGAAACACATGAAGGAACTGTCAGGAGCCTCAAGAGACAATTCCCTGTTTATTGAAAGATTATCCCATATGTAAATACTAAGACCATACATGTGAATGCTGGAACCAAGAATTCATTGGTAACAATGAAAGAATTTAGCTTAGTTTCACAGAGCAAAAATATCTGGCAACCATTCCAAGAGGAAAGATTTTATGCTACATAAATGGGCAGGTGTTTTTTTTTTGTTTTTTTTTTTTTTTAATCGTATCACCCCGAGCAAGGTGGTAACACCACTGATGTGCAGGGGGCTACATAATAGTGAAAAGATTGGAAAAGAGAAAGCCGGAAACCACGTTCTAAACAGGGAACAAGAGATGAGCCTCTTAACCTGTTCAATAGACGTGGGTGGAGTGTGAACCGGGCGATAGATAGATCTATCTACTCCAATTACTTAGTTATATTCTTTTTTGTTTTCCATGAGATTCGTATTGAAAAGACCATTGTAATTGTAACTGTTGTCAATGATAATACAAACCAGCCAGAAATACATGCAGTGACACCTACCTACGTGCAACATGGTATTGCAAATACCCTGATATTATGTGACTGTTGATCAGAACAGCCTCTCTAACTGCTACTCGAGAGCTTGGGCTCCTCACGATCAGTTAGAAACAGCAACCAGCAATCTACCAACCTGGTACCCTCACACTGGAATATCACAGCCACTGGCTAGTCTGATCACCAAAAAGTTATGACAGTTAAATCATTGTCACCCTGGTAGAAGAAAGAGCCGGTAAACCATATACTGAACTGGGAACAAGGGATGAACTTCTACTCCTGTTCAATAGATATGGAAATAGTTCAGGCCAGATGATCGGGGATCCTATCTACTCCTATAAGTTTAGCCACTAATCTTTGAATCCTCAATCAATATTATTTTATTTGAATAGATTTTACCAATTTCCCGTTTGGAATAATTCCAAAGATATACATTTCAAAAGTTTTGTACTGACTGCAAATGGTACCCTATAGTTACAAAAATAACAAGGCAATCAAGCATTGATTTTTTTTTTTTTTTTGATAATAGCTGTGTAGTAATTGCTCCTGTGAAGGTAAATATTAATCAATTAAGCTATAATTCAGCCAATGGAAAATTTTAAAAATTAGTTAAAGTGTATTTTCAGAAATGTTGCCTAAAATCACTTCAAATAAATACAACTGACAGTTGCATCACAAATTAACTAATAAAACCTATAAGTTTTAGTCTGCCTAGAAGCTAGCAACATTTTTTTATCTTTATAAAGATGCTGTTCTCTTTTACAATTATGGAAAAAATATTGAAAAGTGGAAATGTAAAAAAAAATAAATCTACTTGCCAAACAACCTTTATTATAGTCTTTTGTTCTTTGAATTTTTTTATTTTAATGTAGGATGTAGGTGATCATGGCTATCTACAAATTCCTTTACTTATCTGTGTATTATCTTGATTTTGGAGAGAAGCAGAATAGTTTCCTATTATTTTCTCCATGGTTTTTCATTCAATTTTCCTTCTTTTAGACTAATTGCCACTCAAATTGAGAGTATGGTCTACCCTATTATTTAACTGAGAGAGAAAACACTGATTCATGTGCATTTGTGCGAAAGTAAATGCATGGATAATCGCAATAGAAGTTTAAAAAAAGAGAACACCTGTAGCTGTTGGTCAATTTGAGATAGAATCATCCTAATAAATATTGATAGATAACATCGCAATAAAATATAACAACCATTGAAAAGAATGAAATCCATCTACAACTGTTTAGTTAATAACAGATTTTACTATGGACAAAGGGTGGTTTGAAAATTATAAAAAACAGAATTAATTGTATATGCTTAAAATGTAAGCTAAATCTGCCTCTGCTAATAAAACTGCCTCCCAAGAATTTGTATTGAACTTAAATAAAATTTCAGAAGAAAAATTTTACAGTCTTAATCATAAACATTTAAAATTGATGAAGGAAATGAGTATGTAGAGCTCAATAACAAACAGTTCTTTATTGATGATGAAATCAACAAAGAAGAATTACTGTATTTTCTGGCTTACACTTTTTTTTTCCTGGAAATTATGTGTGCGTCTTCCAAGATGAATGTATCAGTTGCCACTATGACATGGATGGTAGTGAGGATCTTTTATTGTACATGACTGACAGTAGTGATGACTCTGCAGATGATAGTTTTTACATGAATCCAGCAGCGATAAGTTTTTGGGATTTGAGGATGAATAAAATTTCTTTGATTGTTTTATATTTTTACATGCGTATTTTTAAAATAAAAAATTCATTTTAATGAAAATAAAACCACCTTTGGACAATAAAAGATGTATAGTATATTAGTATATTTTAGGTACCTCCACTCAAATTTTCGATACCTCAATTTAAATTGAATTTTTAAAAATAAAAAAGTTTTCTTGAAGCTCTAATTTTAGCTTTAATTGAAAGCCAAGAGATTGAATTTACTAATTTCAGTAAGCAAAATACCCTGGTGTATTTCAAACTGAAATTATATTGATCCAAATAAAAAAAATTTTAAGTTTTAAAAAAAAATTTTTTTTAAATTTCAAATTTTCTGCCATTTTTCATCGATTGTAAACAGAAGCCAATTCTTGTCTTAAAAAAATTTTACAAAAATAAAATACATCTTGCTGGCACATTATTTTATTCAAATTACTGAATTTAAACTTACCTTTAGTTCACTTGAAACAAGAACTATTTGCTTACTGCCTGAAATGTTTCAAAAAAAGCATTTCTCAATTATGGTAACCTTGTTATCACAGCTGTAATCACCTTATCAGGAGGCAATAATGGATGATTTACAGTAGCCAGCCAAAAGTATGGAAGACAACTTTGGTATAAAAAGGTTTATATACAGATTTTTTTTCATGTAAGGGAGGACAACCCTTGAATCACGTGACCTTTTAATGATAAATATCGCACATGGCGACCTGTACAAACAAAATATGGATAATCAACATACAGAAAATGTTTTAATTATTTAACAAAAAATGAGCAGCATTATTTATAGTAAGCTTTTAGATTTTTCGATTAGTAAATATATTCGCCACATTAATTTCACAAAATCACGTGGACCTAGCAGGAGGAAATTTTAAGAAAGTTTTTAAACTTTAGAAATTACTTAATAAAAAATAATAAAAATGAAAACAATTTTTTAAAAAATTCATTATTAAAGGAAAAAACTTTTTTCTATTCAGACTATGATATCATTTTAATTTATGTTTATAAAAGCAATTAAAAGTTTATCCAAATAAAAAATGGCATAGTTTTATTGCATTGTTGTTTTTGCAATTCGGAGCAGATTTTCTAAAAACAAAGTTGATTAGCATTCCCCAATGACTCCCGAATTTAATTAAAGTTAGCTATATGGGTGGACCTAGTCGCATTTTTCGGCATTTTTGGAAATTAATTGTTGGGGGTAACATATGTAAAAAAAAAAAAAAAAATTTTTTTTTACTAGTATTTTCTAAAAATTATTTGAAAACTGATTTCAGTCACATATTCATAAATCCTGAAATTTTCATCAAAATCCAACCATTATTTGATTTTTGCAAGAATTTCCAAATTAATGTGTCTTTCACAGTCAAAAAAGTGCCTTGTGTTTTGGCGTAATAAGCTCTGGCGCTGACGAAAGAAAAAATAGATTTTCTACAACAAAATGCACCTGTTAGAAACAATTAAAAAATACTTTGATCTATCCTCTTGATGATAACATAAACATTTTGCTGAGAAAACTTTATTTAGTTTGATGCTTTTTCCTTCCTATGCTGTTTTTTCCAGTGATTTTTTTTTTTTTTTTTTTTTTTTAGATAACTAGTATATTTGCTAAGTAATCTGTCATTACCATCCACTAAGACTCGAGGTGGGGGTTACTAAGCATAAAAAAACTGAGAAAAAGAACAACATTATTAAGGAGAGAAAACAATAAAAGAACAGGAATTAGAAAGACAAAAGATAATGATTGATATTGCATTTAAACTTTTGAAGATCAAATTTGACTAGAAAGCAAAAAGCTGGAAGAGAATTCCACAAGTGAGAGAAGAAACTGTTAGCATAGTACTTATAATAATATGAGAAGAAGAGAACATAATTAGAGAGAGAGAACAATAAAAGAACAGGAATTAAGACAAAAGATAACAATTGACATTTAAACTATTTTGATTAAAAACCAAAAAAACTGGAAAATAATTCCACAAGTGAGAAGTGTGAGAGAGAAAACTGTTAGCTTATAATGTGTCGTTATGTCTTGACATTTTAACTGTAAAAGGATGAGACTGAGTTATCAATCTAATTTCGTATCGCTGATGAAAGCTCATCAGAACAATTACCATGAAAATATTTATAGAAAAGGCACAAGAGATTCCATATTGCAGATTCTTCTTTGATTTTTGTCAAGAATTTCTAAATACATAGCAGAAACACCAGTCCAGATGTGGCAGTCATATTTAATGCATGGATGAATAGTAGACTTACAGATGTGTAAAATAGATTCCGGCTATAATTTAATGTTGGATATATTATAACTACTGCTCTATGTCATGAAATAACCTGACATCTTTTCTGGTTAAAGTTATTCATGTTAATAGCACTGGTATTTCCCTTAGAATATGCTAAATACTTGTAAACAATATGTGCATTCTA
Organism: Ascarosepion bandense; assembly: GCA_037127315.1. Lineage (NCBI taxonomy): Eukaryota > Metazoa > Mollusca > Cephalopoda > Sepiida > Sepiidae > Ascarosepion > Ascarosepion bandense. The sequence goes on from JBBBDQ010001092.1 coordinate 1,969,955, forward strand.
TTAAAGTTACAGGTTGTTGAAACCATTATGAAAAAAATTAAGAAACTGAAACTTTATATTTTCTTCTGTTTGACAACTAGGATTTTAAATGTATTTGATAATGGACACATTTAGTCAAGCAAATATTTTACTTACATATCTTATGCTGTGATTTTGAAAGTATTTAAATAATATCCAGTTTTTCCTCGATTTTAATAATGGTCAGAAGTATAACTGAAAAAGCTAAATCACATTTGAACAGTATTTACATTCATAGGATCAAGACATGCATTCACTTTTATGTAAACAAAAGTAAAAAAATCAAAAATAGATTACAAACAAGAAATTATTTTTTTCTATCATTAAACTTCATATGTAATAAAATAAAAAATATACACAAATTATAGCTACATTCGTAGCAGTCAGGCTTGACAGACACATGACTGGCTGTCTGTCTATATACATAGATAAATTGTCATCATTTTATATTTTTAATTTCACATATGCATGTTTGTTTTTCATTTTGTCCATTGCCCAGTATCATAAGGTCAGTTGGGCATTGTCTGTGAGAAAAGCCGCACCATAGTGTAATTCTCTTGACCAGAAATTTAGAAATGACATTGTATTGCTTAGCATTTGCGCTGGAAGCTCCAATACTAACGTTTCAGATTGTTTGGGTGTCAATCTGAGGACAATGCAGAGGATCTTGGAAGGATCTGAATGAGTCTAATGGTGATTGCAAAGGTATTTGAAGTGATCACTAGTGCTTGAGGTCATGGAGGTTTAAATCTAGTGCTTTGTAGAGGTAGTACTGTCCTGGGTCAAGAGGGTGGCTGTTGGAAGCTTCTATGTCTGGCAACAGGATTCTGCATCATACCACACAAGCAGGAGAATGCAGTCATGGCTGTCAGACAATTTCTGTGGCCACATTACCACTAACATCCCAGACTGCAACTCTCTTGATTATTGTGTGTGGGGTGCAGGTGAGCAAGAGGCTAACAAAACTCCTTGTAACACCAAAGATGAACTGAAGGCAAGGATTATAGCAGCATTCACCAACTTAAAGAGACTGCAGAAGAGTTGCAGGAGATTTCAAAGTTGTCTAGAGGTTGTAACTAAAGCTAGTGGCAATTTTATTGAATGCATTTACTCTTTAGTATTTCAAGATATTATGTAATTTTGGTAAATATTTCTGTTAAAATGAAATGTCAGTGTTATTTTCATTTTTGTGTAATTTAGATAACAGCTTATCCATTGCACTGTGTGTGTGTGTATATATATATATATATGAAATACACAAATACACATTCTTTTATCTCTTGTTTTGGATCTGACAAATCCTTAAATTGCCAAAATGCATCACCTGTTTGATCAAATATTTTATGCAACTTTTGAAACTGTCAGGATTCATATCGTGTGTTTATTATATATATACTTTAAAATTTGTGGGACAATTTATGATTTTGAAGTCCATTTGAAATTGTCATAAATGTGAAAGTGCTTAGAATTATTAGATTAAAATAAAAAAAAAAGCCCCGCCTATTTTTTTTTTTTTTTTTTTTTTTTTTTTTGTGTAGTGGGTGTAGCAAAAGAATAAGTCTTTATCATAAAGCAACTGTAGGTCACACAAAAATAGCCTTTATGTAATCTTGCATGTGCAACTGCTATTTTATGTTTATGTCTTCTATCAGTATTGCCCAATATGATATGACAAAATAATTATGGGTATGTGATATATATATATATATAACAGAAATTAAACCCTATCATTTTGTTAGCTAATAGAACTTTTTTTTATGTTTTTTTTTCATGGCAGGTTGAAATATTCCACTTATAACTGTTTGTCACAGGTTAAGGGTTGAAGCTGAATATCGTTTCGTTTTTAGTTATAAGTCACTGCTTAAAATTAGCTGTAGATGTTAGAAAACACTGCAAGTTATCATAAGGCATAAACTGGATAACATTTTTTTTTAATCAGTTGTCAGAATTGGTAGTTTTTTTTTTTTTCTCCATTATTCACGATTATTCTTTATTTTAACATTTTACTAGTTGTATATAAAAGTGAATAGTCATTGATATTACATTATACCACATAGTATTTTCCAATGCTGACAGTTTGCTTATTCTTGAATCATAAATTCTCTTAAATTTGATTCTCCCTTAATGTTAGCATAACTGGAAATCTTTTATAAGGATAGCAGCATTGTCTATTCCTTAAGTTTATTTACCAGTACTTGATAACATAATATTCTGCATTGTTCAGACAATTCTAATAATCTAAAATATGTTGTAAATAAACTTATGCAACTACTACTATGGAAACTGTTCACACAAATCGAAAAGAGTTAATTTTGTGTAAAATGTTGGGTTCAATGCATTAAAATTTATGATTCATTGAAATGTAATTAGTAGGTAGTTTTCAAAATCTAATTTTTTTTTTCATGATTATTAATTCTAGAGCTTAAGGCATTAATCCTCAACTTTTTCAATCACGTTATGTGTTTTCGTATTTTTTTTTTTGTTTCCATAAGCCATTATTATAATAGTAGTGTTATGGAGAATAATATGCCTAACCTTTATCACTAAAGATGCTGGAAAAATGGTGGACTCCTTGTCCAGAAAGTAACTGACACTGTCTGCTAATACTTTATTTTTCCAAGGATCAGATCAGACAAAATAATAGGGCATTCCTGCCATATTTCCTTTCATACTTTCCAGCTATGACGCAGTTCAAAAGTGTCTATGCAGCCTTGTGAGTGTTGAATTATTTTCTACACTACAACATCTTTCTCATAGATGAAACCTTGCAAACCTTGTGCTGCTACTCTATTGTTATTTCTATGGCAAATTTTCTGACAAATGACATTTTTTAGTTTCACCAGTTTACAGCTAAGATCCACCATGCCATGTACATAGTTTCAATCATTCTCATTTCATTTTTATTCTATTATTAAAAAAGAAGTTCCATTTGGGAAGTTCTTACCCAAGAACCTCTGTTTTATGGAACAGCCATATGCAATCCAAATCACTACAAACTTGACCTTTTTGAGTCTGGGGTAAAGTGTTATTATTCCTACATTCCCTTATTATCTGCACTTCTTAGCCACTTCCTTTATGTTCATAAAGCAAACTCATTCAGTAACCCTCTATCTTGAATGGCTCTTGGGCTTTGTATTTGGTGAAAAATTTTGTAAAAGAAAATCAAAAGTTCTGATTGACTGACCCAAGTTCCGTGTTGAAATATTCATGACCAGATGTTCAATTTAGCTTGATCAGTGTTTCGATATGAAACTCTTGGATCAATCAGATAAGCCAGTTGGACTTTCGTTGATTTATTGAATATTATAGCTCTAGTTATCTATTGAGTGCTTTTTAGCAGAAGTTCTGCTCTCCTGAAAAATGTTTTAAAAACTTGTAATTTTCACACATTTATTTACTTACATTTTATTAATAATTATAAGGTGTATATGTAAAATACTATATGTCTGAAATCTGATAGGAATACATTGAATGATATTTGTTTTTATATTCTAAAATTACTAATAACAGTACATGTACATGCTAATATATATCTATAGGTTTTTAAACAACTGAGTTTTAGTGTTACTTAGTTATTAACTTTATCTTTTTAAAGATAAACATATCTCTGGTGCATATTGGACATGTCAGCATCTGGTTTCAAGAACGTTCAAGACAACTATGGACATGGAGAAGCTCAGAAGGTGACACAAAAAAAAATATTGATTACATAACAATAAACAGTACATTCAGGAATACAGTTGTTTATTGTAAAACTTATCCAAGTGCCAACTGTGGGAGCAACCAACTCCTAGTTATATGCAAACTAATCGTGAAATTGTGGAGGATGAAGAAGCCTAGTGCATCACTCAAACTGCAATGCAACATGCTCATGAATGATCTTAACCTGTAGGAAAAGTAGGATAGAGTGAAAAAATATACACATGGTACAAATTGGAAACAGAAATTCTAAATGTGATGCACTAAAAGAAGCATTAGTGATATTGGCCAACAACATTGTCATAAAGGAAAACAGACATAGAAGCGAAAATGAGTGAATCACAGATTAGATTCTGAACATGATTTTTTTTTTTTATCAATTCACCCCAAGCAAGGCGTTGACGCTACTGATGTGCAGTGTGTTACATAAGACATTTGAAGTATTAGGCAGGAGGAGAGTGAAGACAGACAAACCAGCTACAGGGGGTGAAAGAGAAAGGGCAAGAGAAGGATGTGAAGACAGTTGCGAAAGTAGAGAGTGTGCATTGTTTGCTACTATGTAAGTTGCATGACAGGTCCCAGCCATGAAAGTCAAACCTAGTGGATCCAGGGGAATCAGTTCATCTGAGCATTTTCCATAGTGGTATTGATAGAGCTATGAGAGATTTGCTACATCCCGCCTGTGAGAAATCAGTTGGAGCATAGAAAATAGTTCTTCAACAAGGCCTCAGATGTTTTTGAACTTTATCAAGACTGGAAAGTGAGGTCTGAACAGCTTCTACCCAGATATGGCAACAATACTCCATTTTTGGCCTAATCTGGCTTTTATAAAGGTAGAAGATAGCATAAGAAGTTAGGTACTTACTGGAGTGGCATAAGAAGCCAATCATTTTACCTGCATCTTTAGCAATGAATCATATATATGAATTCCATTTGAGATTAGGTGTGAGCCTGAATCCCAATATTCTTTCAAGCCATGGGGGTCTTTCATATACCGTTGTATTGTCGGCATAGATGTTTACAAATGATTTGATTATTTATGTAAATCAGAAAGAGGGTTAATCCAAGAAGTGATCCTTGGAGGACAACTTCATTGACTACCAGGGCCTTGGATCTACCTGTTCAGAAGGATTTTATGAAAAAACTCTTCTAGTAATTACATAGCCAGAGAGCTTGTATACACATGACCCGGATGCAGAGAGGCCATGTTCCTGCAACACACCACTTTGGCCCTTACCTGGGCTAGACGGGCGGTCTGAGAGGCCCGATCCGATCAATCGGCTAGTCATGTCAAGCCCTAATACTTACTCACATAAAATCAGCTAACTAAAACAACATAACTCAATAGTTGTGTCATTAAAATGGACTGATTCCCAGCTACAAATAAGAGATAGACCACGTGTAAGTATTAGAAGGCGGTGGCAAGGGTCAATCTACTAGTAAGGAAAAGCTGTTACACAAAAGGTTTTCAATCTGAATTTTTCATAAAAAATGGGTCTGGAAAATAAAGAGAAACCCGAAATGCTAACTGCCTCTTACTAGTGTGAGTATACCTTTCTTGTATCCCTGGGATAATAGGGCGAATGGGTTTCCCACCTAATATCTCCCGCTGTTGGGCTCCAAGGAGGGTGGGGAACAAGGAAGGTGAAATTTTAAAAAAGTAAAACTCATGGCAACAAATAAAAATAAAAGACCCCATACCGAATACAGCTCGGAGAGCCTAGCCTCCGAACCCGAGTCAGACAATGAATTTGATCAAAAGCAGTTTCCGAGATTCATTGTCTTGGAGTCAATGGAGAACACTCCAATAACCAAATTGTCCCCTTTCATTGTCGAAAAAACAATGAGATCCTTAACAAAATCAACTACTATTAAAAAACTAAGGAATAACACCTTGTTAGTAGAGGTTACAAATACAACTTCAGCAAATAAGTTGTTGAAACAAAACCAGTTTGCTAATTTAAAGATAAAAGCCACACAACTCCTTGAACTCCTCAAAGGGTGTGGTGAGAAGCTCAGATCTCTCTCTCTGCACGCTAGAGGAAATAAAGAATAATCTAAGGAAACAAGGAGTTACAGATGCTCAAAGAGTAATGATAAAAAAAACAATCAAATGACTCCAACAAACACTTACATTCTCAATTTTAACACCCCAAAACCTCCTACTGAAATAAAAATCGGATACCTGATAGAAAATGTAGAGGTATATATACCAAACCCTCTGAGATGTCACAATTGTCAAAAGTTTGGACACCACAAGGAGAGATGTTTCAGATCAGCAAGATGTAAGGTTTGTGCTACAATTGAAAGAAAGTTGCAATCCAAACAACAGCAAACACCAATCCTCCCCATCACCACTACCAAAGTTAATAACTCTTTGTCTCCAAAAACGAATCCTTCTTCAAAGAATCAACATTACAAATCGAAAACGGAAATTGTTCTAACGGAAAAGGAAAACAAATATGAACTGATGGAAATAGAGACAGGAAAGATGATCAAGACAGAAGCTCAAAAGTCCAGACAAAATCAAACCAAAAATAACCAGTTCATCTCAAACACGGGAACGGTCTGCTTCCAGACAAAGAATAACAAATGAACCAAAGGATAAAACCAAAGGAACATCCCCTAATAAACAAGCAGAACCAAAAGAAATTCAAGGAACAAAACATAAGAATTGAAATGCAAATAAGAGAGAAAGCATAGAAGAGATGGACACCTCTACTACTAAATATTAGATAGACAAGTAAACTCTCTTAAAAATTTCTGGATATAAGCATGGATCAAAAATCTTACAATGGAACTGTCGGGGTTTAAAACCAAACATAAATGAGCTACTTCTTCTTATAATGAATTATCATCCCACTGTCATCTGTCTACAAGAAACCTTTTTAAAAGCTGAAGATAAAATAAAAAAAAAAATTATACACAATATAGTTATATACATAACCTCAATCAGAAGGCATCTGGGGGTGTATTGATTCTAATTAAAAATGATATCCCCCAAAGTAAAATACAATTAAAGTCTGATATACAAGCTGTTGCTGCAAAAACCACTATACATAGAACCATTAACATTTGCTCCATTTACATTCCTCCTCAAGATCCCATAAATGAATCTGAATTAAACAATCTAATTGAACAACTTCTAAGACCTTTTTTATTACTATGTGACTTTAATTGCCACAATGTTATATGGGGATCTATATACTCAGATAAAAAAGGCAAAAATCTAGAGAAAATCATTAATCTCAATGACTTATGCATACTAAATAACAAGTCCAACACCTATTTACATCCAGCATCAGGCATTTACTCAGTCCTGGACCTGTCCCTTTGTGATCCATCTACACTTATGGACTATGATTGGAAAGTTCTAGATGACTCATGGGGTAGTGACCATTTCCCAGTTGTTCTGACATGCTCAAGAGAAATTGAAAATCACCCGGCTCGATGGAATCTAAATAAAGCAAATTGGAGGAATATAAAAAAAATTGCTACCAAAAGCTTTCAGTCAAAGAAGACAACAGTAAATCCATCGAATACTTCATAGAAACCTTAATAGCCATTGTGAAGGTAATGCATACCAAAAAGCAATGGACCAAACAGACAACAAAGACCATGGTTCAATGACGAATGCATAAAAGCTATCAGATTAAGAAAAGCAGCACTACGGAAATTCAATGCTCAATCCACAACTCATAATTTAGATCTTTTCCAGCAAAAAAGAGCAGTAGCACGTAGAGTGATCAAGGAAGCCAAAAGGGAATCCTGGAAAGACTATGTAAACAAAATAAATTGTAACACAAAACCAAAAAAAGTTTGGAACATGATAAGGAAAATCACTGGAAAGAATGTATCTCCTCCTCTAAATCACCTCACTCTAAATAATTAAAAAATACCAGAGACAAAAGATATAACAAATGTACTAGCGGAAACCTTTAAAAACAATTCCTCTAACAAAAACTATAGACAACCTTTTCAAAAAATTAAGCAGGACACAGAAAAAATGAAAAATAAACTAAATTTTAATTCTAATAACAAAGAAGATTACAATCAGCCTCTTACGATGAATGAACTTAGAAATGCCATAAATGAATCACACAATACTGCTACTGGCCCTGATGAAATTCATTATGAATTCTTAAAACAACTCCCCCACCATTGTATAAAATATTTGTTAGATATCTTTAACAAAATATGGCTCAAGGGAAAACTGCCAAAGAGCTGGAAACAGGCCATTGTGATTCCCATAGCAAAACCAGAAAAAGACAAATCAGACTCAAAAAACTTTCGACCCATAACGCTAACAAGTTGCTTATGCAAAATGTTTGAAAGAATAATAAATAAAAGACTAAAGTGGTACCTGGAAACCAATAACTTAATTTCCAATTTACAGAGTGGTTTCCGAAGTAAAAGAGGGACAATCGGTAACGTAATCTGATTAGAAACATTTATCAGAGAGGCTTTCATCAAAAAAGAACATGCAATAGCCATTTTCTTTGACTTAGAAAAGGCTTATGAGACTACATGGAGGCATGGAATTATGAAAGACTTATTCTTTCTGGGTCTAAAAGGTAGACTACCCTTGTTGATAAAAGACTTTTTATCCAACAGAAGCTTTAAAGTAAGAATTGGATCTACTCTTTCTAATTCAAAAATACAAGGAGGAGTTCCACAAGAATGCATCTTGTCGGTTACTCTTTTTAGTATAAAAATCAACAACATTGTAAACTGCCTGAACAATGAAGTTAATGGCTCCTTATATGTAGATGATTTCCTGATTTGCCATAGATCCAAAAATATGCATACCTCAGAATGTCAACTGCAGATATGCATAAATAAATTAAACCAATGGACCATGGAAAATGGTTTTAAATTCTCATCAACCAAAACCAAGGGTGTGCATTTTTGTAACCAAAGAAAAATGCACAATGACCCAACACTCAAATTAGAAGGAACAGATATTGAAATAACAGACCAACACAAATTTCTGGGAATAATTTTTGATAAAAAACTCACATTCATCCCCCATTTGAAATACTTAAAACAAAAATGTTTCAAAACACTACAACTTATGCGGGTTATAGCTAATACAGAATGGGGTGCAGATTGCATATCACTCCTAAAAATACATAGATCTCTAATAAGATCCAAACTGGATTATGGTTGTTTTATATATGGTATGGCTAGGAAATCCTACCTAAAAATTCTTGATCCCATCCACTATGCAGGTCTAAGACTTGCCCTTGGTGCATTTAGAACATCTCCCATAGAAAGCCTATATGTAGAAGTGCATGAGGCTCCGCTAAAACTGTGACGTGAAAAATTAGCGCTGGAATATTATCTCAAACTTAAAGCTAATCCATCAAATCCTGCCTATCAATGCACATTTAACTCAAACTATAAACACCTGTTTGACAAAAAAGAAAACGTTATTAAACCTTTTGACCTTCACATGGAAAAAATAAAACCAATAAATGACAGTTCGATAGATGAAACTAGTATACATGAATTTAATGTCCTTGAACATCCACCCTGGCTTTTGAAACAATCCAAAATCATTTTAGAACTGGCTGATCACATAAAAGCTGGCACACATCCCTTTCATTATATAGAAAAACTAAATTATATATTGAATCAATATCCAAATTGGACCCACATATATATTGATGGCTCTAAAGTCAATAACAAAGTAGGATGTGCTGCTATCTGTAAAAGTACCGTTCTACAAAAGAGATTACCTGACAATTCATCAATATTTAGTACAGAAGTTATTACCATTGACTTATCCCTGGATCTCATCCCTAAACTTACCTCAAACAAAGTTGTTATATTCTCGGATTCTTTAGCAGTGCTTGAAGCAATAAAGAACCAAAAATTAAACAATCCTTTGATCATCAAACTTTTAAATAGACTACAGGTGATTTCACAAAACAAAGTTATCATTTTCTGTTGGATTCCCAGTCACTCTGGAATTCATGGAAATGATAAAGCCAATGTGGCTGCAAAAAACTCCCTAAAATGTGACATAAGTAACATAAAGGTTCCATAGACGGACTATAAACCCCTAATCAAGAATTATATTTTAAAGAAATGGCAAGAAACCTGGAACAACTGTCAAAACAACAAATTATTTAAAATCAAACCCATTCTAAAGAAACAACTATCAGAACCCAGTAAATCACGCAAGGAAGAAGTGATTATATCCTGTATTCGAATAGGACATACACACATAACCCATTCTTATCTCCTAAAACATGAAGAACCTCCTGAATGCATTGCATGTCAAGAACCCTATATAGAAACATGTTCTACTTGACTGCAGTGATTTTACATATATCCAGCAATCCCTCTATAATGTTAACAACCTGAAAGATCTTTTCGAAAAAATAAACTCTAATACTATTTTAACCTTCCTCAAAAAGATCAAACTGTACAACAAAATATAATCTAAGTAAAGATCCGAAGATCAAAAATAGATCTGACCCTCACCAGTTGAAAAATTTAAAAAGTAATACAACTTGAAAGCAATGGAAAAGTTTAAAAAGCAAGACATCTTCCAAAAGTATGTAAAAATAATATAACCTTACCCCCTAAAATTTGTTATGACCTTAAATGATCCCATAAGGATTGATAGGTCGTTAAACCTCAAAACAAATGATCAAAACCTGTACTTCCCATCGCACAAGTTTCTCTCCAGGTGCTCAACGACCTTCTTGTTGATAATGGCTCCAAAAGGTTTACTGAGGAGACTAATGGGTTTGTACTGGAAAGGGGAGAATCATTTGCCTGTGTTTTAGAACACCAGAAATATCCTTGCTATCTTCCACATGATTGGCAATGAGTTCTCCTCTAAGTGGTTAAATAATTGTGCTAGAATCTGGGATAATTCTGGGTTGATATTCTTAAGGACAGCTACCGGAATTTTATCCAGGCCAGTGGCTTTTTTTTTAGTGGGGGGAGGGGGTTGAGGTTTTTGATAAGTCTAGAGACTTCTTTCATTGAAATAAATATGTTACTGAGATTGTGCTCAATGAGACCTGGAAAGTTAAGGAGAGTATCATGGTGATACTTTCTGTTGGGTCAGGTCCTGCAGATGACAATACTATGAAGAGGTTATTCTAACAAAATACACCATCACTTTTGCATAATTTGGTTAATAATAAATCTCACAAACACTAAACCTACCATAGCTGGTCCAAAGTCCAGTTGAGAAAATGGCGATGGGTGTTAATCATTGGATTTTAAATGTCAATTAATGCCGCTTAATTAGCATAATTGATAATGTTAATAAGTTTCGAAATAGGAGTAAATGAAAAAAGAAATTGAAGTATTTTTTTTATATGTGAAAGTATTATATTTTATTAAATAAATATAAAAAGTATAAGAACTATTTTTCAAGATGTTTTTAGATACCTTAAGCCTACAAAATATAGTGCGACTATTTGTAATCAACCAGTTTATTCATAAAACTTGACAGGATATTTTAAGTCTCTCCTTTTATTATCTTTTCCATGGGTGAGTCTAAGTTCTAGTTTACTCATGCTGTCAAGAAAATGATGGAATGTTTCAAGTCCTTATGCTAACATTTTACTGAATTTTGACAAAGTAGCTATATATTCTTTGCTTATATAGTCAATTTCTGAAATTTGAATTCAAAATAATGTAGATGAAATATTTATTAAGGTATACTTTGAAAAGTTTTTATGCAGACTAAATGTTACCATCTATATTGTAAATGCAACATGCTAGTAATTTTTATAAAAGGCTAATATCAAAGTATATTATCTGTGTGCTCTGATTTTTTAATCATATCACCCCCGAACAAGGCGGTAATGCCACTGATGCGCAGGGGGCTACGTAAGAGTGAAAATATTGGAAAAGAGAAAGCTGGAAACCACATCCTAAACAGGGAACAAGGGATGAGCCTCTTTACCTGTTCAATAGACGTGGATGGAGTGTGAACCGGGCGATAGTTTAGTCTAGCTACTCCAATTGAAAAAAAAAGAAAAGAGTGAAAAGATTGGAAAGGAGATAGCCAGAAACCACATCCTAAACAGGGAATAAGGGATGAGTCTCTTCACCTGTTCAGTAGACGTGGGTGGAGTGTGAACCGGGCGATAACAGGTTTTTTCCTGTTCAGCATGTCTAGCGACATATGAGCCTCTAACTGGTCAAGATCCAGGTCTTTGTAAGATACCTCAAGCCAATAAAAGATGCAGGAAAACGAGCAGTTAGCAAGACATGGTGTCATGTTAAGTCAGTCCTGTGGGCATTTTGTTCTTTAAGAGGCTGTGGTTTCCGAGGCAGTGTTATTTTTGTTACCTCTCCTCTCTTACTCCTCTCTGCCTATTACCCCCGTAGTTGCTGGGAGAGCAATTGGTTAGGTGTTTCCCTAATCTCAACAGACTCTTTGCTTACATTATATAAAGGCAACATGGAAATTACTCCACTAGCATTCACAAGACGTCTTGGTAATTCCACACATAATAATAAAAAAAAAGAAAATCTGTGGAAAGTCATCATCATTTACATCCTGAAGGAACATACCATTTTCACAGCATCAATAATGGCGTTGTCATCAAGAAAATACCTGCATTGTCAGTCTTTGTTAGCCGAACAGTTTTTTTGTTTTTTTTAAATCATATCACCCCGAGCAAGGCGGTAATGCTACTGAAGCACAGGGGGCTATGTAGGAATGAAAAGATTGGAAAAGAGAAAGCTGGAAACCACATTCTAAACATGGAACAAGGGATGAGCTTCTTCACCTGTTCAATAGACGTGGGTGGAGTGTGAACCGGGCAATAGTTTAGTCTATCTACTCCAATTGTATACTATATACAGTGCTAATATACTATTAATATAATATTTACCTAGAACATAAATCAGCTATCTATATATCTCAAAAACAATTTTAATTACACATTGTAACCAGCATATTTGACACAGGATTTGGTCTGGAATACAAGGTGTTTATTTATCAAAGGAAGATCAATATTAAGATTAACACTTTATAATGCATTTCAATACGTATTTCTGGTAATTTTTATATTTTAACTTGGCCAATGATTTAAGAAGAAGAAAAAAAATAAGTATTAAAACAAACAAAATGTGTTCTTCAAGCATCAAAAGTAATATTGAAGATTTTCAATATGAACAGGCAAATCCTGCTTGTAAAATCCAACTACCCATAAAGATCTCATTGGCTTGGAATGAGCATTATATATTTATAGCTATTTTTTCACACTTCAACTAAATTTTATTTGCTCTAAATAAAGTAGGTATCCTAAGCTGCTCTAGTTTACAGTACGAACATGTGTCAAAATAGTGAAACTTCTTTTGATTTCAACTGCTGATATCTCATTTACTTTTGAGTCTATTTTGATAAAATCAGTGTGTAAACAAAATTTAATCTTTTCTCTTCTAAAGATACAATTCTTTTTCATGTGTGATTATTATTTTTTATTCCACATCTGTTTCAGTTATGCCATTATTTCAATGACAGTAATTTTCTGCATTTTCAAAGTTAACAATTTCTTAGTGGTGTTTTTCAAATTAGTTGCCCTCCAAGTTGTGTCTTTCTATACATGTCAGAATATTCTCATCTTGAAGAAAAAGGACGCGCATCAATTTGTTGGGTGAACTGTAAGTTTCGAAGTTATTTCACAAAATATTTCTAAATTGAAAATTTTAATAAATGAAATACTAGAAAAATTTATTTTTTAAAAGAAATGAAATTTACATGTCCTTGTAGAGCAATGTTTTGTCTCTAACAGTCATTTGATTTCATATCTTTGCATCCATACAACTCGAGGTGCATGGAAGTTCAATGCATTAAAATTTGTATTGCTGTTCTCCTTTTTAAATAAGACTTGTTTCATTGATGGATATTATACATTTAAAATCTTTTCCTCATGTATTTTTAATGACGCAATTTAAAACTATAAAACAATTAGTTTTAAAATAAATTTGAGTTGACAGTTTGGGCAAAATAAAAGTGTTTAGTCTAAACTGTCATGAAACTTACTGAAGAAAACTAAAATGCATCTTGAATAATTTAATGTCTTTGAAGTAAAATTTTTTTATTTGAAAGATAATAATTTTAATTTGTAAAAAAAAAAAAAAAAAAAAAAAAATAGAAAGCAATTTTATGTATTTAAATAAGATTTTAACTTTATAGGACATTTTTAAAACATTGTCACAGTCACTCACTAAACCTCCATTCTTGATGACAAAGAAAAATAATGAATTTAAAAATCTCTTAAAATTCAGTATTTGTCTTTGTTTCAAAGTAAATTATTGAAATTAAGGAGTAAATGATTGGATTTTGATAAAATAATACTTATTTTTTTGCTTGAAACATAGTGAAAATAATGAAATTAAGGAATAAACGATTGGATTTTGATAAAATAATACAGTGGAACCTTGAGATACGAATTTAATTCGTTCCATGACCGCCGTCATATCTCAAAAAAATCGTATCTCAAAGCAATTATAACCACTTAAATTAAAAGAAACCGAATTAATTCATTCCAAGGGTAAGAAATTTACCCAAAATATCCTAAAATTATACTTAAAATTATCTTATATATAACTAAAAGCATATACCGTATAGTAATTATAGTGTAAAAACACCAATATGTATAGATTACGATAATAAATGTTAATAAAAACAATGAAAAGTTGAGTTGTACTCACTGGTTGAGCGAGCGCTTATAGCAAACGGGATGCATGCCCGGAGGGGGAGGGAGAGAAGCTAGGCTACCACAAGCAACGTGGTTACTATGGGCAAGATAAACATGGGGGGAGGAGAGAAGCTAGGCTACACACACACACACACACACGATAAAGAGGCAATGAAATTGATGGTAGTACAGTACAAAATGGTTATTTCTTTCCTTTTTTTACATTACATAATAAAAAAAATCTAAAGAATAAAATTGTAACTAACTTACCATGGAGACAGGGATGAGTAGCTAACGAAGGTGAGCTGAGGAGGAGGAAGGAGGGAGGAAGAGAGGGCTATGAGACAGCATAGCCTAACCTACGACACATACACACTTTTTACTTTTTGTATTTTTTGCGGCGGGGGGGGGGGGGGTGATTTTTTTTTCTACTTAATCTAATCACTCCCGCTATCAGTTTTAGCCATTTTGGCCTTTTCACCCTCAGCATTCTGACTTCGTGGTTGTTTTATAAGATACCGATCAAGAGATGTCTGTTTTTGCCTCTTTCTTAAGATGTTTCTGAAGTGTGTTAGGCATGTATCATTGTAATAAGCACCCGCTCTCCCTGTAAGCAATTTCTCAGGGTGTCTTTTTCAATGAAATCATTCACTTTCTGCCACATGCTGAGGATATCATGAATTTCTCTTGATGTAAGCACCTCCTCTTCCTCAACCTCCTCCTCACTGTTGAGTTCCTGCATCACCTCCGAGTGGGCAATCTCCTGTAACTCCTTTAGCTTCTCCATTGTGAGTTCTTTGGCATGTTCTTCTACCAAATCCACAACCTCTGCCTCATCTAGCTCCAGCCCCATGGAACGACCAATGGATACGATTTCCTCTTCAACAGGTGTCTGTGGCGTTGGTTCGAACCCCTCGATGTCGTAAGTGGCAACAACACTTAGCCATAGCTTTTTCCAGGCTGACTTCAAGGTTCTCCTGGTAACACCTTGCCAGGAAAGATCTATCAATTTCAGACAGATTACGATGTTGTAATGATCCTTCCAAAATTCCCTTAAAGTGAGGTTGGTGTTTTCCGTGACATCGAAACACCATTTGAAAAGATGCTTCGTATACAGTTTCTTGAAATTAGATATCACTTGCTGGTCAATAAGCTGGAGGATAGATGTGGTGTTGACTGGCAGATACAACACTTTAATGAAGTTAAATTCATCCAAGATGCTATCCTCAAGACCTGGAGGATGACCAGGAGCATTATCCAACAAGAGGAGGCATTTAAGTGGGAAACCATTGTCTGTAAGATATTTCTTAACAGCAGGACCAAAGGCTAGGTTTATCCACTCGATGAAGAACTTCTGTGTTACTCAGGCCTTACTGTTTGCATGCCACATGACCTGTAGCTTTTCTTTCAACACCTTATGGGCTTTAAACGCCCTGGGATTCTTGGAGTGGTATACCAACAATGGCTTCACTGTACAATCACCCGTAGCCTTAGTGCAATGACTGAGCGTTAGCCTATCCTTCATAGGCTTATGTTCGGGAAGCTTCGATTCTTCAGTGGTGATATAGGTCCTCCTTGTCATTTTTTTCCAAAAAAGCCCCGTTTCGTTGCAATTAAATACCTGTTGAGGTATGTAGCCTTCCTGGGAAATAATAGAATTGAATTTCAGGATAAAATTTTCAACAGCCTTTACATCTGTGCTTGCAGCTTCGCCATGCCTAACTGACTTTGATCTGCTTTGATACAGTTTTTTAACATTTTTTTAATAATCTAGGATTTTTTTGTATGAGTGCAGAAACTGAACTTTAAAATTCTTCTTTTAGGTCTTAAAAGGAAAAATAATTAGAAATATTTATAAGGAATAAAATTAAAAGAAATAACAAGGTCATATTTTATTTATTTATAAGAATATTTACAAAAACACAAAAGACAGTTTGTTTTTTTTTATATTAAAAAAAAGGAAATGATTGATTTAAATGGAAAATGATTACATAAAAAAAAAACAGGATTCTGTTTCAAATCAGCAATTCCACCATTCAGTCCTCTATTCATCACGGAAAATTGGGGTCCCTACATATGACAACGAGGAAGATTGATGCCACTGTGAACAGCTACAGCTAGATTTAAGTCTTGAGAGATGACGAATAAGTTGAGATACGATGATCAACATTTCAAAAAATCAAAAATCGCGAGACGCCATCAGTACATGTAGGCAAAATAAAAATATGTGAATAAAAATAAGTGATTACAAATTCAAAAGTAAAGGTGATCCTTTTTCAAGAATACTTTTATAATTGAAAAATCGTTTAAGGAGTCTATCGACCCCCTTTCAACGCCTAGACAATTATTGACCCTTTGGATAACCCCATCGAACCCCAGGAGTTGATATTGATCACTTTGTGGACCCCTGGGCTAGCTGAATGAACAAACGAATGAATGCTCGGCTAGCTGAACGAACACACTGCTATATACTGATGGCGTCTCGCGATTTTTGAGTTTTTGAAATGTTGATCATCGTATCTCAACTTATTCGTCATCTCTCAAGACTTAAATCTAGCGAAAATTTTTGTCGTATCTCAAAAAAAATCATGTTGGGGCATTCGTATCTCAAGGTTCCACTGTACTTATTTTTTTGCTTGAAACATAGTGAAAATAGTGTTTATTTACTCATGAGCTATCATAACCACAATAGCCTTTTAATGTCAGCACTTGAAAACAGTATTAAACTACATTTTTACAATTTTTAAAACATAGCTTCATTTAATAGAAAAATCCATTATTGGTGGACTTTCAGAATTGGAATAAAAAAAAATTACAAATATCTTCTTTAAAAATAGATATTTAATGTAGATTTTTTTTATGGGTGTGTCAAATGTGAAAGAAAATATTTAAGATTATTCATGTACAAACTTTTAATCAACATGATTTTAGTTTTATTATTATTTTGGTATAGTTCATCATTAACTTTCAGTATGTTCAATGTTGAATTTGAATATATATTTTATTTTACTCAGGTCTTGAAATTTAAACGTATTAATAATATTTGAAAGTTAGAGTGGAACTGACAAAAAACGCGCATTACTTCGTCATCAATCAACCTCTAAGCATGCTCAAGTGCAACGAGACTACAACTTGGCTGGAAGAAAAATCAGTAACTAAATAGCAATCAGTTGGAATTACAAAAAAGCATGCAAAACACCTGCAATAAACACATAAGCAACAGGTACAGGAAAGGATTTCTAAAAATGAGAAGCGAAAGAAGGCCAGAGTCAAGCTACCATTGAGAAACACTCATTAACTCACACATCAAGTATGGCAGTCCTGTAAAGTGTATTAAAGATATACAACTAGAGTCAGTTGTGATGAAGAAGAACCATTTGAGGTGACCTTCAGTTTTAAGCACCAGTAGGTTTAAGTATCTCTCTTTCAGTGCAGTGGTAAAGTCTTAACTCCAACATAGAGCAGAATTGATTATTTTTAATGGCTTTTGTCATATGATATTGCACAAGTGGAATCAACATTTGTTTTCAGATGGGACTTTGATGTGATGCCAGTCTGAAGTGATGGCTGGACATGGAGTGTTTGAAAAATAATTAGCCACATCAGAGGCTAATGAAGAAATTCAATCGGCAAATCACCTTTAGGAGAGGAAGTGCATGATAATCATTCCCAATGTCCAGAGAAGTCTTTTCTATCAGTTGAAAACTGAAGAAGTTTTAAAGCATTATTATGAAGTATTTGTTTTTCTTTTGTGAAACAAATTTCTAATTTTTGTCATTATTGCCCTGTTTTTGATGAGATGAAAATTATGTAATTTGACAAAATAAAATATATCTATTTAAAAAAAATTACTGATATTACATTGAAAAGAGCTATTCTGTTGAATTGCTCATAAAAATTAGTAAAACCTCAGCAAAATAAACATTTTGATGGGAGCATTTTCTACTTTCCGTTTATGATGACAAATCTAAAGACCCATATGCTCCATTACTCATTTTTTTTAAGAAACAAAAAAGTTATCGATAAAGTTTTAGATGTCATGAGTTGGAAACAAAGTTCCTGTACAACTTTTATTAACAACGATATACAAAGTTGTGTGGGAACTTTGCTCCCAACCTAATAGTATGTATGAAATTAGTTTTACAAATCATTGGTTACCACTAATTTTCATCAGTTTTTGTCTTGTTTTCTTGTATCCTCAGATGGCCTCAAAAATTAATATCCAATGTCTATAAGACATTCTGGGAGAAAAGTTAGTCTTCTAATGGACCTATTTTG
This sequence comes from Ascarosepion bandense, assembly GCA_037127315.1. Taxonomy (NCBI): domain Eukaryota; kingdom Metazoa; phylum Mollusca; class Cephalopoda; order Sepiida; family Sepiidae; genus Ascarosepion; species Ascarosepion bandense. The sequence goes on from JBBBDQ010001092.1 coordinate 1,988,635, forward strand.
ACATTTCTAAAATGGTTTATATTGATTTGTATTGGTTACCAACTGACTTTTTTTTAATTATTTCACCCCATGCAAATAGAGACCAGGTGATTACAGTGAGAGAAAAGACAAGGAGTATTGAAGAAAGAATAAAAGATGAACAGAATTCAAGAAGATAGAAGATAGTGGTTGGCATTTAAATTTGTGAGATTGTAGCTATCAGGGAAGCAATTAAAATGGAAGGGAGTTCCACAAGCAAGAAATGCAAGAAAAAAAAACTGTTGGAGTAGAAGTGGTGCTTACATTTAACTATTTCAATGGTAAAAGGGTGAGACCTAGATGCTGATCTAATAGCATGCTCAAATTCACCTGATTGATGCACTGGGGGTAAAGAGCTTGTCAGAGCAGTTACCATGAAAATATTTGTAGAAAAGACAGAAGAAAACCATGTTACATTGGTGAGAAAGTTACTGAAGTCAAGATGCCAAGTATATTGCAGATCCTTTTTTGGATTTTGTTAAGAACCTAGAGATGAATTGCAGGAGCCTCTGACCAGATATGACAAGAGTATTCAATGCCGGGACAAATGGTAGATTTATAAAGGTGCAAAATGGATTCTGACAAGAAACTTTTTGGTGAAACACACTCGACCTTTCTAACAGTAGATGCAGCTGTAGATTCAATGTATTTGTTCCACTTCAGGTCAGTTGAAAAGGTGAGGCCAAGAAGGTACAGTGTGTTGCTCTCTCAAATGCTTTCAAGATATCTAGAGCAGTAGCTCGAACTTCATCATTATTATCAAGAGCCTGGTATTTCAGTGATGAGTGGAAAAACTACACCAATTGGCCATGCAAATAAATCAATCTACTTGATATAAATAACCAATTTATACCAGATAGAAACATCTGAAATCATTTATCGGAGTTTATTGGAGTAAGAATAAACGAGCGGTGGTTTAAGGACATTATCCTTAATTTATACTTACAAAGTATATATATTTAATATATATATGCAGTCTGGATTTGGCATTAAATGACCCATAACGGTTAATATGCCATCTGTGGTGAACTGGGGCAAGAATTGGCTTGTCAACTTCAATTCGTCTAAGACCAAACTGTTGTCTGTCAACCATTACAGGCAACCTCTTCTGCCTCCCATAAGCATGGACCAAGCGATTCTCCCGGCAGAGCAATACACTACGCCTCCTTGGACTTACCCTGTCCTCAGACCTCAAATGGAACCACTATATTGAATCCATAGCAAAATCTACTGCTAAGAAGGTTGGGTCACTATGTTGATCCAGGATGTTTTTTCAGCCTGAATCCGTCCGTGCCTGGAGTACTGCTGCCATGGTCAGGCGCCCTTGCCGTTCTCCTCAGTGTTCTTAACAGGCTCCAAAGGAGAGTCTGTAATGTGATAGGTACTGATCTAGCAGCTTGACTGCAGCCACTTCCCCACCGTCGAAATGTGACCTCCCTTTGTCTGTTCTATAAATACTTTCATGGCTTCTGCTCGGACGAACTTAAGTCACTGGTGCCTCCTCAACAGGTGTTTACTCGTGTAACCAGACTGGCAACTGGGTCCCACCCATTCACAGTCAGGTTAGCCAAATGCAGACGACAATTCTACTCCTGCAGCTTCTTCTCTCGCACTTCCTGCCTGTGCAACTCGCTCCCGTATTCTTGCTTTCCTGACGGCTACAACCTCCAGAAATTTAAATGCAAAGTCAATACTCATCTACTAACCACTGGACTCTAGTTCTCTCCCCACCCCTGTATAACCTTCTTTTTCTCTCCACCTATGTATCTGTCATTGCACCTGCTTTCTCAGCTTTCTATTGCTCCTTTCTAACTAGTTTGTACTACTCACTCTTTTCTAATTAATCTTTTTACAGTTATGTAGCCCCCTGCACATCAGTGGCATTTCTGCCTTGCTCGGGGTGAAATGATTAAAAAAAACCCAAACAAACAAACAAACAAAAATTCAGTGATGACTGTTGGCATATCAGTAGTAGGCCTGGAGAAGCAGAAGCCATATTGTTTGTTTGAGAGTAGGTTTTGAGAAATGAGATGCTTAACTACTTTGCTGGAAAGTGGTAAGAGGCTAATAGGGCACTAGAGGTGTCAGAGTCTTCACCACTAGAGGTGTCAGAGTCTTCACCACTAGAGGTGTCAGAGTCTTCACCACTAGAGGTGTCAGAGTCTTCACCACTAGAGGTGTCAGAGTCTTCACCACTAGAGGTGTCAGAGTCTTCACCAGAGTACATAAAAACAGAAACTGCAGATTAAGACTTCCAATATGCAGGAATCAAAAAGACCATAATTGTAGAGTTTGGAAAGGGCTAGAGCCAGATCAGGGGCACCTTTCTTTAGGACGATGACTGGGAATTCTTCACCGCTGTTTGCCTTATGTGAGTAATTTAGAAATGATGTCCCTGACCAGAGACTGGGTTATGCATAACACATCCATTAATAAATCCTTGGCCAAACTAAATAAAACAACACCTTTTGGGCAAAATTTAACTTTATTCATCAACATAGTCTCCTTCTAGGGTGATACACTGATTCCAATGCTTCTTTAACAATTCGATGCCTCTCTCTTTTTTTTTTAAAAAATAACCTTTTGTCTTTGGCCTCAAAATATGCCTCAGTTTCTGATATCACTTTTTCATTGAATCCAAATCTATTTCCCTGGAGCATTCTTTTGAGATCTGCAAACAGCCAGGAGTCACTGGGGGGGCAGATCTGAAGAATAGGGTGGATCAGAAGCAATTCGAAGTGCAATTCATGTAGGTTTGCCATCGTTACGATCAACTTGTGGCATGGTGCATTGTTTTGGTGAAAGATCACTTTTTCTTCTTTATTTGTTGTCATTTTTGGCAATTTCAGCCTTCAAATGCATCAATAATGCTATATAATATTTTCTATTGATGGTTCTTCCTTTCTCAAGGTAATCAATGAACAAAATTCCTTACACATCCCAAAATACGGAGGCTAATACCTTGCCTGCTGATGCTGCATTTTTGGTTGCTTTGGATGGCTTTCACCTGTTGCTGTTCATTCAGCTGACTGCCGATTTGACTCTGATGTAAAGTAGTAGATCCATGTTTCATCTATTGTCACATATTTACACAAAACTTCTTGTTGCATTGAAGCGGTTGCAAGCAACGCTCTGAATTGTCAATGCGTTGTTTTTGATCGACCGTGAGCAAACGTGGCACCCACTTTGAACACAGCTTTCTCATTGACAAATGTTCATGCAAAATGGTAAATATGCTGCCTTCTGATATGTTCAACTCTCTGCTATCTCAAGTAACTTCCAATTTACGGTTGATCAAAATGAGTTTGTGGATTTTTTTGGTGTTTTCTGGGACAACTGCCAATTTTGGGCAACCTGAGTGTTCAGCATGATTTGTGTCTGTATGACTGCATTTAAAGTCATCATACCACCTCTTAACCATTGTTTCTGATGGAGCAGAGTCCGAATAACACTTATCAAGCCATTATTTTGCTTGATCAGTATTTTTTCCATCAGAAAGCAATGCTTTATCAACGCACAAAATTCAGATTTTTCCATCGTTTTGAAATTTTGCAACAGTAACTTCACTTAAATAACTGTAATTTGTAAATTAATAATCCAATTGGGCCCAAATTTTGTCATGTGCCATTTGAAGGTTAGTACTTCATAAAAAAAACATGGATTTTTTATTAGTGGCGCAATCCTTTTGTCAAGCTTGGGACTTATTGAGTGATGCCTTATATCAGTCTGTTGAATGTCTGTTCTAGGTGGGAAAACAGGTGTGTGCATAGTAAATATGTAAGTGGCTTAGAAAGATTGTGAATTTGTTTGAAATGTAGACCTATTTTAAGTAGAAGCATTTCTTGATAGTTTCAAGTGTTCATTCTGAATTTTATTTCTCAATTATTGATTGTTTTAAAAAGATCTATGAAAAATAAGATTTAGTGAATCATCAGTATATACCTTTATTTGACTTTAGATAGTTAATTTGTGCATTTATCTGATTTTTATTTTATTAAATAATTTTTTTTTCTCTCTCTCTTTTGTTCAGTCTGTCATCCTCCTGCTCCACGGTTGGCAGAACCTGGGGAAATCCGCGAAGAATATGAGAAAGCTCTTCAAAAGGTATGTACCTTGTTAGACTCTATTTTTAGATATTTGTTTTTATGTAGCAACACACAACATTAGGCTGTTATATGTTTCATTGAATGTGAGGGACAGGGAAAATTTTATAAGTTTTTCTGGTGTTTTTACTGTTTTTTTCTTTGATGAGGATTAAGAGAGTGTAGAAATTCTCCATAAAATTTGTTCCAAGTATTTTCAGCTAATTAGCCATTTTTGTTATTATTTTTGTTTGTATTCAAATCACTAAAAAAATAAATTTCCTTGTCCATCCATTCAGTCAATAAAACATGCATGAAAGAAGATTACTGCCTCCTATATATATATATATATATATATATATATATAGTCATCCACAGACAGATCTGTTTCACTGTATCACAGCTCATCAGTATAGTTAAACTCCGATTGCTTTTTAACCCAGGATTGAAACCCGACCGAATTGGTATCAGTCGGTGATTCTACCTCTGGGCTATGGGTGTTCGGTATTGTAATGGGTGTTACAATGGTTTATAAATTCATAGTATCACTACACAAAAATGTTTGTGTTTTGAAGCTGCTATATGCGCTTATGAATTTATAAACCATTGTAACAACCATTACAATATAATGCTCTACGTTGTATCGAGCACTCTTTATAAAAGTAAATGCATGAACAGTAGGTAAAAAAACCTACGTGTTCTATAACTTTGTTACTATATATATATATATATATATATATATATATATATATATATTTAAGTTATGCAATATTTATGGGAGAAAAGTGATCAATATCAGAAGCATAACATGTGTGGACATAAGTATCAACATGGGATAGATACAGTCGGTTTTTCTGCTTACATTGCAATTGACCTGATAATTATGTTTAAGCATGAAACATTGTTGCCAGTCAATACTGATACTTTTGTTCACATTGCTGATGTTTGCGTTCAGGGTGGCCACTGGTTAAGGGTGTTAGGGATTTCAGGTGGTCAAAGACAAATCAAGAATATGTCAGAGATTTGTAAATATTTCTCAAGTCATAGACATTTCAGGTGTGGCACAGGTTGCTCATAAATTAATTTGACAATTTCCTGTGTGTTAAGACATGGTATATATTATCTCATTTTCCACTTATCTTAATGATTTTACTCTATAGGGCAGCTTGGACCCCAGATACTTGTTCTGCTTTGTTTAAAGACATGGTGTTCTATCTTAATAGAGAGAAATCCACAACGTCTTGAATGTTTATTTCTGTATTGAGATTTTATTCTGGGTCTTGGCCTATAACCCAAACCCCTTCCTTTTCCAATACCCTGAAAATAACACAATATTTTTTTTATTTTAATAGATTGTGGAAAAACACATTTTACAATCCTGCCTGGGAGGACCCATCTCAGTATCCTGACTTTGCAAATTGGGTTGGGAGAGGTAAAGACAGTTAACACTTCACATGTTCAGTTTCTTAAACCGAACCTTTTAAGCTCAATAATATTAGTACATATTGCAGGCAATAGAAAGAAGTAGAATGAAGGTCAGAAAAGTAAACCTCAAAAGAATGTGGAAATCTTCATTAAGAATGCCAAAGTGCAGCCCCAAATTATTTTTACCACAATAAATTTATCTGCAGCCACTTCCATTAATACAGTTGATGATGTAGTTGAGGCATCAGGTGATTAGGAATTAGGTAATTAACTCATTGTAAAGCCAACTGTTATACAATTTAACCTTTCTGTGAAAGTTGAGGATGTCCAGTAGGCTAAAAACCTATATGACATCTGTTGCACACATTCTTCTGCAAAGTTTTCTTGTCCTAGCAAGAAAATGTTTTCAGACAGTGACAGTGATATCACTAAAATGATGCCAATTGGACAGACTAATATACTAATGCCTTGATTAATGCTCTGTGGTGTCAAGGATAGTCTTCTACTGAACTTAGTCCAATAATATAAGCTTTAATCAAAGACTACATCATCAAACTGTTTTCTCTATGTCCTTCAGTTTTTTCGTTGTTGTGATCTTATATCTAACATTGATGAAGGGCCATTTTACCATGATCATTTGGTCTGTTTCTCAATCAAGGTTATGTCAGAGAATTTTATGACAATCTAGGTGACTGGTGTTGTTGAGCCTGTAGGTTTCTATGGCATTGAAATGCCAAATTCTCCATGTTTTGACTCGGTTTTGTTTTTCTTTTAATCTTGTTGTCAACCAAATCTAAGGAACTCATTCTGTCTTGATATTTCACACAAAACTGTGGAGAATATATGGTTTCATGCCTTTCCCAAGAGAATAGGTTAGTGAGAAGTAGAAGTTGGAATTTTAAATTTTACCAATTTTTCATGGCAATAAGGTTTATGCTACCTGTACATGCAGTCATACATGTCATATATGGTCTGAAAATTGCTTGAAACTGAGTGACCCATGTTTATACTGTCTACAAACCCTCTGTCTCTAACATTGAGCACACTTACTCCATAAATACAGCAAATCGTATATATGAAATAATAGTGTATATTTTAATATACCAAGAACAATATTAGGGAAAAATGTATGTCAAAGTGGGAAAAATTTTCTTGTGATACATTTCGTCTTTTGGGACTTCCATCATATGAAGTCCTAAAGTACAAAATGCATCACTAGAAAGCTTTTTTGACTTTGTCATATATATATACTTTGTGTGTTTCATATATATATATATATATATATATATAAATGTTTTTATTAAAAATAAGCAGACATAATGTTTGCAATTTATTTAATTGGACACATACACACACACACACACATATATATATATATATATATATATATATATATAAAGAAATAAAATTTTACCATTGAGATTATAAATGAAAATCTGAAGGAGCAGTATCCAGTGAATATGGTGAGTGAGGTAACACATCCCAGCCAAGTCGCAATAATTTTTGCTGGGTCATTAAAGAAATGTGAGGTCTGGTACTATCCTGATGGGAAAACAACACATTTCCTGTTCACTAACTCTGGGGACTTGTCTTGAATTGCTGCCTTTAATTTGTCCCTTTGTGGGCAGAATCAATTCGCTGGTTACTTGACAGAAGCTTGTAGGACAGAATTCCTTTCCAATCCCACCAGATGCACAACATGACTTTCTTAGGATGAAGACTTGCTTTTGGGGGTGGCTAAAGTTGGCTCATGTTGCTTACCTCGGGATCTTTTTTTGCTGAACATTGTTGTAAATGATCCATTTCTTATAACCCATCACAATTTTCATTGCGTTTAAGCAGCAAATCACAGATAGAAATGTGATCTAAAAGTTTCTTTTCACTTAGATCACATGGTACTGAAACATTGTAATGATTTGAGTAACCAAGCTTCACTAAGTGCTCATGGATGGTAGATTTTGATAAATTTAATGTTTTTGCTAATTCCCATATTGTGTAATGCGGCTTATTCTCAATGTCTAGATTTCATTGTCACCTGTAGTGGGGAGGTGGGGGTCTGCCTGAGTATTCTTCATTAATAAGGGTACAATCATCAATTTAGCAAACCACTTCTGTACAGTTCTGTTAGCTAAAGCACTTTCACTATACACAGCTCATATCTTTTTTGTTGTTTGTGAAACATTTTTACCTTTATGGTAATAATAAAAAAAAAAGAATAAAGTACCTATAATGCACCTTATAATCTTCCATTTTCATAGGGATACAAAATTGACATGAATTAACTTTCTTTGTCAAGAGATAGTTTGAAGTGTACTTTAATTGAAAAGGTAAGCATATCATATCTGTCAATAAGTTCTAACATGTTGGAACATGTATCACTAAAAATTTGCATGAACTTTCTGGACATCTTATTTATTTGCTTATTGTTTCTTTTTATTGAAACTCTTTGATTCAGGCAACTTAAACTCATATTTAAATCCTTGGCAGTTTGTCTTTCAAGGCACTGCTTTTAACCATGTTGGCCTACAACAGTGTAGGCAATTAAGTGCATCATAATATCATAATTCTGTTAAACCATTTTGCTTCACTGCCTTGTATCATTCATTATTTTAAAATAAAACATTTTCACTATTATTATTTTATTACGAGTTTGATTACATCTTCATGTCTTTTATCACAAGTTGCTAAACTCTTTAACTATGAGGACATGAAAGAGCATGAAGTCAATGTGGGTAGACAGTTTGCTTGAAAGAAAGGAGTGTGAAAGTATTATTATTAGTATAGTAAGAAGTCAAATCACGATGACAGTAAAATCTAGTCATTCTTATTTAATCGTGAGAACCACTTATGCATTAAGTACATTTTTTTTACTTTCAGTGTGTTGATTTGATTTGATTTTTTTAACAAAGTCTAAATATAAAATGAGTTGAACATTTAATCAAAGGAATTTTGTACATTTTCATTTGGTTTAGACAGATATATGAAATAAAATACATTAAGCTGAATAAATATCTAATTTTATTTTTGTTTTAGATTAAAAAATATTATGACATGAGCAAAGAATCCTCAATTTATTTGTAGAGTTAATAGTAAATTTTGTTTCATTTCTTAATTTGCAACATTTTTTATCAGCTAGACTATAGGATTTCTGAACTTAGAGCAGTACATTAAAAAGCAGTACATTAAAAAGTAGTACATTAAAAAAAATGTGCTGCCTTATAAGTTATGCTTTATATTACAAATTGATTTATGACTCAAATATGGAAATTCTGAAAATTTATAAGGATCTTTGTCCTTTTTTTTTCCTTTGCTGCTTTTACACAACAGGTAAATAATGTTTACATTTTAAAAAACGCCTTTTAACAAAGAAATATCTTAGAGAGAATAAACTTGTTTTATGTTCCAAATAAGAAATTACAGAATTAAAACTGAAGTATCACAAAACGATTTTCTTTTTGAAGCCAAACTACATTTGATTGTAATTGTAGCTTGCAGAAGAGCGTGATGCAGAGAGACGACGTGAAGAGGAAGCAAGTGCAGCTTTGTTACGAACTCTACAAGAGGAGGAGAAGCGTATGAAGGAAGAAATGGAGAAACTGGAGTCTCAGTTGAAAAAAGATGAGGAACTGGCCAGAATTTTAGAGGTAATTCTTTGGCAGAATGATTCAAACTGGAAAGTACAAATGCTATCAATTGAAAATGCCTGAATTATTGCCTGTAAAGGCAATCTGAAAAATTTAAGCATTGAAACAGCAAGTTCAAACATTACTTTTAATTATTTATGTTCAGACTATTGTCCTCATCTTATTATTGCTATCACATTTTGGTGGTTGTGCCTTCCAGACTTCCTTAGGTGTATATCAATCTGAGTAACCTGATGAAGGACAGAGGACACAAAGGCTGAAATGTGAGAACAACAACAAAGATGAGGAATAGTCTGGCTATAGTGTAAATAATGGTAACTCCTCATCCCAGTAGCTAATTTTAATGTTTATAATTTGAAACATCTAATAAGAGGAAATAAAAGATATAACTGAAAAATATAGATATATAGTAATTTACTAAGCGCAGCTTAGATATGGCACAAGGCCGAAAGTATAGAGCGCCCAGTGAGGATCGAACTCACTACTGAATTGCAATAGTTCTAGCGAGACAAGCTTGCTAACCATTGCACCACCTCCAGGTGCACAAAAATATATATATATAGTTGTTCCAGAAAGAAAAATAGAAACGGAAAAATCATTTGGTATAGTCCTCCTTTTAATTAGTTGCTTAATATTAAACTGGGACATAAAAAATTTTTTAAATTGATAAACATTTCCCTAAAAAACAACCTTTTTAAGCAAAATTTTTAATAGGAATACTCTAAAACTTATAGTCGCTCTAACAGTTTAGAAAAAAATAATTAAATTACATAATAAAATATTGAAATTATACAGCAATAACAATAGTAATTCTGATACTCATTTTAATTTGAGCCATAGTTAAAACTTATATAATTACAGAAACCCCAACCAATCTTCATTATCTAATAAGTGTTTAACTAAATTCCTTGTCTCCATGTGCTCTATCTCATCAGTAGAAAATCCTAGGTTTACTAAATATTATATTGGTAATACAATGAACTTTTTTTACAAGTGCTTTTACAATCATCTTGTCTTTACTAATAAGGATATTCTCAAACAAGCTAGAATATCTAGATCGGTGAGTGAAGCATGTTTCCTTTGCAAGAAAAAGTGGAAATTATTAAGTACATGAAAAGCAACATATTACTAAATCAAAGATGTGACGCAAGGTCTTTTTTAACAAGAGGAACCTGACCATGTACACATGGGCAAAGGAACAAAAATTCCCCAGTCCCCTCAACCGCTGGTTGAGCTGGCCCTGGTGATGAGCTCCTGGTCCACCTCTTTAGTGCAATGGGGTGACACAGCCATGGGACAGTTTCTTGGGACCAGGCATCTGCACAGTATAATTTTTCTCAGATGCACTTCTGCCCTCACGGATGGAGATACAATTGAGCCACACTCTGTCTTCGAGGACAGAGACGCAACTGAGAGATGATTTTTGGTCCCCTCCCAACACAAAAATGTGCCAGGTGAGTATAATATGAAACTACAATAAATTGTAAACATATTAAAGAATTAACCTTGCAATCCTGTTAGTATTACAAAATCTAAGGTATGAAACTATATCAATTGTAAACATTTTACAGTATAAACATTACTACCTTGATAATTTCTTTTAACTATATGATCTCTCTTCTTTTGTTATTTTATCTTTATTTTCTATTACAAATTGTGATCTATTTACTGCCTTAAATTTAAATTTTAATATCAATTTTTTAAAAATTTATTTTATTTTATTTTTCCAACTTATTATATCAGCTCTAATGAATTTATCTTTGTGTTGTTTTTAAATTTTCTCTAATTTACGTCTTATGAATATTTTCTCTATTTGTGATATGATTTCATAATTTTTTTTTTAAAATTCAAAGAATTTAGCTTGAAACAATGTAACCAATGTCTTTATCTGTCTGCAATTGACTTCTGATGAAAATTTAAAATTTCTTTTTTAGCTGTTTCTATTGTCTCTCCTCTTTCTTCCCTTAAAATTTTCTCATTTTTTCCTCTTTACTTTCTACTCCTATTGTACCTTTCATTTTCCTCTATCTTTCCTTTATAGAAGTATAATTTTTTTTTTGAAAGCAACAAGATTTGAGCCCAGACACCATGTAACATATGTTAATGTCTACAATTAATTTTCTGTCTAAATTTAAAATTTTTTTCTCAGTCGTTTTCATTGGCTCTTTCCTCTTAATACTTTCTCACTTTTTTTCCTCCTCTTGTTTTAATATCTTACCTTGTACAAAAAGATTTCCAAAAATAAAAGGAAGTGGGTTTTTTTTTTAATTCTTCATTAAAACATTTATTACCTTCATTATTAACTACCTGATGAGACCTTGTTCTTTCAATGTCGAAACAAAATGTACAATTTTTTAGTAGTTTTTACATGTTCTAAAGTAATAATAAATATATATATCTTCAGAAATGAATTGTTTTTTCGGTAGCTTGTATGTGTATACATCACACACACATATAACACGCTAAAATTTCCTCCTCTCTCAGTCCATGTGCCTACAGCTTAGAGAGTAGGGACTCCAACTAACACTAAATTGGTAGAGTTTCAATCCCAGCTGGAAGCAAGTGGATGTCTAGCCACACTGATGAGCTGTGATACAGCAAAACAGGCTTGTATGTGGATGACCAATATATATATATATATATATTTATTTTTCTTTTTTTTAAAAATTTATTCATATATTCCATGTTACTGGATATAGATTAACATATGGTAGCATAAAAAGAAATAGATTTTTAGGATTTGTTTTTGGTCAGTTTTGTAGAGCAGTGGATATTGGCTTGGAACGAGAAATTGGAGAGCCAAGTTTGAATTCCAGTTGAATTTGTTGCAGTCACTTACTCGCAAATATCCCTGGGAAAGGTATTAATCCTTTGCTTCTCCCTCCAGCTATGAATTAAAATAGCAGGACAGATTAGGTTCTATAGCCTTAGTTGACTGGTTGCCAACCGCTGGAAAATCTTCTGCCCAGTCAGTCACATGATTGCCCAAGTGTGTATCGTGTATGGCACTTAATTGACTGATCAATTAAAAACTACTATTCCATAAAATTGCTTCCAGGTGCACAAATATTTTCTTGTCTGGATAAAATAAATAAAAGCAAAATTCCTTTAAAAGTAATTTCATGATGAAAGATATTTCTACATAAGAGACAACAGATAAAGCTTTCATCCTTTTTTTTTTCCTCCCATGAAGGGCACAAACGTTTTTGTATGAAAATCTCCTTCCCTACTGAGCTTCACCTATAACACAACCCCACTGAATTTGGACCATTTGGTCATTTTTCTTAAAAATTTCATAGCTTAAATCAGTTATGTTGTGAGTTTTCAATGTTAATTCATTTTATTATAACTAAATGCTTTTCACATAAATCTATCATGTTAATTCTTATTCCAACTGGCACTTACTTATAAAATCCACCTCAGTAACAAAAAGCTACTTTTTATTCTTTTCTTCACCTAATAAATGCCCCTCGTCAGTTTCTCTAGAATAGGTTATTGGTGGTGACTAATTATTGTTTTTGCCCAAATTGCCATTGGTGACTATTTGGAGAAATTGCTCTTCACAATATTTGCTGGTTTAAGTGGCTTTCTTCTGGCTCCTCTCTCATAATTCAATAAAATATCTGAACACCTTTCTTGGACTAATTTAAATCCTTGCCATCAGGATTTTTTTTTTTTACTTTATCATATCTAGTGTTGCATTCCTTTTACACATCAGAGAAATTTTATTTTTATCATAACTGCATCTTCACTAATTTTAATAAAACTGTTTTCTCTTTTGTAGACTGCAGGGACACCAGCACTTCGCCAAAAAGTTGAAGATGATGCCAAAAATGGCAAACAGAATATCCAATTGTTACTAACAAAACTCCATGAAAAGGAATCAGTTGCACTGTCTGCCAATAACAAGTCTTCTTTGACTCCTAATAACCTTTCAGCTAGCACCGATAATCGTAACTACAAAAGAAAATCGTCCCCAGTGTCTCCCAGCCAAAGTAAACAGCCTCGATTAATTCAGGTCACGCCACGTCAGCCTATCCGAAAAAGTCCCGAGACTCATGTACACAGCCCGTCCTCAATTTCTGGAAATGGAATTACTCCCAAAAACAAGCAAAAATCAAAACTAAACATTGTTGATCATTTTGAGAAATTAAGGTCATTCCAGTCTGTTGGGCAGTCGAGTCCCAATGATATTTCCGCCTCTCGCACTGACTCATTCACTTCTAACTGTAAAGAGAGCCAGTCACTCAACAGTGAATCAACAATATACAAAGATTCCACCAATGTTATTGCTACAGGTGCTTCCAATAAAGTTGGCCGAAAGATTCTTTTTGAAAAAAAACTGAACTTTGATAAGTGTGACTCCAAAAGTGGAGAATTGAAGTCTAGAACAAAAGGTAACGTCAGATCTTCCCCATCAGCCTGTAATGGCACTAAATTGGATATGTATTTCAGACAGAAAGAAAAGAAAGGATGTGAAGTTTATACAGCTGGAGAAGGCAGCCGAAGTTCAGAAGAGAAAGACCGTCTTTTTGCATTGGCACTTCAAAAGCAATACGACATGGAACTAAAGATGTCGAGGCAGGTGAACCGGGCCAAAGGTACTTCAGATGAGTATAAACTGCGCCAGAAAACAGCGACTGAGGAAAAAACGGAAGAAGTGACAGATAAGTCTAAAAGTAAATCATTGCCTAACAAATCACAGAAGAAAGCTAAAACTTGATTTTTTTTTGTGTCATTGCTAGGAACATTGAAAAAAAAAAGAAATCTTTCTAAGTCCACAAAATCAGTAAATGAAAGGTTTTGTTAACAAATTTTAAGATTGTGAGTACGGAGTCAAATTTCTATTATATATATATATATATATATATATATATATATAAATAAAACCTTAACTCCAAACTTTGAAGTGACAAATCAACAGGACACAACACCCTCCCACATTATCTGTACTTTTGTGCCTTTTCAGTTCAAGTCACTTTCTTTTGTACTTCTCAAAATAAATGTATTTTTTATTTGATTTTCTTTAAAGAATCACTTGAGCAGTTGACATCTCAACTAATGAGAGAAACTTGAGTTCAAAGATATGCCTCTCTTCCTACACACTAATACCGTGAATATTTTGATGTCTATGCTAAATTAGAATTTCAAAAAGGTGATATTATACACTATCTTTAGATACCAGCTTAATAGACTTTAAGTTTCTCAATGTTTTTTGTTTTTAATTATACCCTTTTAGAAACCTATGGATTTCTAAAGTCAATTATACACTGAATCATGATACATTCTGAGAATCAATTAAAGCATTTATGTATCTTGCAATGTTTTGTTCAGTGCTAAGTCACTTTTTGCATTATCATTTATCCACTTTCAATTTTGAGGAGTTTAAAGTTTTTTTGTTTTTTTTGCAAATGAGGATTTATTATGCAGTCTTGGATTCATTTTAATAGAAACTATGTTTTGATTATTGTTTTCAGATTAAGTCCAACGGAAAGCTTTACTCAACATGAAACAAATTCTCTTTTTAGAAAACACTAAACTGGAAGCTAATACAGAATTTCAATTTTTCACTGTTACATACAACTTCCCTTACCAGCTAATGATCTTATTTCAATAGTCCATTATATTCCCTACTTGGTAATGAGAATATAAAAACTTGTCGTGCATGTCCATAATCTGATCAGTATAGTAATTTTTTTTAAATATTAAAAACAAAATTGATGTGCAAAGGAACAAAACAATTACACACATGAAGAGGAAAAAATGCAACCAGGTAATTCTTAAAATTTTTTTTATTCTCAAAGATGAAACTCGTTAGTCAGAGTCTGGTGGTGCCTCAACAAATGCTTTTAGCATTTCATCAATTTGTGATGTCTGAAAAAGAAATAAGAAATTTAACATCTTACAGATGAAGTGATGTAATAATATATTTAGTGGGATGTAGATTAAATGCAATTATACTTTTTTTTTAATAAAATATCTAATGTAAACATAATATGACCTACATTTTTGGATTCCTCATTTGCCTCTTCAATGCTGTTGTCGTCCTCACCAGAATCTTCCCCGCCAGCACTCTCCACGAGCTGAAACCAATCATTATTATTTATAAGTGACTATCAGCTACATACAGGACATGTCTTGCTATGAAATATGGGAAAACAGTAACACAAAATTTCCAGTGTTAGTGTAACATTATGTGGAATGTTTCATAAATGGGAAAATCTATCTAGACAGAAACTACATACATTAAGTGTTGCTAAATTGAAACTTCTGATCTTCCTGGAATTTTTCATAAATGTGTCATATACAGGGCAAGTCAGCAATGAAACCTGAATAATAGGCAAAACTGTATGAAGATGTAAAACAATAACCATAACCTGAATGAATTGCTATTCGCCCATTCTTTTATTAGCAAGGATTGGAATAAAATCACAATGGGTGAATTTATACTTTTTGTTGTTGATAATTTAAAAGCAAAAATTATAAGATTGTTGAAAATATAAAATTCTCAAACATTCTAAAAACTAATGCAATATTTATAAATAAAGAAATATGAAAACAGCTTTGTTCATAATTTAGTAAATGTTTATAAATTTATTAAAATATTAACTATAAGGATATCCTTATTTGCTATTTTATATTTTTTGACAATTTTTGATTGCCGCCATTCCAATAAACAAAGTAATAGTATTTCTTATTTTGTTGTAAATTCTGAACAAAGAAAATCTGTAAATTCGTTTTCATATGGTTTAAGTTTTATTAAAAATTTAACTATTGGTTTTTTTTTTTTTTAAAGAATAGACATTGCCAGAGAGTGATGATAGTTCAAAAAAGTAGTGCCAGATTGGGGGGGGGGGGGGGTTTACATATTGTGGGTCCTTAAATCAATATTTGGCGTTTTATCAATTATCTGTGTTGTGATGTAACAATAACTCAATCAGGATTCTATTTTAAAGAAATGTGATAAAAAAAATAATTTGAAGGCTCCTGCAATGCAAAAATGGTTGAGAAAAAGCTAATTAAATGATATGAACTTGACTTGGCAACAATTGTCATACAATTTATATTTTGCATAAATGGTTCCAGGGTTTTAATTAAGACATGAACAGAAAACAGGTTAACCTTTCAAAAGAATTGTTAATAGAAAAACAGCAAATTTTCATTTAAGTTAATTATGATTTTGTGAGTGTCAAATAAGTCATTTTCAGCTGAAAAGTATTCTGAACAAACAGAAAATGTTTCTTTTTACCTGTATCATATATAAACACATTTGATTAAAGAAATAAATATCAATATGCCATCTGAAGATTGTATGACACATGTCTCACTAAGGCTTCCACTTACTGATTAGTTCTACCTAATTTAGCGACACCATGGGAAATATTATTTCATACAATTAGAGTGGGAGGGAGGAAAATGGCCATCAGTGCAATAAGACGCGAATGCACTATCAATGTAATGACCAAAATGTTTTACCTGAATGTCCGAATCTGAATTGATAGCTTCTGCTGAATTAGATTCAGAAGCAACGTCACTGCCCTCATCCATTACTATGTCCCTGGGTGTAGCTTCCATGTCAGATACTTGTGTTGATGTGGAACAGGGAACAACTTGTGATGCGTCCAGATCCTGCAATAAATGAGAGATCACAATAATTAAAAACGATCACAAATAAAAATGCAAGTCAAAGCTCTTTCCTTTTTCAAAAAATACAAAGTTAATCTTGATTGAAACAAGATCTGATCAGTTTACTTGTGCTGCTTTAGTCAGAAAAGTAGTGTCTTCTCAAACTTGGTTAATGTTCTTATGTCTTATCGACTAAGAGCAAAAATAATACAAATTATTTTGGGTTAGGGCGGGGGGAAATAATCATGTGACACTTTTCAATCATCAGGTTTTTATCTCATCTGATGAAATCCTCAAATCTTTCCTTCAAATTGTTCTTAATTTATAAAAATTTATAGTTTTCCCATATGGGTCATACCATCTGAAATCAACCAACAGAATGAAGCTGTTGCATGATTTTACATCAGCTTTTATTATTTTATGGGTAGCAAACTTCAGCCAATTTGGATTTAAGGCTGTGTGTGTGTGTATATATATATATATATATATATATGTAAAATCTTTTGTACAATAAAGACAGAAGCTGCTGATGGTTTGCCTGAAATAGGCCTATAATTTCGATTTACCATGAAATAACGTCTGCCTAAATTTTTTCATATATATATAAAAAGAAGAAATTAAGGCAGACACTGCATGCTGAGATATATATAAAGTTCATATATTTGAACATTGTTATAAATATTTATAAAAGGATAAAGACTTTAAATCTAATGTCAGCTATCACTAATCAGGTTGCACTGGGATTGGCAAATTCATAGATAAATACTTAAATCTAGTTTCTTTTCGTCACACTGTCAAAGACAATGAAGCTTAATTTTTTTCTTTTTAAATTTACTACTGCAGAAGTTTAATATTTACATCTTGGATGCATTTCAGTTATTCATTTGTGAGAAAATCAGAACCAGTTAGAATATAATGACCAGGATTATTTAAGAGAAAAGATTCATTAATATTTAATGTTACTACGGTAATGTAATTGGCTTACTCCTTCAAATGTCAAATTGTTCTGCTGCAAGTTCTCATCCTGATGATTAGCAGTTTCGACTGATATAAACGATGGTGGTTCTGTACCCACTGGAGATAAAATGGGGGCTGCTCCACCTACTGTCTGCGACTGTTGTCTAGTATTTGAGACTGAGGGATATTCATTAAAGGAGGCTTGTAGTTGAGATTCTTGAGTGGATATATTGCTTGGTGAATGTTGCATCCACATTGCAGCAGGTGGCTGGCTTGATGGAGCTTTGGTTGACTCAACAGTAACAGTTTGAAACATAACAGCACGACAAGCAATGGCAATGAATTCAAAACTACTCATGGCTTCAAGACAATAACTTGAGACCTATAAAAATTAGAAAGAAAAAAAGATGGAATTAAGATTGAATAATCAAACAATTCATACATTAAGGGAAACAAGAAAAATTGTGATTTTTTTATTTTTTTATTTATTTTCTAAAATACTTGTTCTGTTGTACAGGGGGAAAAAAAAAGAAGAAATTAAAGGTTTAATTTGCCAAGAGAGATGCATGTGACAAAACAAGTTGCTTAAAAGCTAAATTAATTAATTGTTTACTTTTTTTGGAATTTTTTCAGAAATATCATTACCAAAAACTAAGCCATGTCTAAATAATAATACTTGATGTAGCACGAACTTTTCATTACGTGTCATATTGTAGACTAAGTACGTTCACAGATTCACAATAAATAAGACTTAAAACAAATTTTTAAAAAAATGAAAAATCTTTCAAAAATAATTTTTCTGAAACTTTATTTCAGCTGATTTAAAGCATAATTTGACCTGAAACAAATATTACCTTAAACTTAAAGTATAGTGGAAATACATTTTTTAACACGGTGGTAGCTGCTTGTTTCAGGTGTTTACAGCTTGAATGGCAGGTGGAAGTTTATAATTTTTTCTACAGAGGATATATCTAAAATTTATTTTAAGAATATAGTGTGAGTATTTATTTTATAGAATTTTTAACTACTTAGTAGTCTTATATTTAGGAAAATATTCTTTATAATCTAGTGTTTTATTCAGTCTTAGGTACTTTGACTTTAAATTTACTAGTTACCTTTTATTTTCTGCTAATATATAAGCATAGACATCTGTATAAACAAAATCAGCACATTTATACATAAAAAGAAAGAAAAAATTTAAAACTTTTTTAAAATATAGGTGTTTGGTGAAGTGTACTAAGCTTTATTTACTATGCATAAAGTTTTTACTTAATATCACCTGACTGATATTAATCCAGAATTTTAAAAAATTCCAATTAAATGTTTCTTAAAAAATGAAATTTTTTTATAAAAATTCATTATTCATCAAAAAAGCTTTTTTCTTAAGACAATAGTGTCCAAAATATGTTATACATAAAAGCAATTAAAAGCTTTTCTAAATAATAATAATGTCTTTGCTTTATTGCATTTTTTTTTATTTTATGATTCAGAGCAAATTTTTAGTAACTGGTGCTCCTGTTTTACAAAAATTCTCCAAAGAATTTTGCTTTTATCTAATATAAACATTAAATGACTCAATTTCTTGAAAGTTCACAAAATTAAATAAATGGGTTTAAACATAAAAAAATATCTGCCAATTATTTTATTTCTGTAAGAATTTCCAAATTTTGGAGCTCTTTTTCATCATACATAGCATTTTTTAGTGAATCATTGGAGGCATAAATGTATTATAATTACAGATTATTATTTTTCAATTTTAGATCTATAGACATTGGCAGGTGTTGAAAGAAAGCTATAATCTCAAGAGAAACAATATATTGTGAAGTTACTGATTAATGGAAACATTTGAGATTGCGAAAATGTTTAACTGAACCATTAACAAAATGAAACTGAAAAAAGTGGCAAGATAACAACAAAACTGGGTTTAAGAATGTTGCAAAAAGAAATTCGAGAAAAATTAAAATGGTAATAAACAAGGAAAGCAGATTGACATGTTTGAAGAATCTGGTGTTGCAAATGAAAACAAAGCTTATGGGATATTAAGAACACTGACTAAAGACAAAAGTTTTTCTAAGTAAACATTACAAAGAAATACCTGTAAGTTAAGCAAAGTAGCAAATGAAAACTGGTTTCTCAACAATATTAGTAATTACTGTAGAGCTACCTTGAATGGACCTAATGATTTGGCTAGGGTTTGGGTCAATCAAGGAACTTGTCAGCTGACATCTCTTAAGACAATTGGTATAGGCAGAGTTTACATTTGGGGTTAGTATTGTTGGTAGTAAGATTAAATGTTCCTTTAAAGTTGATAATTGTATCAAGATAAATTCAGTAAGTTATAAATTATCCTATCCAAAGCAGAACCAAAAAAATTCAAGCTAAAAGTATATATTCAATACAATACTTCCACATTTTGCAAATGTCAAATATTGCCCAATTTCTCCAAGTGGTGCCTCATGCCTTATCCAAGTTAAAAAAAAAAAAAAAGAAAAGTTTTGTTTATCTAAGATTACTTAATGCTTTCAAGCAGATCAGGTGATCAAATGTTGCTTGTATTGTTTTGGAAACCACAATGGAAATGAAGCTCTTGATTTCAAGAAATCAGGCCAGTTTGTTTTTCCTTATACAGTTCAGGGTTTTGTAGCAGAGACAATTTGTCAATGAAATGAGCCAACAGTTTGCTGGATGCTGGATGTCTTTTCCAAGTTTTGTGGATAGGAATTATAGTTGTCCGTCCATATATCAAGGAATTTGACACTTGTCCATGTATTTCTCTGGTTGTCATTTTATAAAACCGAATCTTTAAACTGTAAAAGGGGAATGGTTTATTATAATCTTTGTAATGGTTTGATTTGAAGCTTGTGCTTTTGAGCATTGTTTGATCTTGAGAAATAAGCTGACTGTCATTCTTACTGGAGGAGATTTTTTTTAATGTCTCACCTTGTAAATCTGTAATATTCATTTTAAAAGTTACTTTTGTAAAGTTTTGGGGGAAAGACATTTTTTGTTAAAAGTTTTTCTTATGTCCTGGGCTTTATTTGAAACAAGAAATCCAGTTCAGTTAAATGTTTTTCCAATGTTGCTTCTTTTGTTTTGAGCAATTCTGTTCAACATAGTCTAAAGAAAATTAAATGGAAGTTTTGTAGGATGATTGTTAAATTGGTGTAAAGCCGGTTGTCATATTCTGATGGCTTCTCTGCAGTTGTTATTAAACTAGGGTTGATTGCATTTGTATAGGAATGAACCTATTGGTTTGCTAAGGATATTGGTGTTTCTTTTTATGTTTTTTTTAATCAATAAAGTGTTACTCATGGTAGAAGGTGTGTTATATAAATGTAAAAAAAAGGTAGAAAGAAGTGAGAATAAAGGATAGATAACAATTGACTCAAAAAAGATTGATATTGTTTAGGGTAGAGAGTATCTCAATGGAAATCTCCTACACAAAAATAGTACTTCAGAACTAATATAGTCAGTCAGTTAAGTGCCATACGTGAAACACGCTTGGGCGATCATGTCTCGAAAGAGACATGACTGCCTGGGCAGAAGATTATCCCGCAGTAGGTTGCCATTGCTTTCTGCAGTAGACTGGTTGCCAGACAAGGCTACAGAACCCAATCTGTCCTGTTATTTAACCCATAACTGGAAGGAAGAGTTGGATTAATACCTTTCCCAAGAGTATTTGCACGTAAGTGAATGCAATGAATTCAACTGGAATTTGAACTCGGCTCTCTGATTTCTTGTTCCGAGCCGATATCCACTGGACCACCATGCACATCCCTACTAATATAGTAGTGTGATTAAATTCACATGGTCTAAGTGTAATAATATGTCTGTTGTAAACTTTTTCATGTTCCTCACTGCCACACACCTTGAGCGCCATCTGCCAAGTGACTGCTCAAAGACAGTTATGCAAATTTTTTTTGTCCATGCCCACTTACAGGTATTTAATTAGTCCTAAGGCACCATGTAATTTGCATAGCCATGTATGGCACAGGCAATTTTGTGCCTCTTTCATCGGGGAGATAGGCCATGTCCACTCCACTAGGTACTGTAGAGGAGAGCCCATCAAAACAAGTATTTACAGAAAAGGCACAAGGAAGCTAGATTATGGTAATGGGAAATTGACTGAAGGTGAGATGGCAGGTCAGGAAATCTAGTCAGGGTATTTTAAAACTTGCCAAGTAAGGATTGGAAAACTTTATCAGGATAAATTGCAAAGAATTTCTGATGTCTTCATTTCTAAAACTTCAAAGAATTTTATAGATTATAGTATTTGGACATTTGATGAATTAATATGAATTTTAAAAAAATCTGTGATTTTGGTTGGTTGTTTAATGAAATGCAAAATAAAAAAGACAAGATTTTCAAAGTAAAAAGTATAAATTAAAAAATTGTATTGAAGTTGTTCAAATCTGAAAAGTGAGAAGTTAATGTGTTAGCAAATCAGGTGATATTTACCACAAGGTCAGGGTCTTCATTTGATGCCCTGTTCAACAAAGACATAATAGTAGCAACAGGAGGGGCATAGTAAGCATGACGAACGGCACCTAAAACCGTCAGAGAATGAAATTGCTCTTTACGACGACTGCTACTAATGTTTTGTTCTGGTTGTTGCAAAAATGACGTCTCAACACAATCAATAAGAGCAGCTTGAATATCCTGCAATGGAGAATGAAATGAATCAGAAGAGAGAACTCTACAGCATTCACAAAAAAATAGAAACATTAGGTGGATTAGAAAGAAGGGAATTTGTTATTCAACCAATGGCTTCAGAAATATACATCACTATACTTAAACATATTGTCTGAAAAACAAAAAACATACACATAACACACACACATATATCTGGCAGGATCAGTAGTTGAACAAAACCAGTACTCTGAAACCCTAAGTCACAATGACTTGGGATTTTGTGCTAGCAGAACCACTGACGGCTTCTGAAAAGTTCTGTTTTTCCCAATTTCATTCACAAAACATTTTAAACACTTCCAATTGGTGCTGCAAGTTGTTATCAAGAAGTATTGATAAATCAACCATGTTTGATTCAAACCAGAGACTCACAATTGAAATGCTAACATTAATCACACAACATGTATAAAACCCTCTTTGTGATGCATTTTGCTTAGAGAAGCAGCGGCTTCAAACTAATAACAGTTTTATTGTTGGAATCAATCTTCCATATAAAAGATTGTTAAAAATAAACAACTTTTTGATATCTGATTTTTAAATTTTTTTTATTTATTTACACACTGGGAAATCTTATATTTTTCTATAATCAAACAAAAGCTAATATCTACATATGCAAGAATCAAATGCAAGTTGCAGCTGTCATAAACAAATATAAATCAACAAGATCGATTTTCTTGGTTTTCCTTGTAGAATTGTCCAATATGTTTTTTGCATTTGGGATTCAGTAATTGTAGATCTGATGATAATATGCATTACTTTAGTCAGTTAAGTGCCACATGTGATACACACTTGAGTGATCATGTCTTGAAAGACACATGACAACTGGGCAGAAGATTATCCCGCAGTAGGTTGCCATTACTTTGTGGGAGATTGATTGTCAGCCAAAGCTATAGAACCCAATCTGTCTTGTTATTTAACCCATAGCTGGAGGGAAGAGACAGATTAATACCTTTCCCAAGGGTATTTACGCATAAGTGAATGCAAGGAATTCAACTGGATTCTAACTTGGCTCCCCAATTTCTCGTTCCGAGCCGATATCCACTGCACCACGACGCACATCCAGTATCAAATAATCATTTTTGAAAGTAAATTGAAACATATCCATGCAACCCTACCATTTTTGAAGATCACTTTACACTACTTTAATTTCATGAATGACGCAGATTACTACAGCCACCCTCCTCACCCACAAAATATACCAAATGGATGCCATTTATATCGGAAAAACTTTTGGTCATTTCCTGGCACCAAAAATAACCTTTTATACCGGCTTAAATATCAAGTTTTGTTGCCTGGTATAAAAACTTGAAAATATCATGTTTGCTTAATCTTGCATTTTTGTCTATCGTAGGCTTCTTTGTTGGCACCAAAAAACATCCTGCAACTCATCTACTATAAACCAGACAAGGTGTAAGATTTTTTTTTGATCTAGTAATACTCAGTTCTTAAATAAATGGTAATGTGCAAAAGGATGTGTGTTTGTGGTGCAGTAAATATGGGCTTAAAATGAGAAATCATAGAACTGAGTTTGAATTCCAGTTGAATTCATTGCATTCACTTCCGCGCAAATACCCTTGGAAAAGGGATCAATCCATCTCTTCTCCTCCAAGCTATGGGTTAAATACAGAGCTGTGGAGTTGGAATAAAATCTTTGACTCCTTTATTTTTAGCACCTTATGTGCATCATGGTGCAGTGGATATCGGCTTGGAATGAGAAATCGGGAAGCCGAGTTTGAATTTCAGTCGTATTCCTTGCATTCACTTACGTGCAAATACCCTTGGGAAAGGTATTAATCCATCTCTTCCCTCCAGTTATGGGTTAAATAACAGGACACATTGGGTTCTATAGCCTTGGTCGGCAACCAGTCTACTACAGAAAGCAATGGCAACCTACTGCGGGATAATCTTCTGCCCAGTCAGTCATGTCTCTTTCGAGACATGATCACCCAAGCATGTATCACGTATGGCATTTAACTAACTGACTGACCAACAACACAATAACATAAAAATTAGTGAAGGTAAAAATAATACATAAAGAAAAACAAACTTAAACATTAATAAAGGTTAAGTAGAGAGGGAGCCATAATATTTTCAATGAAACAAAACTTCCCAAAATACTTACATTTAGAGATTTAGCATTAATCCTTGGCCCAACTGTAATTATCAGCCAACGAAGAGCTATAGAGAAAAGAAACAAATCACTTTCAAACAAAAACAATTTCACATATTTTCTCTTTACTGTTGAGGAAAGAAAAAAAAAGGGGGGGCGGGCAGAGGGGCTGTTAAGAAAAGATTTCAGAAATTACAATTTCTTCTGCTTTATAAACAAAAATATTCCATGGTTGAAACTAAATTTGTAGTTAATTATTAACTTATTTAAGCATATTCAATCTACAAATAAATTAAAAACAAACCAACCAACAAATCTTACATGTGTAATTTAATAAATGCACAGACAGAACGAGGTTCTCATTTGTGTATGAAAATAACCTTTAGCTAGGCTTACATCATTAAAATTATTTAACAAGGATGAAGAGTTAGATTGAGTAGAGATTGATAGAGAAAGAATCCATTAAGGATTTTAATTAGACCCCATAAGAAATTAGTTGAAACAAGACCAGCAACAATCAAATACTTGTTTAAGTGAGTAGGACCAAGTAAGTCTAATACGAGTAATATTCATTTTTTGATTTAAGTCACTTCTCCTGGAACAAATTACTGATGTAAGGTGAGGTATACCTGTATTGCAATTTTTAACTTTTTTTTTTACAATCAATTATTGAAAAAATTATAAAATTTTAATCATTATTTCATTTAT
Organism: Ascarosepion bandense; assembly: GCA_037127315.1. Taxonomy (NCBI): domain Eukaryota; kingdom Metazoa; phylum Mollusca; class Cephalopoda; order Sepiida; family Sepiidae; genus Ascarosepion; species Ascarosepion bandense. The sequence continues at coordinate 2,013,894 of JBBBDQ010001092.1, forward strand.
GAAAGAAAATAGTACATAAAATATTAAGTATGTGTTTATGTAACTGTTCACTGTGTCTGCATCAATGTTATACAAATTGCGAGAGAAAAGAAGGCATTAACAAAATTGATGATATAGAAAAAATCTTCTTGAAACATTACCTATGAGAGCTTTAACTGCAAGATCTCCATTGTTGTTACACTGGGTATCATTAGTAATTCTTCCTTTCTTATTAGTATCCATCAACTATCAATGCAACAACAAAAATACATATAACATTTGAAATAACATCATAAAAATTATTTGCATGCTTATCCAAATAAAATAAAAACAAGTCATTTTTCACAATAGTAAGATTCTTACAGAAACCTTTGAGAACATATCAACATACAAAAATTTGTTTTCTACCTAAAAATAGCGGGTAGTTTTACTTTTACGAATTTACAAAAGTCACTTGGTATTGATATGTTTATGGTAAGCATAAATCATTTTTTAAAAATTTTCTAAGTGTTTTACTTTTATCAAATCAATTAGTTTTATTGTTGCATTTATAAAATCATAAGTTCCAGTTGTCAATCACCTTTAAATTCATTTTTTGTGACTAAAATTGAAAATTAATAAAAATTGTCTTTAAATTGCCAAAATAGTTAACAATTTGGTTAATGAGAAATGAAGAAATGAGTTAACATTGGCAAAATATTTTTCAGGGAGAGAATACACACAACCTTTGTAGATAACCAAGCACTGTATGAAATAAAAATATAAAATAAGATTGCCCTTAAACATGAAGGATGGTTTCTACTAAGAGTCAAATTTTATATTTACACATGTTCTATCTCTAATTTTGAAGCACTTATATTTTAAAGTAAGTCACAAATGACATACTTTAAAACTTGTTATCATATATCACACACACATTTAAAAGTAAAAAATTTGGAACCTCCCTGTATTTAAAATAAATAAATAAAAAAAATAAAAGATTTCCATATTTTTTAAAGTAAAAGATTCAATTCCAGCATGTAATTGCTTTTATTTTGGAGAAAAAAAAAAAGCACTCAACTATTAAAAACAAAATTATCATACAACAGCATCAGATTTTGTCGTCAAAACCACCACCTACCTTAATTACTGCTTTACAAATTCTTGGCATTCTAACAGTTTTTTTTTTAAAAAAAAAAAGATAGATGGTTGACCTTCTCAAGCATTTTTCAAGCACTTAAAAAGTTCACTCTCACTCTTTGGGTAGTCTCTTCAGACTCTCCTATCCACTTCATCCCTTACTAATTCAATGAGAGAGGGGTCATCATTTTTAAAATGTCTTTGCAAAATACAATTATATTTTTTTTCATGATTTTCTTGACTTGAATCAAATCTCCAATTCTATCTCCCCAAATTTGTACAAATCCAAATTTGTACATTTTAGTAGTCTGGAAAAAGACTAAAAAATAAATACACTGTAGATACTAAAATTCTATCCTCTACTTAAAAAAAAAAACTGTTTCATTTTAAAATGTTTTTTTTTAAAAGAAAAACTTAGTGGACACCAACTTTTTGCCTGTAGGATATAAACATATATTGTTAAATACGACAAACAATAAATGTCTATTATCTTTAATCATGAGCCGTTCTAAACAGCATATTTTAGCTTTAATTTCTGGTGAAAATAAAGACAAAAATTGTCCAACATTTGGATAGTTTTTTTTTTTAATGCTGGTCCTTCATCTAAGCTCACATGAGCCATTTTCAGAGTGGTTGTATGGGCATTAACATAAAGATATTCACCATGAAAGGTAATATTCTGTTATGTTGACATGAAAGACTGCTATGTGACAATAACAGTCACAGAATAGCAGATGCAGGTTGTAAATTAGTGATACGATTCTAGGAAGTCATACTAAGTGAGAAACCAAAACATTAACAACAGAACCATATATCTAGATACAATGTAATGTGTTGTGACCAGATTGAAATGTGATTTTGTTGAGTGTAGATTGCTTTGTTTTAAAGTAGATGGCCTCGAATATCTGAAGGTTTTTTTACTGTGTGTATGAGTGAGTATTATTGTGTTATAGCTGTCTAATATTATGTACATGGTTATGTTTTTCTAAGAAATGTTGTTTAATAGAACTAAAACAAGAAAGGTAACAGGTAAGTCTACAGGAGAGTGTGGTTATAGTAAAACCAATATATGTGGTGGATTTATTATTAGTAACAGAAATACAATCTCTGAGCGGGCATGTATATTGATACACTACATTATTTTTTGTAGAAGATTTAGTTGTATGGTTATAAGGTTATTAGAGACTATGAGGTCAACTGCTTTAAATTTTTTATAATATATGATGAGTTTAATTTGTTTATTATTATTATTAATAGATTTAACATTTTTACCTATTATGTTTTTGAGTGTTGTTTCATCATGTTTGTAATAATCAGGTATTTGGTTGCAATAGTTAATAGTGTTTATTTTGACATACACTTAATATTATCAATTTTGTTAGGTTTGAAATAAATTTTAATTTGTTGATCAATGGAGTTAAAGAATCCATTATTAACAAGTGTTTGTTTAATGTTATGTAATTCTTTATAGAATATGGTTTTGGAAGAAGATATCATTTGTGTGCATTGAATTAAGTTTTTTATAATGGCTAACTTACATCATTGGGAGCATTCACTATTATAATCAAGAAGACATGAGTTAATGCTAGTTTATTTCCTATATAGAGAAGTAATAAATCTATGTGTGTTGGAATCAATAAATACAACAAGGAATGGAATTTTATTATTAATATTAAGTTCTAATGTAAGTATGAGGACAGAGTAACTTTCAAATTTCATTTTAAGTTTTGTAATTTGATCAATATTTTTAGCTAAAACGAAAATGTCATCTATGTATCTTACACATATAGGGAGTGTTATTAGTGTCATTGAGTATTTTATTTTCTAAATATGCCATATAATAATTAGCAAATAGGAGATATAAAGGAGATCCCATTGCAATATCATTTATTTGAGTATAAATATTACCTGGGGTTATGAAAAGGTACTTGAGTGGTGCATGCTAATAATAATTTTTTTAAAATAGTGGGTTTAATATTAATGGGGGGGGGGGTTAGTATGATTGACAATATCTGTGATGCAAACAATCGTTTCATGGACAGGAACATTAGTAAATAAAATTTTTACATCCAAAGATGTGATTATTTGGTTGTTTGGTTTTACAGCACGATAAAACCAATACATTTGTTATTTCAAACAAACATGAGTACGACCCAAAATTACAAGCTGTTTTAGATGATCACAATAGATTTAAAAACTAACAACCTCTCAACTTAAAAATCATATCAATAAACTTATTACTGCTAACAATGCTAAAATAGAACCTTATAAACTTCAAAAGATTATAGGTGACTTATCAACTTGGCTACCTTTATGAAAATGTAAAGGTCCATAAAAAAGATCATCCCCTCCAACCTATCATTTCCCAACTACCCAGACCAGTATATAACCTTTCTAAAACCCTTAAATTAATTACTCCCTACCTCCCAAGTAAATATTGTATTAACTCCACAAATGAATTTATACAAATTCTTCATGCTGTAAAACAACCAAATAATCACTTCTTTGTATGCACAAAATATATTTATTAATGTTCCAATCCATGAAATGATTGACATCGTTATCTGTGATTTTATATATATATATATATATATATATATATATATATATATATATATATGAGAGAAAGTTTCTGTGTAATATGTTTTGTCCTTTAGTCTATATCAAACATTGATGTGACTACACATGCACAAAAGTGAAAAAGACACTGAGAATTTTAACTATATATTTTTATCTTAAAATGTGTTTGGGGCATATTATCCAGATGAATTCATTTAGATTCTTTTTCTTTTTATGTATGACAGGATAGAATGATTTTTTAAAATTCTATTTGTACTTTTCATTGTCAACAACCTATAAATATTTCAAGTTATAAATAATTATGCAATGGTAATAGATATTTTCAATTGCATGTCTGTTTGCCAAATGAGAAAACATTTATATTCTGTTATCTCCAACTATCTGTAAAAAAGCCATGAAAATATACAATTTTTTCTTGTCCCAATAAATCAGTATTTAGAAAAGAAGGAAATTTATTTCAACCAACTTTGGAGAAAGTTGGTCTCCCAAAAGTATAGGAATAATATTTTAGTTACACTATTTACATTATTCGGATTATTGTTCTCATCTTTGTTGCCATTTGTATGACATTTCAGCCTTTGGTGTTAGGAATTACTGAACCTTTTATTACAATCACTGGGGTATATCATCTTTATTCCTTGCATAGAGCCTATTTTGGTAATCTTGAGTTATCGCTCTCTAACTCTCTAAGTTACTTGTTCACCACAGCTGTAGCCTGGTATTGAACTCACAACTCTTTGGGTCAAGTCACAGGAACTATTCAACGTCTATATCCGCTAGGCCATGTGTCTGTAAGGACAATAGTCTGAATAATGTAAATAGTGTAAATACTACCTCATCTCAGAAATATAGAGAAACATTTTAGTTATATAGCAGCAACAAAGCCTTTAATGAACCTGTGTGTGGAAAGCTAATTTGTAACTATAACACAAGTTTACATACATTTTAAGCAGATACAAATAAGATTACAGGTACACAATATGGTAAAAACAAAAACAAGCAAACATTGAAAAATGAAGAGCAACTAAAACTATTATTTCCATGTACCAAACAATGCCGAATGGTAGTCACTATCCTCTGATTACAAGCAGTACTAAAATTATACTTGTACCATTTTACTCACCTCACATTCTCATGGGCTTAACAATGATAGAACTTGAGTAACAAAATGTTACATATCCCCTAGGCAATGCTAGGTGTTCTTTTCAGAATGACACTTATACAATACATATAAAACATGCAAGTTTACACCTGTAACATTTGAACTAAGGAATAAACTATAAATTTAGTAGATCAAAGTACCAATGTATGATTGATATGAATATGACTAACAAGTCTTAGTATAAAATAGATACTTCATATCTTAAAAGTGATGTAACTGGGCTACATAAGACTAACAAGTATCATCTGAAGAATAACTACACCATATCTTGCATCACTGATTTCGGTCAGAAAAAAATAAAATCTAAGGAAATATTCTGGAAACTGCCCCTGAACCACATTGGTTTAGACTTTTAGATGTTAAGTTTGACCATCACCATATAGAATACAGTGTGGGTTTTGAGGGTCAGATTAAAAAAGAACGGGAGGGGTCAGATCAGAATATCTTATATGTTGCAAAATAAAGTAAAATCTTGTACTTGAAAATACAATTGTTGTTTGACAACACACAAATGGAACTGGCTAATCAAAAAGCAAGCAATACTTGCATACATAATTTTCTGATAAACATAATGCAACAATAAGCAATCTCATATAACCACATTAAATACACAAATCTCACTACCAATTAAAAACTCAGACCAAATTATAATTGACAATCACAACAACTTGTCAAAATGTCGAACCAAAAAATGGATATGGAAATCTTAAGGAAATATCTAAACTACCACTGAAATTATAAATTCTAAAATAGGCCAGTTTCTAAGAGTGTTCCTGTATTTAAAATTGGAATTCTTACCTTAATGGCAGGTTCTTCAATGGCAATGTCTTTGAGTATGTGGTTAATCATTTGATCTGTGAATCCTTTCCGATCGACGGAACTTTTCATTACTTGGAGGTAGACTGTCAGGCAAGAGTAGATCTGGGATTTTGTTTCGCTAGAAACAAGAGACCATAACAATACACATTCAAATTAATTCTACTAATAAAATTAGAATGCCAATCAAAGAATTCACTCAGCATCCTAACTTTCAGGGTATTTTTGACCAGATATATAAGTAGAAGTGTATATTTAGATCTAGGTAGAACTTTTGAATTGGTCAGATAAGTAAATATTTGAAACCATTTGAAAATAATTCAAATTTATACTCACAAGTAAGCGACAGTTGTAGAATGTCCAGATTTAGAGCTGAGGGTTTTCTGAAGAAACTTGATTAATAAATTGCTGATAACATTGCTGAAAGGAGCAATCTGGCTACGGAGACTAAAACAGATAAGAAAAATAGAAGGGGAGGGGGAAGAAGGAAAGAAAATAATTAAACAGTAATACATAGGCATGTACATGTATTGAATACAAAATTTGTGAAAATCACAACAACTTGTCAAAATGTCAAACCAAAAATGGATATGGAATCTTAAGGAAATATAAAACATATAAAGCTGCTTATAAAGGAAAATATAAAGTTGTTTAAATGGATATATATCTTGAAAAAAGAAAAAAAGAAAGATGTCATTCCAGTTATATAGATTTAAATTAAATTTTAGAGATGATCAGAGTTATAAAAAGTGATTGGAAAATCTAATAATGAGAAAATATTAATTTTTAAATGTAAATTTCTTGCATTTAGCATTTTGTTTAGGTATTTTTCACTAATGTGATGCCTATTTTGATTTTGGTATCATATTTTTCATCATCTGTTAAAACATTTCTCATATATTTAAACTTCTATTCTTGTTTGATGCTGACGTCTCTTAATTTGTAGTTCAAATCTTGGGTTTTTTCTCTCTTGCTGAAAACCATACGCACCGTCTTCTTACAATTGATGTTTAGTTCTTTCTTCTCACTTTTTTTTTCTACCCTGTCTAAAAAGACCCCATAGTTTTCCTTCTGTGTCTGCCATCAACACAGTAACATCTGCAAATCTTATATTGTTAGGATTAAGTCCACCGATGATAATCTTGGTAGAGTCTCCAGCCCCCTTAGGATGCTTAAATAAATCTGTATTATACTTTCAAGTTTTGTGAAATTACTCTATTTCCGGCTTTCTCTTTTCCAATCTTTTCCCTCTTACATAGTCCCCTGCGCATCAGTGGCGTTACTGCCTTGCTTGGGGTGATATTTTTTTTTTTTTTTTAATCATATCACCCCAAGCAAGGCAGTAACGCCACTGATGCGCAGGGGGCTACGTAAGGGTAAAAAGAATGGAAAAGAGAAAGCCGGAAACCACATCCTAAACAGGAAACAAGGGATGAGCCTCTTCACCTGTTCAATAAATGTGGGTGGAGTGTGAACCGGGCGATAGTCTAGTCTAAAAAAAAAAAAAAAAATTACAAGTTCTGGACTGTATTAACAGCCTTCCCAAATAGATTTGGTTTTCCTAAAGGTTCAAATCTTTATGCTGTACCTTTTCCAATGTTTTTTGTGTAGTTGATAAAACACAAGTGTACATCCTACTGCATTTGTATTGCTCTCTCTTAGATATCATTCTGATCAAAGATACAGTATTTCTTGCTAAAGTCCTCTTCACAAAACTGTTCTTGTTCTATTTTTTGTGTAATACTGCTTCATGCTTTATTCACGAAAATTTGGATTATTAGCTTGGTTATGTGGCTCACTAAGCTGTTTGATGGAGATCGCATCCATTTACACAGTAGCACTATGAAGATGGATTTAATAAGATCTTCTGCTATGTCAGCAACATCTTGTATAATCCATTCACAATTATATAATTATTAATAACTTTATAGAAAATAATCTTTGTCTACTGGAAAAAAAGTTACTATGTTGCAAGAAACCTGGGAGCTTCCAACCCCCACAAAATTAAAGCAATACCTAATCAATTGAAATGCAACACCTCCTTCCTATCAGCCTATGGTTAATCAAAACTGCTAATAGCTTCTTTTTCTCTTTAGCCGTCCGAAATTTTCAACACCATTGGTTGATTTGTCAATATCCAACCTTGTTTTGATCTGAATGGAGTAAAGACGTACAGTAATAATAATAATAATAAAAATTAAATGATTACTTGGAGAAGAATGATGAACAATTAAAAAAAAAAGAAATCATAATTTATTGAGTATATTATACAATGACCTCATTAGTAGTGTACATGCAGCGTTAATCTGAATTGTCCCCAAATCAGATGCAACACTTGATTAAACTGGTATAGGTTTACTGAAGTACAGTTAAAGGAGTTTGTTCAATTGATTTTTGGTAATTTTGTGGTAAGTCTGATGTATCAGAGTTACATCAAGTAGTAGTCTTGTGTGGTCAATCTCTGTCTGTCCTCACTGCTTGAATCTCAGATCTCTCTCTGTTCAATTTCTCTTTGTGTAAGCCAAAAACTGGCATGGAGGCAGGAGGTGGTCTCCCTGTCTCTTGACAATGATTGAAGGCACCACTCCTTTCACTACTCCTTCCTCCTCTCAGTGGGTTGCAGGCAAGTCCTCCCACCTTCTCTGTTATTACTCTAAAGCGAAATAACTATCGTTCCTCAAGCAATATACAATAACCTGGCTTTCTCAGGCAAACGAATACTGTCACAGAAGCAATACTTAATACATTGATTTGTAAAAAAACAAAAAAAACAAAACTGGTAGCATTTGAATGTGTGATTTAATTTCACACAGGATTTAAATTTGACATTTCTATACGATTCATGTCGGGATTGTGAATTTTAAACGTTTTTCTTTAAAAGTAAAAATGAAGGAAAATGAAATGCATTTTTAGTTCTTAATACTCTTTGATTTCCAAGAAAAGAGAGAGAGAAAAACACTGTAAACAGCAAAAAAGATTTGTGGCATTTATGGAAATGATGCCATAGTTGAGAGTGTTTGTTGTTCACTAAGTTCAGAAGTGAAAATTTTGATCTATATAAAGAACATTCTGGCAGACCTGCAGTCAATTATGACCAAAATGGGAAAAATTCAGTCAACTACTTTTTCAACTGTGATTCTCTGCTCAAATGTTACAAAGATGACATATTTGTAAAGAATAATAACAGGTGATGAAAAAAAGGACTTTTACAAGAATGTGAAACCAATAACAAAAAAAAAAAAGATCCTTAGAGGAAACAAAATTAGCCATGCTGCATGGAAGGGAATTCTGTGTTATGAGCAGCTTTCATAAAATCAGCAGTGCAATTTATACAAGTACTACTTCCAACTGGTGTGATTATGAAAATTGGACAGAATTGGCTAATTGAAAAGGTTTTTCATCAGGACAATGCTAGATCTTACATTTCTTTGCAGACTGGGCAGAAATTAGCATAGCATGGCTGTGATTTCCAACTACACTCGCCATTACTACTTATTTCTATTTCTACAAAATTCTCTTAAATGGGAAGGACTGTAAAAATCACTTAAGACTATACTTTCACCCAGAACAATATTAAGTTATGGGAGGATGGAACCATGAAGCTGTCCTGAAGATGGCAAATGGTAGTGAAACAATTGTGGTTAAATAAATCTACATAAAAATATCTAAATAGTTGCTTTGAAATTCACTTTAGAAATGCTATGGTTTTTGTCCTGACCCAAAAATAATAAAAACAGTATCTAGTCAATAACAATTTTTATTATATTGCAAAAAAAAAATTACAATTAGCAAATGACCACACTGAAAAAACTATAAACAAGAAAAACAAATCTAATTAGGAAATTTATTTAACTCAGGCTTCACTCACTCAAAGCCTTTTTTAACCATTGATTTTAGAAGGCAGTTGTATATAGCTGACTGTTTAGATATTTCTGAATGGGTCTGGCACCATTCATGACATCCATATGTAAGTTTTGATCTGAGGAGGCTTTTTAAGAATGTGACTCAAATTTTCAGATTGATGTTTTGGTTTCGTAGCAATCTACAGTGTTGGAAAAAAACTACCTCTGGAACAGCCTATTCTATGTTCAGTTTCTTTTTCAACTCCACTAAGTTTATTATAACTGGTTTATAGGCCTAGGTATTTAAAGTGGTTAGTATTTACTAATTTTACATCATGAATTTTTTATGATGGATTCACGGTATGCACCATCATTACTTTCATTCCAATTCTGGATCAGGGTTTCTGTTTTGGAAAGGTTTATCTTGAATTCTATTTCTTGGAACACTTGATAGAAGATGTTGATTTTTTTGTTCAAGATCATTCTTATCCCAATTATGAATACCTTATGTCACAAGTGTAGTCCCCCCCCCCCTGTCCCCCATCATCATTTCCTCAAAAGGGAAAGCATGATCATTATCTTCTATTGGTAAATTTGTTTGAGATGCAGTATGGAATGCTTAAATGATCAGTGCTAATCTCATCAAATCTGTGTTTGTAATGTGCAAGGCACAGTCCAGGAACAAATTAAAGAGACTGGGGATCTCATTTCCTTCTTGTTGAACTCCTGATGATCTCTGAAATATGTCCTCACCAGACATGTAAGAGCTTGTAGACCAATACAGTTCTATTAGATCAATGCATTCAGAAGATTAAAAGGCAATTTCTAATGGATGAGAAGAGGAAGTCTCTAGTGATGTGGTCATATGCTGATGTGAGGTTTACAATTTTCTATTAGAGAGGTAAGCAATTTCTTGGAGTCATTTGATGTCATATATACCATCATTGCATCCTTTACAAGAACAAAAACTAAACTGGGTTGTGAGGAGTTGACTTTCATAAAAAGCATAACTAAATCAACTTTCAATTTTTCACTATTTGAATCTTGGAAAAAAAAAAACAGTAAGAAAGCTAACAATAAGACATTGATAAAATCTGACATCTAAATCTTCATTGAATCAAATATCATCAACAAATATTCTAACTTTGACAATATAAATATGCAAAAGATGAAAGAACTTTTTAAATATTTAGAAAATAACTTACCGGTTGATGATGGTGGTTAACAATGCAGAAGCCTGACAAATTAAAGTTGGTTGGTAAGAGATGTACAGTTCTTTCCTTATGGAGGGTGATGACTGAGGAAAGAGCAGATTATTCAAAATAAAGTCTGTACACGGAGATAGTGAGAATGTGTATGTGTGTATGTGCATGACTGAGCGTTTAAGACTAGCATTCTGATCACTATGGTTATTTCCTCAATGTGGTGACTTCTTGATAATTATCAGCTGGGGGTAGTGCAATTAGGAAGTGCTTGGAAATCAGATTATTGTTTGACCCAAGCCTTGTGAATTACGTAGATGAAAGTAATTGGAAGCTGTCCATAATTGTATTAGTACAAAGTCATCTTGACTGAGACCTGAGTGTATTTAGTGGCATTTTTTTTAACTGTTGATCATGCCAAATTATGCACTCTCTCCCAGAAACTCTAAGTTGTAATCTTTGTGGGTGTTGAAGAAACACAGATACGACTGTCTACTTGTTTCAGAGCATGCTTGTATGCTAGAGTAATTAGTTTTTTGCTCAGGCAAATTTGGGTTTTTTCAAAACTCACCAAGACAACCTGTAAATTATATGGCAACTATGCTGTACAGTTTCTGGGAGAGAGCACATGTCCTGATCAAGAGTTTTAAACCAGGACAGTATGTTCAAATCATTGATTAAGATGACTCACAACTTCACGCTAGCACAACCACTAACAGATTCGGAACAGTTCCATTGACCCAATTTAACTCACATGGTTGGGTCAACCTGTAATATACTTTTCAGGTGATTCCCAATTGTGATTCCTACTGGGATTACTACCCTAGGTTGATATTATCAAGTAATCTTTTTGAAAAATTGACCAGTGAGATTTGAAGCCAGGTTTTATGGTTGGAATATTAATATTCTAACTACTTGGACATATTGCCTACATACACACACAAATTATATGCAAGACAGTCTTGTTAATAGGTAAATAATAGAAAAAAAAATTATTTTTTTTATGTGCCTTTACACACACATCATTTAAACTAATGGATACATATCCCACAGTTTAATAATAACTTTTTATAAGGTACTCAATACAAATGTAGAGCATTTATAGATATATTGTTATTATTATAATAATAGAATATTGCAACTCAAAAGCGATCAAGTTTCGAAGCTCAATGCACCATCATCAGGCCGTGAGATGTTCAGTTATGGGGTCATATCAAGTCCTCAGTTTTTTTAACCACTTTAGCGAAATAATCCTGTTTGTTGGTGATTGAGACGTTCTTGAGTGAGATGTTACTTGAGGTATTAAGCACCGAAACTTAATAGCTTTTGAGTTGTCGTATGCTATTATCATAACAATAATAATATCTATAAATGCTGTACATCTGTATTACAAAAAGTAAATATTTAATGGTGGAATATATACCCATTAGTTTAAATCACTTATAGATAACTTTTACTTTTATTATTGCAACATGGAAAATTAAATTTTAACATCTGAACTAATTGAAGAAAAGAAATTTGTTCATAGAAATTAATTATAATTTATAACCACTTTAAATGATGTCTTGAATTTTCCTTTATAGATATCACATTGCTCAGTTTTTGGATTATCCTTGCAATTCACAGACTTGGCATCATATATATATATATATATATATATATATATATATATATATCAGAATCCAACAAGATGATAGAATAATAAAAACAAATAGGAAACGTATCTAAATGTAACATGTTTCACTATTAATAAAGCTTCTTCAGAGATCAATAGAAAAAAAAGAAAAAAAAAAGAAGAAAATCACAAAAAGACAGAAAACTGGTATGTTATGATTTTGGGTTAGTTCATATTGGTCAGATACATATCACATGTATTAAAACAATAGATATTTTTTATTATATGTGCAAAGAATATTTTTGATGGTAAGGTGTACAATAATGGATATGTATGTTTCTGAAGAAATGCTTGTCTGTTTAGGTGTATGTTAGACAATAACATTAGTTAATATGTTTATATGCATGCTTCTTCACAAACTGAGAAAATTTCCTTTAGAATATGCTCAATGGTAAATTCCTATGAAGTAATTCTTTTGTAGCTTAAAAAACATTTCCTAGATTTGTTTGAACAACTGTTTTCTATTAAAATACATTACTAAATCCAAATTTTATAAAAAGAATGATTTTTTTAAATCTTTTTTATTTTAAGCAGATCATGAGAGAGTTGAAAAAAAAAACAAAAAAAAAAACAAAAACTTTTTGGTGCTGATGTCAACCATCCTATGAAGCAATTGAAGAACCTCAATGACATTAACACTGATGGCATCTGAAGATTTTAAACATGGTTTGCTGAAATTGAGATTGAACTGAAATTACTACAAAATGAATATCAAAAGTGAATTGTGATAAAACTATTATACATTCTATATCTCACAATGTAGGAATTATTTTTAGTTGTTTGAATAAAAAATTATGCTATTCATTTAGTCATTACAAAATGATTGTAGAAATGTCATATATCAGAGAATATATAACACAAATTCTTCTACATGAAATAGGGTATCCAAACTTCTTGTTTTCCAATTTATCAATTTTCATGTTAACATAAAAGAATTAAGGTAGCATAAAACCAAAAGATTAATATATAAAACTGACAAAGTAATCATAAAATAAAATAATCTGCATTCCTTTCAGTGAGGCACACAGTTTATTGAAATGTTTTACTCAAAAGGAGGAAGATGTTTGACGAGAAGAGTTTGTTTTCTTTTCCCCCCCCTCACAAAGCAACTATTTCTATACTTTTCCGAGTTTAATAGGCTGAGTAGATATACATCATAAGTAAATTGATTTTTTATTATTTGAAAGAAACTTTAACAGAATTCTACAAATCAACAGAGTTAGGAAGGGAATACATTTTTTTTTAAATTTTAAATGCAAAAGACACATGATCGAGTGAATTAAAGCATTGGTTAAAACATTGGCAGTTGTGAGTTCAATCTGTAGGTCTGGTAGTGCTGAAAACTCATCTGCCCTTGTTGACTGGATGAAACAAACAAGTAAAATAAATAAAGCTTACTAAGACTGGTGAATAGTAACTGATATGAACTACCCCCCTCAACATGGAAAGTGGAATGAGAATAATCTACCTCTGTGGATTGAGGGTTTGGTTTGAAATTTCAAAGTGATCAAGTATGAAAACATACACTTGAAGAAGAATGAAGAGTATAATAGCTGAAATCAGGATGCAGGATGAGTCTGTTTGTTGGTCCAAATAGAAAAAAAAAAAAAGAAAATCATGAGAATACTCCCCACCCCATGATTTTCCAGAATAAAACTTAAGAAAGAAAAAAGTAGAGTCATTAGCTTTATTACAGATATGGAATCAAATTCACTTAATTAAACCCTATTTGGAAAATTCTTTCTTTATGAACTTTACTAACAGGTGTGTTTTCTATTTAAGATGGCTCTTAGCTCATGTCGGATGATGATATAAAGGCATGAGGAGAAACTGTGTTAAGGAAGACCTATGACTAAGTGAAAAAATTCTCATGTGATATGTTTTCTCTTTTAGGACTTCAGACTGAAGTGATATTTACATTGATGTGATTACATATAAAAGAAAAGGGAAAGGGAAATTGAAATTAGACATTTTTTAAAAATGTTTTGATATATAGTCTAGCCAATTTCTTTTTAGTTTTGTTTCTATCAATTTTGTTATAAAATATTTTATATTATGATAATATCTACCAAGAAAGATGAAATGTAAGAACCTGGATGTAAATTTACTGTGGATGATCTGGTGATCAAAGCACTTTTTATATATTTCTGTCTTAGTAAATTGCTTTTTTTAAAAATTAAAGTTACTTAAAATTAGTTAAAATTATGGTTAAACTTGTTACAGTGAGCAATTGATGCATTGAGAGTGTTGGTTCATACAAGATCTTTTTTATATTCAAATGATTTTTTATTTAAATTGCTTGAGGCTTTTCTTATGTATTCCTTCTTGTGGCAATTACTGCAGGTGATAGAGTAAAATCCTCCTTTAAGTTTTAGCTTATTATTATATTGTTTTTTTTATTGATGAAGTCTTTCTAGAAGTAGATGTAACAAATTTTATGTTAAGCTTAGATAAATTCTTTTCAGTTTTAGTTGTGACAGTGTTGGCAGGTAGACCAAATAAATTTCGATTTATTGGGTCTTTCAGAACATTTCACACTTCTATTTTGAAATTTTACAAGTTTTTGTTTTTCATTGAGTAAAAAAAAGTTAGGGTATTAGAGAAGCTTAAAACTAATTTCAATGTATTTCTCCTCTTCATCTAAATATTGAGGGCTGTAAATTCTGAGTGCTCTGAAATAGAATGTAATGACTATTCCAAATTTTATTTTGTTGTTATAGTGAGAACAGTAATTTATAAGATCATTTTTATCAGTTGATTTGCAATTAACAGTTTTAGATTATTGTCATTATAGTATAACAAGATATCTAGAAAAAAAACATTGTTTTTTTTTTCTGTTTTGTAAGTGAATCCTACCATATGTTTGTTTAGTCTATCTACAAGGCCAGATAAAGTTTTGTGGGGATATATTAACAGAGCATTATCGATATATCAGAAACATGTTGATTGCTTAGGTGAAATATTTTAAAAAGGACCATACTGAATAAATTCTAAAAAGGTACATGCCAAAACCCTACCTAGGAGGTAAATGCATTGGTTATCCAAATTTTTGTTTATAAAAATGATTGTTAAATGTGAAATAGCATTAAATGATGAGGAGTTAAAAAATTTTTTATGATTTCTTCTTATTGGGAAGGAGAGGTTTATTTTTGATTGCGTTAGATACTTTTTTAAAACAATTAAGCATTTGTTAACAGGGATGTTGTTATAAAGGGACTTAAGGTCTAGAAATAGTCATGTGTATATCAATCATATTTATGATGGAGTGATTATTCCAAAGAAAGGTATCAAAATTTTTGTTAAAGCTTTCACCAGTTTGTAAGAAGAGCTACCAATAACGAATATACTGTGTTAATGAAATATAACTTTGTGACCTATATTTTTTGAATTCATTAGCAAATAAAAATTTGTTACACTAATCTTATTTGCATAGTAAAACCTAAACCCCAACTCAGAAAAAAAAAAAAAAAAAAAAAAAAAAAAAAAAAAAAAAAAAAAAAAAAAAGAGAAAATTATTAATGGTTTTTAATAAGGTGAGATATTATAAACAAATTCTCATATAGCTTGAAAATTTTACGAACATTGTTCTGTTAATACTAATTTACCTGTAAAAATCTGACAGTATAATACATTTATTTGTGAATTTGTTTCTATCTTAGCAACTGTAGACGTGAACGAGTCTGTGTTAATTGTAAGTTGTGGTAGTTAAACAAGTGAAGTAATAAAAAGTAGAATTAAGAAAGAAAAATTTCATTAAACTTTACTTGATAGAATTTTCAACACAGGATAATCCAAATCTGATCTTGTAAATGATGGCATTTGTCCGTTTGGGTTCCTCCCAGTCAGAAATGCTGCTAGAAAAGCTTTTTAAACTCGTTGTCATGGAATTATCTATGTTTAGTGGTTGATAGTCTGAAAGAAAAATAACAATTTAGGATTAAACATACAGAATTTCAAAATGTTTAATTTTCATGTTTTATAAAACAAAAACCTTATCTGCAACAACATTTTATAATTAAGAGAATATATTTGCAAGAGAATCATATGTAATAATATATTTTCATTTTCCCACTGCTATAAAGTTACCCCTCCATGCCTTTTCTATAAATACTTTCATGGCAATTGTTTGGATGATCTCTTCACTATGGTACCTAGACTTTATGAATTGTGATAAGGCCTTACCAATTTACTACTGAGTTGCTTAGATGTAACCATAACTTCTATGCTAACCGTTTCATTTTTAACACTTCTTTCTTGTAGAACTGTCTTCCAGCTCCCTGCTTTCCAGTCAACTTTAATCTTCAAATATTTAAATGCGATGTCAATTGGTATTTGTTCCTGCCCTGATTTTTTCTCACTCCCTAGTAAGGTTTCTGTATTCTGATTTTTTCAACCAACTAAGCCCTTGTCTCAGTAGCTTTACTGTCTTGCTTGGGGTGAACTCATTTTTTTTAAAAAAAAGTTTGAATTTTTTCAATGCAGTTCTCAGTATCTACATTATTATCATGTGCACTATTGTCCTCATCTTTGTTGTTATAACGTTTCAGTCATTGAGAGTCCCCCATATTGTTTATTTTTCTGTGTAGCTTATACTAAAGTTAATAAGAAATTAACAAATGAATTTTGCCCCTTAATCATTACATGTAATGAACAGTGACTTTTACTGCCCGCAATTTGTCACACTAATGCAAGAAGATTACAAAAATTAAGTTAATTCTGCCTAGACTTGAACACCCAGCTCAGAGTTAATAAGCAAGTGACAGTGTTCTGCTGCTTGAACAGCACAGTAAAATTAACTTACAAATATTAAGGTCAGTCAGTCAATTAAGTGCCATAAATGATGCGTGCTTTGGGCGATCATGTCTTGAAAGAGACGTGATTGATTGGGCAGAGGATTATCCTGCAGTAGGTTGCCATTGCTTTCTGTGGTAGACAGGTTGAAAGCCAAGGCTATAGAACCCAATCTGTCCTGTTATTTAACCCATAACTGAAGGGAAGAGACGGATTAATACCTTTCCCATGGGTATTTGTGCGCAAGTTAATGTAAGGAATTCAACTGGAATTCGAATACAGCTCCCCAATTTGTTGTTCCGAGTCAATATCCACTCCACCACAACGCACATATTAAGGTACAGTGTGCAAATACTATGCTGATCCTAGGCAGCGGGCCCAAAACCAGCACTTTGATCCTTCATGATTTCATAAAGTAAACAATCTCATCATTTTTGATATAATAGATATTGCAATTCAAAGATACTGTTTAATTCTTTTAACATCTTTGCACACTGTGTGGATTGCATTCAGTCTAAACATAATCTGGTTGGTGTTAGAGACAAAAAAAATGAATTAGATGTTGTGTTTTTTATCTTCTATGTGCTGTTTCTCTTCAGGATGTAGAAAATCATGGCCTTCCACATTTTCCTATCACTAGTGGCTCTTAGCATGCTTTCTTCTGTTACCCTACCTAAAACACTGCTCTGCATCCACTTGCTCAAGCCCATCAAGTATATTACGCATTACTTTTCCTTGTCTCTCTCTTTATGACCTGTGAGTATCAAGCCCTCCTTCCTCATTGCATGTCACAGGAACTTCAGTTGCCTTTTCCTGATGTTAAATATTGGTTTCCTTTTTGTTTACATCCTCTCCAAAACCTCATTGTTGCTCACATGTTCGGTCCATATCCTCAGCATCCTTCTGTAGAATCACATTTTGGTTGCTTCAAGTCTCTCCTCAATATTTAAGGAGATTGTCCAGCATTCACTGCCATATTTAAGAACCAACATCACATAGCAATCCAGTACTCTTTGTTTTTAGCAAAATTTTCTGCCTCTCAATACTCTGTTCAGTTCCTAGAATGCATTCTTGGCCATGCTAACATAATATGCCTTCGGATCTCCGTATTGCATTTCCCATTCTCTGTTACAACACTTTCCAGGTTATTTAAATTACTGTATCTGCTTGATTTTAATATCCCTAACATGTAACTAGCATTTTTGGCTCCTGTTTTTATTGATGACCATGCATTCAGTTTTCTTGTAGTTTATTTGTAGTCCTTTCTTTCAGCTTTCTTCAGCTATCTTCCGTAGGAGGTCCTGTAGTTTCTCGTGTCTGTTATCAGCACTGTATCATGTGTATTTTATATTGTTCACATTGTGGCTGCCAATGATGAATCCTGGCATGACGTCTACAGCTCTCAGAATTGTCTCGTTGTATAAGTTGAATAGATCTGGTGAAAAGACACATCCTTGTTTTACACCCCTTTCTGTCTTTGCATATCTGCTGAACTTGTTTCCTGTTCGTACGCAGGTGGTTTGCTGCCAGTAGAGGTTCTTGATTACTTTAATGTCTTTCCCAAATATGTCTAGGTTGCTAAGCATTTCTATCAAGTCTTCATGGCATACTTTGTCGAATGCCTTTGCATAGTCTATAAAACAGAGGCACCCATCCTTCTTCACTTGTATTGCTCTTTCTGATAACATTCTAAGTATAAATATCATGTTCCTTGTTCCAGTATCCTAAAAAAACACGTACTGTTCTTGTCCTATCTCTGACCTGATTTTGCTGCACACACTATCATTAGGATTTGGATGATGTGTTTTATTATGTGACTCATTAAGCTGATTTTTCAGTGAAGTTCACATTCATTTGTGCTTGGCTTCTTAGGCAGTGCTATAAAAATCAATCTGGTTAGGTTTTCCGATATCTCACCACCATTATAGATTTCATTTATTATTTCTGTAATTTTCTCTACACTTAAATTGTCTAAGGCTGTCAGCATCTCTAGATCCTTAATACTATCTTATCTGACTTAAATGTATATTTTGGTTTGGTTTAAGTGATACAATGTGTCTTATTTATAGAGGGGTACTCATACACATATATGAGCTAAGGATAAATGATATTGATATTAAACCAAGCCCACCTCTTTGAGGGCAATGAGGAAGCTGCTGCTGCAGGGTTGGAATCCCTAGAACCGGTCACCTTTTTCCATCTCAAACAAGGAGCGAAACAATACTAAGCTTTAATCCCAGCCTAATGTCAATTTTCAAGTTCAAATTAAATGTCTGATAAGAAAAGTTCCATTCTTGAAACTACTAATGTTTATAATTACAAAGAAAAAAAAAGAACTTACCTGGGTCTTCTTCATCCACAATATAGTTCAGCAAGTAGTGGATGTTCATCACTTCCCAATGGAAATCTGTAAATTGGGGACTGACAGATGATCGATGTTCAACTGCAGACACAAGTTGGGCAATCAACTGCCACAAAAAAAAAAAAAAAAAAAAAAATTATTGCATATATTTTGTAATTTGTTAATGTCATAAAATGGGTGCATGGATGTATGGTTAGGTTTACTTTCTGACCTTGAGACCCAGATTTGAATATCACCATAAACAATTTGACTTCTTCCAATAAGGCCTGTGGAGGTGATGCCAGTGCATGTCACCTTTGAAAAGTGCCTGAAAAACATACTAGCAGTTGACCCAAAACATGCGAGTGAAATTGGGTAGTGACAACCACTTGAAAGCCATCATTGGTTGTACTAGCACAAAGTCATATAGGTGATGATCTAGTGTGATGTCTACTGCAACATTAAACTATAATATCCACGTTCTGACCTAGGTGCATGGTAGACCTTCGTGCTGTACCTAGGTAGATGATATGTTGAGAGGTAGACAAAAAAAAAAAAACGCACTCCTGTTAGATGCCTTTCCTCCCCTAAACTGTAACTACGGTCCACTGAGCACAGTTGCAGTCTAAACCAAAGCTGCGCTTAGTGGCTGAAGCAGATATCTTTAACTAGCAGTATAGCCTAGTGTTGCTCGGGTGTAATGAAAGCTTTAAAACTAATTCATGGTCCTGGAGCTCAGACTCTTTGGATGTTGGCACGAGAAATGCAGGATGTTGAAAGGTTGATCTCGAAGCTGTAGAACTTCAACAACATAACCAGCATGCAATGCAAAAAGAAAGGATGCATCTTTTGCCAAAAAGACTGTGCTGCTGTTACCACAATCAGTCAGAAGCAGGTAAGTGAGAGGTAGTGCACTCATGGATTACTTACACTGTGCCAGGCTGCAGCTGGCAGTGGGGGTTACTCGCAAAAATCCCTTATCACTTGTTGCTATACTGGTGGCTCCTATTGTTGGAGTGAGCACCTTCATTCAACCATTTAGAGGCTGCTGGTTTTGGGCCAAGTTTTTGTTCATACAGCTTTCACTGAATGTTAATCTCATTTCATACTTTCTCTCACTGTACCATGCTTGCTAGTCTGAATTGCATGGATGTGCTTGACTGATGCGACAGGTTCAATGAATCCCTGTCTCTCTCCAATTGCATCTCGTTGCTAAGACCCGGCAGTTTTGGATCTAACCTCCGCAATGTATGGTATTGGTGTCTCTTGGACAGCTCAACTGATCCGTAGAAAGAAAAATTAGTCCTGTTAGTAATGTTAACCATTCTTAGACCATTAATAAATCGGGCCCTATGCAGACAGAGCACTTTAATGAGTCTTAATATCTTAAGGTTTTGAAAAAGTACTTAATATTTGACAAAGCATGTATCAAATTCAATTTTGGTCACCCTGGTTACCTAGGTCACGTTAATTAGAGGAAACTACTATTTAGAGGACATTAAACCTTCACCTTTGCATCCCTATATAGGTTTTTTCCTAATGCGGATCCCTAAGCTTGCCATTAGATATCCACAGGCACAGAGGCTAAGGGGGACTGGGAGTCGCCAGTTACCAGATAGATGCTTCAATGGTTGGCAACCCCACAGAACTTCAATGTAAACTACATTTTTCACTTTAATTTGAGGTACTAAGGCGAAAACATCACTCTTACTCCCCACGTGAGCAGCCAACATAAAGTTAACCGTGTGAGAAGCATGGTTCTGTAAGGTGCAATCCCGAACTGACAGTGTTGCTCATAATGCCAATTTGCATGTTAGCACGCAAAGCGCAGTTGACAGAAGACGTGTAGTGGAAAGCATGTCATAACGAAAATGGTTTATTGAAACTGGTTATCCCTCGGTTAGCTGTTTTCAAACATAGCATTCCGTTGCTGTGGAGTATGTGATGCTCTGTCAGATGCAACGGAGGAGGCAACCCTCACAGGCCTAGCGAACAGCTTTCAGAAGCCCTTAAAGCAGCCCTATCAGCAGTAGCTTGAGCTTTAAGCTCAGCCTATATGGAGTCATCCAACCTGGAGAGCCTAAGTTTTTTATGAAAGCAATCACTGAATAACCTAATGGAATGCCTATTGTAAGTTTCAGTTGCCCTACGTTCTGCTGAAGGCAGTGCACTTTGCGACAATTGCACAGCACTAACAGAGGGGCTTTTGTTGGCCCTAGTGGCTTTCTTTGCCGATGCTGAAGTGATTCGGTGCCCAGTAAAACACTTTTTTGGGTGGCATGGATTTAAAAAGGAATGAACTCACAGAGATGTTTGTGCAATTATATGGCCAACTTTGGTCGTTTAGAAGAAATTACAGTGAAATCAGAAGAGTAAATGTGCATTTAAGCAACCTTGCAAGTTGTAGACCGGAGTTTGAGACACGTACAGCAAGATACCAATCACAAAAGTGCAGGATTCGTCGTCGTCCTGCGGCCTTGGCCAAGATAGAACTCACTACATCCCTCCAGTATTCCCTGCGCATTTGGAACCCTGGAGCAGTTTATAGCAAAATTCAATCTTGTCAAATAGCTGAATACTTGATGCTTTGCCAGGGCTACCATGAGTGTTTTTATTGTGACACCAACACTGGATGGGTTGCCTCCAGGCCCCATCCTGTTATTTAACCCATAACTGGAGGGAAGGGATGGATTAATACCTTTCCCAAGGGTACCAGTGCTTAAGTGAATGCAGGGTACTCAACTGGAATTTGAACTTGGCTCACCGATCTCTTTCCAAGCCGACATCCACTGCACCACAACGCACATCCGTCACTGCAGTGCAGGATTAGGGTTCCACAAAATGTTAAAAGTGAATATGAAGGCAAAGCCCAATCAGACGGCTGTAATTTGAATAAATCTGTCAAGCATAATTCAACTGATGTAGCCAATCGAGCATTCAATTAGAACTCGTGAAGCTAGTTAATGTGTGAACACAGTTTCGTGCAGCACCATATGTGCGAATTACAATCTGTAAAATTAATGCGTGACAAACCTTGTCATCAAAAACCTTAAAAGTTAAGTTAAGATGGAATTTAAGTTAAATAGACTAAAAAGCAATAGTTGTTTTCAGTCAAAGTGAAGCCGTAGATTGAAAGAAAAATGAATGGATGCAAATCAAATTTTGATTTCCGGTATCGATGTCAAATATAAGTTTTCCATCGCAAACTGAATTTTGAAGGCTAAATAAGTTCTGAGTAAATGGTATTATGGCTGAGACTAAGAACTAAAATTATACCTATTTAGAGCAAAACTCGAAGTAAAAACTAAAATAAAAGGGCTGAAAACCTGATTTTGATCAGACCCGATAGGATATCTGAGTATCGATTTCCAATATCAAAGTCAAATAAGTCATCCAAGGATAAACTAACCCAAGTCCATGAAAACTTATCATACCCATCGGGAGTAAAATTAGAGAAAATGAGCCATATTGATGGCTGAATATCGGTTTTTGATTGGATTCAATAAAATATTGGGGTATCAATTTCCAATATTGGGGAAAATGAGTCATCTGAGAAGATCTACTAATGTTTGAGACTAAAAACTATAATTTTATTAAGTTAGAGCAAATTCTGCAGCAAGAACCATGATAAAAGGGCTGAAATCCTGATCTTGATCAGAACTGATCGGATATCAGGGTATTGATTTCTGATATTGGGGGGAAATCGGAAAAAATAAGTAGCCCATGACCTGACCAGAAGCCTAAAGAATATTTGTGTGAAGTTTAGTGAGATTCAGATAAAAATTGTGGATTTGTATGAAGGACATACAGACAGACACACACACAAATGTCTTGCCTTTTATATATATATATATATATATATATAGTTTGGCTAGCCACTGTGGTAGACAGGAGTGCTCAGAAATGAGCAAGAGTGGTTGACTATTATTGTCATAAACTTAACATTTTATAGAAGTTATTACACAGTTTGCTTTTAATTTTTCCAATTTATTGTTTATACCTTTTGAAATATCACTCACGTCTTGTAGACTTCCCTGTAGAGTAAAGGACCCAACAGCTAGGTGGTGCTGCAATGATTTCTGTAAAAAGTAGGTTTTTTACAGGATGGAGTAATTAGACCAAACATTTAGAGTTATCCTCTAGCCTGGTTGCTAACAAAGACTGAGAATCCCAGTTTATGCTACTATTTAACACACAACTGAAGAGAGAAGAGATGGATTCATACCTTCCCTCCAAGAGTATTTATACAAAAAAAAAAAAAAAAGAATGTAACAGAATTAAAGAGAATTTAAATTTAAACTTGCTGCTTTCTCGTTCTAATTTGCTAACCATTACCCTGCCTGCATATCTTTTGAAATTTAAATCTCAAGTGAAAAATAAGAGGAAGTTTGAGATGTTTCTTATTCAAAATGGACATGGAAATAATTTCTTCTTTTTCAATAGACTAAAAATCTGAAGTTTTTGTTGTTTTTATGTCTTTATCTAAAACTTTCTTCAAAGACTGAAGACATTTGCTGCCTTTAGAAATAATCTAAGAATGTATTTCTCTCACCTTAGCTGAAATATTTTCATGGAATAATTTGCTTATCCAGTCTTCACCAACTTGGTGCTGTAAGAAAACAAACAAGTCATTTGTTACATTTTTGTGAGTCATGTAAAAATGAGTGGGTAAATAACATTAATATATATATATTATTGTAATATAATTTAACATTTCCCCAACAAAGAATTTTACATGTTTCAGAATCATATTTTTACTACGAGTTGATCTTCAAGCGATCATTTTTGGAGTGACTAACAGACTTTTGGATCAAATTTTTCCATTAGTCACACCAAAAATGATTGTTTGAAGATGGAATCATAGTAAAAATATGATTCTGAAACATGGACAATTCTATCCTGAAAATGTCAAATTAATTATATTACAATATTTAGTGCTACATTTGTAGCGAGCACTGTAAAATTAAATATTAAGGAACAGTAAATTTCTTATTGTCTTTTCTTCACACACACACACACATGCATGCACTTGCACTTTCTGAAGTCAGGGAAAACTGTTTTATGAAAAATTCTTTTGTAATAGTGATGAGTTGGATACAATAGAACAATCCATGTTTTTTTTTTTAAGCAAACATTATTTCCAATCTTCATTATTTTTGGAATTAACTTTTACAAGCATTATAATTTGCTCACCTTAGGTTTGGTACAAGGCTATGGTTCTTTTCTTGAACCTTCTTTTAAATTTTAAAATGTTTCTTTATGATGAAATGTTATTCATAAATGATTTTTTTTTTTTCACATTAAAATATTTTACATAACACATTAAATTTTCTCATTGTGATATAATTAAAATCTCAAAAGAAATTTCACAAATTTTGACCAAATACAAATTGAGTCAAAAAAATAGGCTGTCTTAGATTTTGACCCATTACTTCTAAGGAACATTTTCCTTGATGTATGCTGTTCCTTTCAGGCTAATATAAATCCTTAGTAGCAAATATTAAATTCAAGTTCTTTTTAGAATACTAAAAGAAAATATATTTTGGATTACAATAAGACTTCAGTACCTGCTGAATGCTATACAAATCCTGGTTAGTGTTCCATAGACAGTTTTATAGAGAATCAAAGAAACAAAAGTTTTTTTTATTAAAATTAATCATTACTGATTTTATTACAAACTTTACCCCCGCCTTTTTTACATTAAAATGCAATAGCAAAAAAGAAAATTTAAACACAACTAAAAAAAAGAAAAGTTTTGTAATGAAATGTAGCAATTAAAAAAAAATAACTTACTTTAAAAAGATCAGCTGCAGGTGGAAATTTTTCAATGCAATAAGTCAAACATTGTATGGCTTGTTCTGAACACTAAAAAAGAAAATCATTTTAATTTACAGAGTTTTTTTACAATTCATTTTAATGAATTTTATGAACTTTGTAATTAAACGGTACTAATGAGGATTTTTCAACAATAAAATATAATCACCACTTGATAAGAAGATGAAAAATGTTAAAGATAATAGGACACATTCTATTCCTAAATAAAAGTTTGAATAGAAATTTAATGTTATTACAATGACCTTAAATAAATACAAAGCAAAAACTGATTAAATTTTAAGAAATATTTTGTAAAAAATTTAACCAATTAAAAAAAAATCTCATGATATAAAAGGCAATTTCACATTTTCTGCAAATTTATTTACAAATTGATTATAAGAAAAGAAACTTACACAGGTGATATTAGAGAGACACAGATGGATGAATGAGTTTAGGAATGGAGTATCAAAATATTTGGAAAGATTCTTCTTATCAGAAATGTGTTTTATCATAATGGAAAAAGTGTGAAATCCCATCATTCGTACTTCTATCTGTTGATGAGGCTGAAAAGAATTGTAAAAAAAAATTGTATTTAATAAATTAAGAAATCAAATTTTTGTTAGATAATATTGAATTAGGATATGATAATTTTTTTTTTTTTGTATAAAGTCAAGTACAGTTTTATCTTTGGTGGGGGGGAGGTCAAGAGAAAATTAGATACTTTTTATAAAGGTATGTTGAAACTCTATTCTAATCATAAGATTATAGTTAGACAGGGATTTTGTA